>CM046434.1:63909759-64079686 GCA_025506505.1 Flaveria sonorensis | reverse complement strand
AGCGATTCACACATCGGACCGTTGTGTAAACCCCGTCCTCAGCATAAAACCCCGTCATTGATTCTCAAAGATCTCCATTATATCATCATCATCATCGTATAATAATATAATAATCTGCTTCTATCATCATTCTCATGATTCAATCAACATTCCGATCTTCGATTCTCAGGTAATTTTAATTTTGTTCGAATCAATCTCAAATCAAATATCAACATTCGACACCCAAATCAGGAGGTGAGAGTGTTTCATCACACGATTTCCGTTCTAATCTGACACATTTCTGATGATTTTAACTAACATTCTTCATCAGACGATCTCAGGTAAGCATTCTCCCCAAATTTCACATATCTAGGTTTCAATCTCTCAAATTCCAACTTTCGGCACTCAAATCACGAGGAGGTAACATGTTTTCAACTTCGATTTCTGATGAAAAGTAGTGAATCTGTGTCATTTGATTTCCTTTTCATACAAATTTCTGTTCAATTTTGTAGTAAGCTTGCTGATGGTCGTCTGTGTGTAATGTGTTGGAGGCAACATTTTATTTTTTTTTATTTTTTTTTTTGTGATTCGCTTCTTCTTTTGCACGACTAATTAGAAAACTCAGTTTGAATTAGGGTTTAAGAGTTTTAGGGAGAATGCGCTGTTCTGTCATCTAATACAAATGACTGAGTTCCAGAATATTGTTAATATTATTTTTATTTCTGCATTCTTCTAATTTCATGTTCTGTTCCTTCCCTTGCAGTTGCCTCTGTCCCAAAAGGGTGGGGATGGTTGAGACTCTAAATAGCTTACCATGCTGAGTTTACTTTATCACTCGTTAATCATTTAGTTTACTGTTGTTCCAGATTAGTGAGGGATGGTTGAGGCTCTCAGAAGCTATCGGGATATTCAACAGCATATATAAATGACCCTGAAATCGACAGTTGATATCTGGTTTTCTAATAGACTCACTCAGCTCTATTCAAGGGAGAATTAGCTATTCAAATTTTTTATAAACTTTGTGATTGTTTTCTGATTGTGGTTGGTTAACTGATCTTTTCTATATGCTAACTGTGTTAAGTGACTTCTCATTATTCGGAAAGGGGAAGGGAAGAAGGAATCACCCATGGAGGATATTTTCATTGAAGGAACTACATGCAAACAATCTTATTTCTGTCAACAGGCTTGGTGAAGGTAGCTTTGTCTAGGTCAGCCATGGTAAATTAAACATCACATATCTCCTATTTTAATGTTTTCTATTAAGTGATTAATTTTTTACTTCTAATTGGTCAAGTAAGATGGACAAGCGCTTTTGAAGTGGGGTGATTGCTATAAAGGCATGCAGAGGATAAGTGCTCTAAACTTCTAGTGTAAATTTAGATTCTGTTTATTGAAACATGTTGTAGAAATCGTGTTAGTTATCACATTAAGTTTATGGAAACGAGGTATAGAAATTTGAAAGTGGAATTTAGGAAGTAACCAGGATTTGAAAATGGATTTGAGTGGCCTAACAAAACTTCTTCTGCCTCATACTTCCATTTCCTCTCTTAAAGCAAAGTTTATCAAAGATCATTATATTCTTAGATTTGTGCTTTACATACTTTGTTTTTCATTACATCATAACTTTTCCCTGCAACATGTCACTGTTTTCTTAATCTAATTATTTTTAGTTATATATTATAACAGAACAACTGTTTTAGACAGCGCTATCAATGACATCTGCATGCTTCTTCAATGCAGTCACCTAAATTTTGCATGCAATGCTTGTCTTTTTTATTTCTGTAATATTGTTTCTGGTAAAGTATATTCATGTAAAAGTCTCTGTCAATGACAATATACTGTTATTCTTTTCTGTTTCTGCAAACTTCTAGTTTCTTGTTCTGTTCCTTCCTTTGCAGGTGTGTGTCTCAGAAACGTGGGTCTCTGCTAAAGTCACTAATAAATTTATATCATCAGGTCTTGAAACACTACTAGCTACGATACCTTAATATGTTGGGCTTACTTTGTTTTTATCTATAAAGCAACTTCAATCTTGATGTGATTTGTATTTTGTTTATTTTTTAAGCAGGTTCTCATGGTTACTAATTGTAGAGCTGCACTTGCCTATCTAGGTTTGGTTGATTGTGATCCATTGGCTTTGATATTTTCACTGTTATTTCTTATAAAGGGTTTTACGTGCTACTTGTATTAACTTGTTGCTAATCAAACAGGAAAGAGGAAGGGAAGAAGGATTCAACATGGAAGAATTTGCAAGATATGTAATTAATACATCCCTTGTTTCTAATATTATAAGTTTTCCTTTTAAGTGATTGATTTTTAATTTTTGACTCTAATCGGTCAAGTAAGATGGTCATGAGCTTTTAAGGTAAGGTGATTGATATAAATGTGTGGGTGTGTGTTTGGGGGGGGGGGGGTGTTCTAGACTTAAGATTCTGTTTATTGAAACATGTTTAAATCCTGTTACTTGTCACGTTAGTTAGAGAAACGAGGTAAGGAAACTTAAGTATGGAATTTAGAAAGTAACCTGAATTTGGGAATCGAATTAAGTGACCTAATGAAACTTCTTCTGCCCAGCAGAGCACGACAAAGAACACCACTTTCAACAAGCACAAAAGAAGGAAAGAAACTTTACTTTCGAGGTCAATGCAAGTGCTGGTCAAAATTTTAGTTCATCCAAGGTAATCATTATTTATCGCTATGCTTTACATTCTTTGTTTCTATTGCACCACAACTTTTTCCTTGAAGCTCCTTTACATGGCATTATGTCATTAACAATCCGTTGTAGATCGCACCATCAATGACATATGTATACTTCTTCAGTGCAGCCACCACAACCTAAATGGTGTATGTAATGCCCTTGCTGGTATATGTCTGTAATTTTCTTGTTAAAGTATATTATATAAAAGTATCCATCAATGATCGTCTCAAGTATATTGCTATTTCTTCTAATTTCATGTTATGTTGCTTCTTTGCAGGTCTGTCTAAAAAGGGTGGGTACCTGCTACAGAATCATAAATAATTTTATTTCATCAAGTTTGGAAACACTATTTCAATACCTTACTATGTTGACTGTTGAGTTTGCTTTATCATTCATTAATTTTATTGTTTTTTTTTCAGATTCTCAGAAGCTGACAGGAAATTCAACTCCATAAAAGGCCCTGGTACTGAAGAAGGAAAACAACATCTTTTGTGAGTTAATGTTTAACCTAAATCTGCGGTTGATATTTGGTTTTCTGGTACGCACACTCTATTCCAGTATTTATAGAAGAACTGAAAGATGCTGAGATATAACACAGGTTTGTTAATACATAACAAGATTTTCATATATTAATGCAGAAATATGTCATGTACTCAAATGTGATTGAGGATAACATGTCATGGGTTACTAATATATTATTTTGTTAGTGTTGTAGGCTACATACTAGTTGTGGAGAAGGATTCATGTGAGGCCTTTCTTTTGCAAGACTTGTGTGCCTAGCCTTATTGCTGTTTGAAACTGATAAAACTTTTACATGCATGTAGTATACCCATGACTATCAAATTATTGTGTCTGCAACAATAATATTTTGTTATCATCTTGGTAAGCATGTATTCAGCTAAAATATTTACAAAAATCAGCCATTAACTATATCATTTACAGGGAAGAGGTTATCCAGTTTTTCCAAGAAGGCGGTATCAAATTAATCTATTTTCTTTTGTTTTAATTTATAAAGCAACTTAAATTTTAATGTTGTTTATACTTTGTTTATTTCTTCAACTGGTTCTTGTTGTTACTAATTGAACAGCTGCACTTCTCTACTTTTGTTTGTTTGACTGTGATCCGTATGGCTTTGACATTTCGAACACATACAGATTTGGCTCAATGGTAACTAATGACTTTGGTTACTAATAATTTATCGAAGGTAATCATGATTTATCGTTGTGCTTTACATTCTTTGGTTCTTTTTGCACCATAATATCTTTGATGAAGCTACTCGGCCTTATCGTTGACCGAACCTGCATACTTCTTCAGCATAGTTGCCACAACCTAATGTTGTATGTAATGCCCTCATCTTTTCATATCTATAATGTTGTTGCTGTTAAAGTATATTAGGTTTAGGGTGACTAATATGAATGACTGGTCTCTAGAATACTGTTATTTCTTTTTTATTCCTGCCCACTTCTAATTTCATGTTCTGTTTCTTCCCTTGCAGCTGTCTGGTATGGTTAAAACTCTAAATAACTTACTATGCTGAGTTTACTTTATCATTTGTTAAACATTTAGTTTATTGTTGTTTCAGATTAGTGATGGGATGGTTGAGACTCTCGTAAGCTAACAGGATATTCAACACCATAAACGAACATGAAATCGACAGTTGATATCTGGTTTTCGGGCAGACACATTCTATTCCACTACTTGTAGAAGAAGTGAAAGAAACTGAGATAAAGGAAGAATTTGCTATTCAATTCTTTTACAAATTCTTTATTATTGTTTTCTGATTATGGTTGCTTAACTGTCTATTTCTGTATGCTAATTGTGTTAACTGATTGCTAATTAACAGGAAAAAGGAATGGAAGAAGGAGTCACCAACTAGGATATTTTCATTGAAGGAATTACATGCAAACAATTTTAGGTCTGACAAACAGGCTTGGTGAAAGTGGATTTGGTAGGGTCAACCATGGTAAATTAAACATCATTTTCTATTTTTAATGTTTTTTTATTAAGTAATTGATTTTTGGCTTCTAATTGGTCAAGTAAGATGGACATGGGCTTTTGAAGTAGGGTGTTGTTTTTCTTTGCTCGTTATTTTCACAAGGGCTCTGTTAGGTATGTTTTTCTTTCCCATGACTAATTAAAACTAGAAACTAACGATTGTTATGTTACCCTTAAATTCAATTTGAATTTGGTTTTAGAGTTTTGATCGCACTCATAAGTAGGGAATGTTTGCTGTTCTATTGTTTAAAAAGAGTTGGTGCTATACATTGTTGAAAATGTCAAAGCCATCATGTGCTTCATCAGGATACCAGGGATTCTGATTTCCATTCTAATCTACTACATTCTGATTCAAACATCTCAGGTAAGTTCATCCTCAAAATCTGCATATGTAGGTTTGAGTAGATCTCAATAAGAACCTTGTTTAACTTTTGGCACCCAAATCAGGAGGTAAAAGTGTTTCAGTTTCGTTTTCTCATTAAAGTGTATCACTTGTTTCCTTTTTATACCCTTTTGCCCCATTGAATAGTTCAATTTAGTAGTAGGCTTGCTGATCGTTTATGTTTTTAAGGCTAGTATCAGACAAGAATTTTTTAGGGTTTTTTGAGCTTATGATTTTCACTTTTTCTTATGTTGCACAAGGGGCTGTAATTGGTATGTTTTTCTTTCCCTCAACTAGTTAAAAGAGTTTTGTGTTACCATTAAACTCAATCTTAATTCAGGTTTAGAGTTTTGATTACACTATAAGTATGGAAATTTGCTAGTCAGTTATTTATAACATTCTTGCAATTGTTTTCTGATTGTGGCTGGTTAATCAAATTCTTTCTACATGCATAGTGTGTTAACTTATTGCTAGCTACACAGGAAAAAGGAAGGAAAAGTAGTTACATGCTGCTACAAGCAATTTTAATTCTGAAACACGTTTGGTGAAGGAGGATTTGGTAGGGTCAAGTATGGTAAATTAAAGATCACTTATTTCCTATTTCTAATGTTTTTTTATTAAGTAATTCGTTTTTGTTGCTGAGTCTAATTGGTCAAGTAAGATGGACATGGGATTTTAAAGTAGGGTGATTGGTATAAATATGTGCATGGGATAAGTGTTCTAGACTTTTAGTGTAGATTTTGATTCTGTTTATTGATATGTATTGTTTAAATCATGTTACTTATTGAAATGAGGTTAAGGTAATTTGTAAATGAAATTTGGGAAGTAACCTGGATTTGAAAATGGAATTAAATGACCTTACAACATCTCTGCCTCATACTTCTGTTTCCTCTCTCTGCCCTCTCAAGATTGATTATTCCTGAAACAATACTGACACGTGACCACGGTTTGAACCAGCTGTGGTGGGGGATTGAACTGGGTATATCAGGTCATGTTTGATTAAGTCACAAGCAGTAGCACATTATGGGGGTAGTGCGGTAGAAATTAGTGGGCCAGTTGTTAGCATGTTATCGTATATATATATGTTTTTGATGTTCTAGGTTAGGTGAGGAGTATTTCGGGTTTTCTGGCTTGTAATTGGGAGATGGGTCCCTCTCGAAGAGGACTGTGTTGTTCTTGTTCTTGTTTAATTTCAATCAAGCCACTAGAGTTCTAATACCCACTTTCAAGTAGGGCAAAGGAAGAACAAAACTTTAGTGTCGAGGTCAATGCAAGTGCTTCTCAAAATCATAGTCCATCAAAGATAATTAACTTTTCCATAAAACTACTTTACCTGGCAATATGTCAATGTTTTCTTCATCAAATTCTTTTAGTTTATATCATATAAAAGCACAATCAGTTGTAGACAGCGCCATCGATGACATCTGCATACTTCAATGCAGTCACTACAACGTATATTTTCCATGTAATGCTCTTGTCTTTCTATTTCTGCAATATTGTTGCTGGTAAAGTATATTTATGTAAATTTCTCCATCAATGACAGTTTACTTGTTATTTCTTTTTTGTTTCTGGATACTTCTTATTTCTTGTTCTGCTTTGCAGGTGTGTGTCTCAAAAAGGTGGGTTCCTGCTAAAAAATCACTAATACTATTATTTCATCATGTCTTGAAACACTACTACGATACCTTAATATGTTGAGTTTACTTAATCACTTATTATTCGTTCTGTTTATTGTTGTTTCAGATTAGTGATGGGATGGCTGTGATTCTCAGAAGCAAACAGGATATTCAACTGCATAAACGAGCTTGATACTGTAAGAAGGGAAGCAACATCTTTTGTGAGTTAATGTTTAATTGAAATTGACGCTTGATATCGGGTTTTCTGGCAGGCACACTCTATTCCAGTACATGTAGAAGAGGTGAAAGATGCTAACATATAATGGGGTTTGTAAGTAGAGAACAATAGTTCCAAATATCAATGTAAATATATGTTATGTGCTAGTATGGGATGATGGTAATATCATAGGTTACTTATATAAATATTTTTATTTTATGAATAGATATTATCAGTGTTGCAGATTACACACTAGTCGTGGAGAAGGAATCAGGTGAATCCTTTCTTTAGCAAGACTTGTGGGCCCAACCTTGCTAATTGAAATGCTTTTTGCCGAGGAAAATGTCAGAGTGGAGGTTTCAATCAGATAATGTTCCTCTTTTAATTTGATTTATTTTGTTATCACTATTCGTTACTAATAACAATCCTGTTAACCTGTTTCTTCTTCTTTCATATGTTGGTACTACAGTTACTGCTGCAAAGTGGCTCAAATTTGAGATTGAAGCCTTGTCGGTGCATTGGCTTACCTTATTGTCAAAACAACATCTATCGTCTAAGATTCAAGGTGAAATTTTCATGCTCAAAGACAAAACTTTAAACACCATAGAACTCCATAAGTACTAGTTTAACTTTAAATATATTAATTAAATTTGAGAATACAAGAGAAACGATTATCTTAGACTAACATTGTCACACACAGTTAGGAGGTGAATGAAGGTTTCATGAATGCCTGCCTTCATGATTTGTTTATGATAATTAAACAGCCATAAAGATTTGTTTCGATTATAACTATTTAGTTTCTTTTCAAGGAGTTTATTACACCTCTACTTCAAAACCAAAAAATAAACATTTTCTTTTACTCTGATGACATGATCATCAAGATTTTCAAAACACCATGATTCTGAATTATATTCTCTAATATGCTAATTCTGATTCAAACAACATATTTCATCAGATGATCTCAGGTAAATTTCATCCCCAAAATTCACCATTGTTGAATTTGGTTCTTGGTTTGTCGCTTCTTGTAATCAATGTGTATATTCACCAACCTATTTTAAACTTCTAGTCTGTTGTTCTTCTGATTGTGGCTGGTTAAATGACTTTACACAATGTATAAGGATTTATGTGCTATTTATATAAATTTATTGGTAACTTTGAAAGAGGAAGGGAAGAACGGATCAACATGGAGGATATTCTCATTGAAAGAAATACAAGCTGCTACAAACACTTTTAATATGACAACAAGCTCACTGAAGGTAAATGAAACATCACTAAGTTCCTATTTTATTATGTTTTTGTGTTAAGTGATCCATTTGCTAAAGATGAGGTTTTTACAGATGATCATCCAAGGTCACGTCATCCAGCCTAAATATATAATTATTGGTGAGGTTATATTTCTACTTTGGTCCTGATTTCCCAATTCTTTTAATTAGGTCTTGAAGTGGAGACTAGGCGACAATACTAGAGACCATTACAATATATATTTACATGTTAGGTATCATAATCAGAGTAGGTTCTTGCTAAAGCAATCAAACACTCAATCACACAATAGAAAAGTAAACACGAAAGAATTATAATGGTTTGGTCAAGGTGACTTACGTCCACTCTGCAACTAGGGTTTACATTATAATTGGTTAATTGGTGTCAAATGCTTTGGTCCAGTCATCATGCTCACCATTTTCTGGTTTTTAAAGTTCATGATTTCTTATCTTTCATTATTGGTTATTCCTTTACTGTTGCTTAATTAGTTGCTGGCTTGCTGCTTTGTATCAAGAAATATATCTTCTAACACACCCCCTGTGGTTGCCTTCTCAAAACTGTTGCTAAAGTCTAAAGCTGATGTTACAGAAGACCAACCAAGACCACCTATACTTGAGGTGAGTTTATATCTATTCTATACTTTTTTTGCCTTTTGTTTGAGCATTAAGTAGTATTTTTAGTTTAATATTTTTCAGTTTTATCTGATTTTGGCGAGATAGGTTTTAATTTTTTTTTGACAGGTCTTCTCTGGTCTTCTTTTGGTTAGAAATGGTTTTCCCCAGTTTGCAGTTGCAAATAACAGTCTAGTTTTCTCCACCTATACTTGAGGTGAGTTTATATCCATTCCTATATTTCCTTTTGCCTTTTGTTTGAGCATTAAGTAGTGTTTTTAGTTTAATAGTTTTCATTTTTCTCTGGTTTTGACGAGATAGGTTTTAAATTCTTTTTGACAGGTCTTCTCTGCTTTTCATCTGGTTTAAATGGTTTTCTCCAGTTTAATAACAGCCTAGTTTCACAATGTCTGGACTCTGGTTCATAAGCATGTGACCGAATTGATGGCCGCAACGACCCTATAGAATCTAAGACAACAAAATAATGCAAGGATTTATCACGTTTGGATTAACAAGGCAATTATATCACATCAAAGAGGTTCAAATGCGTTTTTAATTTTGTGAATACTTATTTAATATGTAATTTAAGTGGCAGTCTCTCTCTATTCATGTAGTTGGTACATCTGAATGTGACACTAATCTTGCTTCTTTGGATAAGTGTCAAACTTTCTCATTTTCAGATGCAAAAAAACATTGAACTTTCTCAAAGTGCAAAAGGTAAACTTGAGGTCACCAAGGGTTCTATTCCGTGCATGAGAAGACCCCACTTTCAAGTAGAGCAAAACAAGTAAAAATTTTACTTTGAGGTCAATGCAAGTGCTCGTCAAATTCATAGTCCATCAAAGGTAATTTTTTTATGCTTTATATGCTTTGTTTCTCATTACATCATAATCCTTCTTTACATTACTTTTTTTTCATGGACATTTGCTTAGTATATAAAGGTGTCATGTGCTGGTTCTACGCTTCTTATGGTAGGCAATTGGATCTTATTAAATTGCATGAAGGTTCTTCTCTTAGGTAACATGAAGGATATTCTCATTGAAGGAATTACAAATTGCTACAAACAATTTAAATTATGACAATAAGCTGGTGAAGGTAAATAAAACATCACTTATTCTTTACTATTAATGTTTTTCCGCCAAGTAATTGCTTCTTGCCTGTGAATCTAATTGGTCAAGTAAGATGGCCAAGGGCTTTTAAAGTAGTGTGATTGCTATAAACGTTTGCAGGGGATAAGTTTTTATGACTTTTACTGTAGATTTTGATTCTTTTATTGAGTCATGTTGTTTAAATCCTGTTATTTATCACATTAAGTTTATAGAAATGAGGTAAAGAAAGTGAAAATGGAATTTAGAAAGTAACATGGTTTAAAAATGTAATTTTCAAACAGTTCTTTCAGTTTCCTCTCTCTGTTCTTTCTCGCAATCGATTATTCCTGTGCCAGAAAACAACCCTACTTAAGCCACCAGCCCTCTCCTCTTCCTCTGTATCACACTTTGACAAAGACAGACGCACAACAGTTACTATTCCAACCGGTTGTCCTGAAGTTCCAACTAATCGACTTCTGATCCATCCTTCTCTGTAGTTTAGGGAGCAATTACATCAGCTGTCCTTTATGCATTATATAACTCATTTATACATGCTTTGGTCCAGTCATTATGCTCACTGTTTTCTGGTTCTTTAGTTCATCATTTTCTTATATATCATTATTGGTTTTCCTTTTACCCCCTAAGTGATTTATAGGTCTAAGAAAAGATTAATCAGTTGCTGATGTGGATTCAAGAAGCATTTCATCTCGTGACACACCTGGTTACCTTGTGAAACTATTGGTAAAGCCAATGGTACAGAAGACTGGCTCAGATCATCTATACTTTGGGTAAGTTAAACTTTTGCTATATTTGTTTTTCCTTTTGGCTGAGAATAAAAGTAGTGCTTTTTAGTTAATATTTTTCGGTTTTATTTGGTATTTGCTAAAGCTGATGTTGTTACAGAAGACTTACTAAGATCATCTATACTTTGGGTGAGTTTATATTTCTGCTATATTCATTTTCCCAATTGGCTGAGAATAAAAGTAGTGCATTCTAGTTTAATTTTTTTTGGTTTTATTTGCTTTATGCCGGATAGATTTTAATTTCTTTTTTGGTCTTCTCGGGTTTGAATTCTGGTTTTGAAATGCTGGTTGCAAATAAATGTCAATTGCCGGATAGATATCTCTTATAAGATTTAGATTATCTTGAAATCTCTATATGCCATATTTCTCTCATATTTATTTAGGAAACTATCTTGTATATGGTGTATATATATCTTCTATTGTATATAATAATATTCAATGGATTTCCATAGAATTATATGGTATCAGAGCCTACTAATCTGAGCCCTAGTATAGCCGCCGCAGAAGGCAGTCCACAGACTCATTTGTCGCCGCTTTGTTAGTGACAGATCACGATCCTGCATTAAGTGTTGCACCTGTTTCTAGCAACATGGCCGAAGGGAAAGAAGAATCCACCGCACCAACCATAACCCAAACCCAACCTGGTTCGTACCCGGTCTACACCGTGACTAATATTCAACACAAAATCTGTGTTTTGGATGGCACTAAAGTGTCATACTTAGCTTGGTTAAATTGTTTCTTCTCCATGCTTGAGGTTATGATGTTTAACATCACATTGATGGCACCGAACCCCCCGTACCAACAGATCCAACCTTTGATTCCTTGAACAAAGTCGATGCTATCGTCTTACAATGGATCTACGGAACCCGTGCAGCGGCCCTTGAACATGAATTCATCAACCTAAAGCTCACCTCCATGACATCCCTCGAAGCTTACTTTCGAAAATTAAAGGAATTTGCAACAAAACTTGTGAGGTTGAAAGTCTAGTTTCCAACAGCCACTTAGTTCACCAACTTGTCTAGGGATTACCCCGTGAATATGATACCATTGGTTCCATCATCTACCAGCAATTACCACATTGGGAAGAAGCATGAAGCATGTTACAATTTGAACAGCAGCTACAACAAGGCTGTGACCCGGATCCGCCTCTTGCGGCTGCTGTCACTACTGACTTCCCTCGCGAAAAGCCCAGAGATTCCCCATCTGACTCGCCACCTCGTCGGGACAACTCTCGCCGTCCATCACAACCCCGATGACTAGGCCCTAATCGAGGCCCAAATTAGAACCGTCCGGCCTCGGCCCAACAACAAACCTGAACGGAATCTAGTCCCACTCAACAGGCCCGCAACCCTTGGCCCACTAGCCTATATCCGTATCCTCCATAACAGGCTCCTTTACCTTGGTGGGCTGCCCCGCCACCGTGCCCATACCCCACCCAACCTGGGTGGGCTGCACCAGGGCCTCAGTCTTCTCGCGGAATAGAATCACCCCAAGCTCACCTCAATGATGTCAATCCTTTGGATGCCACTGAACTTGGAACTGCCTTTCAAACCATGACCGGACTCCCCATGACCAATGATATATGGATACAGGAGCCACCAATCACTTCACATCCGATTCACGTACATTCAACACTCCCTGTGTGTCCTCCATTAAATCTGTTTTAGTTAGCAATTGGAATCGAGTGCAGGTACATGGATCAGGTCATGCAAACTTTACTCACTCTTATACACTTCTCCAACCCAAACACATCATGTAAGATTAAGAGTTTATCTAAGAGACTGATGCTAACCAAAGATCTCAAGCATGCACTGATGTACGAGGAAGTACTTCGGAAAATTTGACAATGAACAAAGAAACTAAGTGTCAAATCTTCCGAAGCCAAATCGGAAATCTTCCAAAGCCAAAAGTGAAGTCTTCTGAAACTTGAAGACAAAGTCTTTTGAAGTTTAAAGACTGAACTCTTCCAAAGACTAAGAAGACATGCGTCTACTGACACACTTTTGACAAAAGTAGAAGA
This sequence comes from Flaveria sonorensis, assembly GCA_025506505.1. NCBI lineage: Eukaryota > Viridiplantae > Streptophyta > Magnoliopsida > Asterales > Asteraceae > Flaveria > Flaveria sonorensis. The sequence continues at coordinate 64,067,017 of CM046434.1, read as the reverse complement.
CCTTTCCGCTGCCAGCTCTGAATACTCACCAACTTATATCACCAACTTATATAAGTTGGTGATTACCTTTTTACTTTTGTCAACTGTACATCATGGTCTTTTATCTGTAACTTTGTACTTTAGTACTTTTATCCTTATTGTAATACAATAGGATGTGAGCTATGACATGTCATAGTCACATGTCAAAAGACAATCTGCCTTTTCACTTTACATTGATCTTGTTGTCTAGATTAGTGTTCAGCTGGCCTTCAAAGTATGGCCGGCTGTAGGATGTAGTATAAAATGTCTTATATATCAGTCTTTAAAACTAAGCCTTGTTACACTTGTAAAAATACTTAAGAGTAATATACATCATCCTTGAAAACCAATCTTTGTGTTCTTAGTGTTCTTTACTTGTTTGTTCGTTGTTTCCTTGTCGGTTCTCTATTTGATCTAGTAAGTGTGTTATCTCCAACTGTGAAACTATTGTGAACCATTGATCCGGTCCTGCAATTGGTATCAAAGCTTCTCAAGCTCTTGATTGCAAGATCTCATCATCTTGAATCACTCTTCAGTTTCACACTCACTTACTTGCTCAAATAGTAGCTCTTTTTAAAGCTGATAAGGAAACCGACACAATGACTAAGTCTCCGCTGATCACTCTTGAGACTTTGACACTTATCAAATCTCAAGACAGTAGGATGTGAAGATTTGTAGTCTCTGGACTTCACATCCCAAATACTACTTCAACAGCTGCTGAAGGTGGGATGATACCCAAGGAAGTGGCTGTTTATTCTGAAAAAGACCGGAAGAAAATAGACATTGATCAGAAAGCCATGACCGCTCTTCAAACTGCTCTTTCTAACTCCATCTATAGAGGCTTTAAAAAGTGCAAGACTGCAAAAGAATTCTGGGATGCACTGAAGCTGATGTATGAAGGATTTGTGGAAGCTAAGGAGAACAAGAAAGACATCATGAAGCAGCATTTTGAAAACTTCACCTTCAAGACAGATAAAACTATGACTCAACAATACTTTAGGTATTTTGAGATTGTAGATACTCTAATGGATGTTGGAGTCAAACTTGAGAATAAAGATATAGTGAGTAAGTTCATGTTCTCTCTTCCTAGAGTATGGACACACTATTGTGTAGCCATCAAGAGAACTGAGAACCTCTCTACTCTCACTCTCACTGAGATGTATGGTATCCTGAGCGGTTACCAAATGAAGATAAACATGCAAAATCCCTTTACCACATCATCCAGCACCCAAAAGAGTTCAGCCCTTTATGTGGTTGAAAGGGACAACAGAGAACCATGGCATCATCACATCTGTGACCCTGACAACTCACTAAAGGGTACTTTCATCACCTTTCCGGAGACATCAAGAGAGGGCTACACTCAAGGAAGTCCATTCAAAGAGCCCAGCTCTTCTCAAGCCTTTGTGTCTTCAGATTAAAGTTCTAACAACTTTCTTTTCACCCTTAAAGACCTGGAATGCATCCATCCAAATGATTTGGAGTAAATGGAGATAGTCCCGCAGATGACTCTTCTTACTTACAGAGCCAAAAAGTTCTACCAGAGGATAGGAAGGAAGTTTCCAAGCAATATGTCTAGTGGAAAGTTTTGGCCGGACAAGAGGAAAGTAAAGTGTTACAACTATAACCAAATAGGCCACTTTGCTCTTCTCAAGCCTTTGTGTCTCAGATTAAAGTTCTAATAACTTTCTCTTCACCCTTAAAGACCTGGAACATATCCATCCAAATGATCTGGAGTAAATAGAGATATTCAGCAAATGACTCTTCTTACTTACAGAGCCAAAAAGTTCTATAAGAGAACAGGGAGGAAGTTTCCAAGCAATGTGTCTAGTGGAAAGTTTTGGCTGGACAAGAGCAAAGTAAAGTGTTACAACTGTAACCAAATGGGCCACTTTGCTCTGGAGTGTAAGGCACCAAGAACAAATGGTGGCCATACACAGTCCACGCCAAAATACACTGAGTTAGCTCCAATGAACTGAGAAGTCCAACCAACCAAAGCAGCAAGCTACAATTGTTGTTGAAAAAGAAGGCTTTGATTGGAGCTTTCAGGTGGAAGATGTCTTCCCAAACCAAACCCTAATCGCAGACCATGATGAATCAAAGGTCTTTGATTGGAGCTTTCAGTTGCTGTTGAAGAAGGATAGTCTCATGGCAATGCAAGAAGCAATCTTGTGTATCTGCGTCAACAGCTGCAGCTGAATACATTGCTGCTGCAAGCTGCTGTGCTCAAGTGTTTTTGATTCAGAATCAGATGCTAGATTATGGATTCAACTTCAAGAAGACTCGTATCCACATAGACAACAATAGTGCTATCTCCATCGTAGAGAATCCAGTGCAGCACTCAAAGACAAAGCACATCAATATTAGGTATTATTTGATCAAAGATAATTTTGAAAATGGATTGATTAAACTGGTCAAAGGTAACACCAATAAACAATATGTTTATCTGTTCACAAAAGCATTTGATTAACAGAGATTTAAATATCTTGTATCAGCTATTGGGATGATTAACTTTGACTAAATTTTCATAAATTAATTTCAAACTTGTTTTTTAAAAAGTGTATGTCTTTTCTGTTGTCTAAATTATCACTTATATAAGCGCTGTTTATCTCGGAAGAAATTTTTTGAAGTGTATATTCCTTATTATTTTAAGAAGTGTGGACAAATTATCTTTCGTAAGAAATTAATTTGACTTCGGAAGAAATATATGTTTTCAAAACTAATAACTACTTACTAAGGGATTTAACTTCGGAAGAAATTCTAAATATATCCGAAGCTTAAATATGATTTTAAGTACTTATATGTTTTGAATGACAATTTTATTACGAAAGCAATTAAGTCCTGAAAGTTTTATTTTCTCCTTGAAAATAACTTTTGAAGCTTAATATCTTCCGAAACCAAATCTGTATCGGAAACAAAATTACTCTAAGTATATTTTCTTCCGAAGCACTTTTTCTAAAACTAAGTATTATCTTCTGAAGTCAATTTAGCTTTGGAAGCTTTCTTTAAGCTTTCGAAGACAAATTACATTCGGAAGATTTTAAACTTCCAAGATAACTACCTTTTTGGTTACTTTTTCAGAGGTAGGACCGACATCTGGATATTAAAGTCTATCTTTTGCAATAAATTTATCTCAAATCTGAGCATATAAATAGACGGATTTCCCTCTCTTTCTCTTCATCAGAAACTTTCAAGCCCTAAATTGAACATCAAACCCTCGTTCTTCTTCCAAATATCTCTTCCAAAAGCTTAATAAATGGCCAACCCTGAACCTCAAAACCATCCAGCCTTCATCATGCATCTACATAGGCAATACAACTAAGTTACTTTGTTATCTGCCTAAAAAGACCCTGGCTTTTCAGAGAGTTGACCCTTTTCTTTGTCACGCTTATTACCTCACCGCCCTTACTATCGACCCTCCACTATATAAAGATCAAATTTTAGAGTTCCGGAGGACGTGTCAATAAGTTATCATGGACGGTGAGAAGGCACTATCTGCCTCGATGCAGGGGAGGACAGTTTTCATCACTCCAGCCACCATAAACCAACACCTGCAGCTGGATGATGAAGATGGTGAACTGTCCTTCACCCCAAGGAGGTAGTCAATGGATCATTCCAGCAAATGAGCTATGAAGGTGACTACTCAGTCAAAACCTTCAGGAAGGAAAAGGTCTTTTCTCAGTGGAAATACCTCCTTCATGTGGTCATTTACTCTCTATCCAATAAACTTGCAGGATGGGACCAAGTTCCAGAAGATCTTTCCTGCACAGTCCATGGAGTGGTTCAGGGGATCAAGTTTAGGTACTCTCAATTTGTATATACAAATTTACTTGCTAACTAAGATTCCCTTGAATATTACATGTTCCGTAGATATGTCCAATACATTCTCAACTGTGAACTGAGCTCACAGTTGACGGGAAAAGGTAATGTTCTAAAGCTGGGATAGAGGAAGCCCGACATCTTTAAAATAATAAGAAAAACCACTGTTGGTTTTTCTGGGGTAGAAACAACCCTTGTTCCAAAAATGTTAGAGCAACTTGCTCAAGGTAAAGACTTGGCAATCGCAGCCAATGTTGAACCCACACCTGCTTCACCACCACCCACACAGCCTCAAATCACCATCACCTAAAGAAGAAAATCCAAACGAACCCCTGCTCAGTTTATTTAGATTTAGTAGGCCCCCATATACTCACCAACATAGCAGCAAATGGAACCAAGAGCTCCCAGTTCTCCTGAGTAGTAGACCACTCCCATTCCTTATATGATTAGCGCTGAGATTTCTCATGCTCAGCCTGATAAGCTCACAACCCTAGCCTTAAGCCATTATCCTGAGTCTCAACACTCAGATGATCAACCATCAGGGGAAAGCTACCATCCCCAGCCTTTAGATCTTAACCAACCAATTCCTAAGTTTGAATTCTATGATGATAAAGACATGAGATTCATTGAATACCGTGAATCTCTCTTCTCCTCCCCTACTCAAAGAGAGATGAGTGCTCCTGACACTCCCATGTATAGCCCACATCATCCACCCACTACTGAGGTGAACCTCTCTAAACATGTTCAAAAGGTCCATGTGCAAGAGGCTCTCACTTCTGCAAATGATTACATCATTAAAACCTCAACCATGACTACCTAGCATCTTGACACTTCTTATGAAGCTGTCACAGAGCAGGGGAAATCCAGAGACTAAGAACAAATATCTAATGGTGAGAGTGATGACTTTGGTTATGTACTCTCATCCCCCGTGATTCTTTTGATTAATATGAGGGTAGCATGAAACAAAAGGTGTAACAATTGACTGATACTTGCACATACCTTGTTTCAAAGGTTAGTCACCTGGAATCTCAGGTTGCTACCTTACAAAGGCAGGTGCTCAACTTGAGATCACCGATCTCAAGGGTAAGCTAGCTGAGAGGCCTGCCAGGCATGCTCAACCATGGCCACAAGAACCTGTGGATGTGGTGGACTTAACGTTTAGCTCATTTGTGCAAGTAAGTGATGCTTCCAAAAAAGGGGAGAAAGTCACTACAATCATACAACATGGGAGCACTGCCCAGAGTATGGATATTGAGGATTCACCAACCTCAATTGCAACTGTCCAGACTCAACAACCTCCTCTGGCCCACATCAATATGGATGCCATCCTTCAAAGCATATTTTAGGAGGGTTTTATACCAAGGGCCATGTCACCTCCATCCAATCCAATCATTGGGTAGGGGTATGATAGTGATAAAAAAGCCTTGGTGATTTCTAGATTTTAGGGTCAACAAGAAGTTTTCAACATCTATAACCTGGGATTCTATGAAAGCTTCCCTCTGCCAATCCTGCCATTTGTCAACCTAAGTCAAAACAGACATGCTGACAAGTTGGCATAGAGGATTCAAAGGAGTGTGTCTGAGGGTTTAAAAGAAGAACAAGCTTGTATAGACAAAGGCTAGCTGGGAAAACAGTTGGTTAACTGGATACTAAGTTGAACTCTAAGATTAGGTTCGAAAGGGAAACCTTAGTTGAAGGCCCGGTTGTGGACCTTGTGAACCTTGAGATTACTACTCCTTCAGCACCAAACCCTCTAAGTGAGACACCAGTTAGTGAAGGTGTCTCACAGCCTCTCCCTGGACAGAGCTCAAATGAAGAACAAACTCAAGAAGGCCAAAGCTCTCTCCTCTCTGAGTCACACATGCCAGTGATTGACAAACGAAAAAAAGTTCTAACTTCAGAGGAGATTGAGGAGGAGAAAAGGGAGAGGAAGAGGAAGAGGAAGGCAAAGGATGAAAAACTAAAAGAGACTTCTAGTTTCATGTAGGCTGCAATCAGGGCTGCCCATAGGCCAAACACTCAGGAAGATGAGTTAAGCGCAACCAGATTGAACTACTTGGGAACTAGGAACTACAATGTAGATGACCTAATCTTTCTTCCCTTAGATGAACTGAATGAACTGGCAGACACAAAAGTGTCTAGAGAGAGCAAAGAGGCTGAGGATGTTGCTTTGCTACTCAAAATCAAAGAAGAAAGAAAGAAAAGAAAATTATATCAAGCCCCTGTCCTCTCCCCAGTTCAAGAGATGCCTGAGGTAGAAACTGTGGCTGTCGAAGAAGAAACTCAAGTAGATAAAAAAAAAGAATAGCCAAAATATGATCAACCACTTGAGTGCCACATGTTTCTACCAGGTAGAAGCTTTACTCCCTCTATCTTATGATTATATAGAGTTCGAGTATCTTAAGCAGCTAGAGCAAGAAGCCATTAAAGAAAGAAAAGCTGGTAAGAGAAAGACGAGGGAGGAAGCTGCAAAATCAAGGGCCACCATCAAAGCCAATAAGAAGTATGAAGATAGACAAAAGACGGTGAGCTTCTTGAAACTTTATGGGTTCTCCGAAATGAGGCTTGGTCCCATGTCTCTATCCACAATGGATGAGCACATCAGGATGATCAAGCAAAAGATTAAGAAGGGTGAGCTTCAAGACTTGTGATAATTTTGTATTTGTCAAAATTGACCCTTTTGGTTTTTCTGTGAAGGATTTCTAGACTTGGAAGCTCCTGACTCGACGCAATAGCTCTGGTGCCCTTTATCCGGTCACTGCTAGAGAAACGTATATTGAGGTTGAATATTATTAATTGAATGATGAGTACACAATCTCCCTATATATAGAATAGAATATTACAAATGACTACCATATAATTATGTTAATTACAATAGACAGTCTAACATTCCCCCGCAAGCTGAGGGCGGGGAAGGACCTGAAGCTTAGAGCGCAAAAAAAAGGAATCTTTGAGTTGAGAGTGCCTTTGTGAGGATATCTGCAATATGATCACTTGTGGAGATAAGTTGCACATTTAATTTTCCTTAGGCAACCTTTTCTTGAACAAAATGGAAATCGACTTCAACATGCTTTGTCCGGGCATGGAAAACAGGATTAGCAAATAAATACGTTGCCCTTAGATTGTCACACCATAATGTAGGAGACGAGTTGGTAGGAATGCTGAGCTCATGGAGAAGGGCTTCCAGCCAAGTTAATTTAGCCAGAGTATCCGCAAGAGCTTTGTATTCGGACTCTGTAGAAGACCGGGACATTGTATGTTGTTTACGAGCAGACCATGAGATTAGATTGAACCCAAGTATATGGCAAATCCCCCCGTGGATTGACGATCATTCGGACACCCCACCCGGTCAGCATCAGAATATGCCTGAAGAGTGTTTGTCGGTGTAGATCGCCAATGAGCATCCGTAAGGCATGTAGAGTGGATCCAGAGTCGTGGCGAATAAGAAGTCCCAAATTAGGAGTGCCCTTTAAATATCGTAGTATCCGTTTTACAGCACCCCAATGGTTTTGGGTCTGTGCGTGCATAAACTGACAAACTTTTATTTACAGCAAAAGTGATGTCAGGACGCGAAAGAGTGACATATTGAAACACCCCAACCGTTTGACGATATTTTGAAGGATCAGTAAGTAGTGGACTGTCACTCACAGTCAAAATTTGAGAAGTACTCATAGGGGAGCACACGGGCTTACACTCTGACATACCCGATCTTTGAAGGAGATTCAAAATATATTTTCTTTGAGACAAAATGATGTTGTTACCTCGAGGAACAATTTCAATTCCTAGAAAGTAGTGTAACTTCCCAAGGTCTTTGAGTGGAAATGTGGTGCTTAGTTGCTTGATAATATCTTCAATTGCCTGATTATTGTTTCCTGTGATGATTATATCATCAACATACACAAGCACATACTCCGGAGTAACCCTTGTTTTGAGGATAAATAATGATGGATCAGTTTTAGATCCATGGAAGCCATGTTGTTGAAAGGTGGTGGAGAGCCGATGAAACCAGGCTCTAGGAGCTTGTTTTGGTCCGTAGAGAGACTTGTGTAAACGACACACATGATTTGGTCTTTGTGGATCAATGAATCCAGGTGGTTGTTTGAGGTAGATGGTTTCATTCAGATCCCATGTAAAAAAGCATTCTGTACATCTAACTTGCGAAGTGACCATTTGTTGGTAACGGCAGTGGATAACACAACCCTTATAGTGGTGGATTTAATAACAGGGCTGAATGTTTACTGAAAATCAACATCCGGTTCCTGCCAAAAGCCCCTGGCCACTAGTCTGGTCTTGTATCGAGTGAGGTTGTCCTGTGAGTCCGTCTTTAACCTGTATAACCACTTAGAATCAATAACATTAGTGTTCTTAACATAGGGTACAAGAGACCAGGTAACAAGAGCATCGAACTCCTCAGCCATGGCTTGACGCCACTCGGGGAATTGGTTGGCAATAGTGAAGGATGTGGGGGCAGTGAGTGGAGTGGTGGAAGTGAAGGAGTGATAGGTTGAAGGATTATAAGGAGTTGTACGTTTAGGATTGGGACGTAGGTTGGGTGCCCGAGAGCGAACAGGTGGTGGGGGTGGTAGTGGAGGTGGAGGTGGAGGTGGTGATGTAGGTGGTTGAGTTGATGGTTGTGGAGTTGGGGTGGATGGTGTAGGTGATGGTTGGGTGAGTGATGTGGAGATGGAAGGTGAGTTGAGTGTGGTAAATGGTGATGATGGGGCAGAATTTGGAGGATTGTGAGGTGGAGAATTGGAATCAGATGGTGGAAAGTGGGTGGGAAGTGAAGAGATGTAGGGATCGGATATGGGGGGTGGTGGTGGCAAAGTTTGAGGTTGGAATGGGAATACCTCCTCATTAAACTGAACATGTCTAGCTGTGTAAACGCAATCGGTGGATAGGTCCAAACAACAATAACCGTGATGAACAGGACTATATCCGAGGAAGACACATGATGTGGAGCGGAAGTCCGTTTTGTGTTGATTATATGGACGGAGGTATGGAAAACATTGACAGCCAAAAACACGTAGGAATGAGTAATCTGGATGTCGGTGAAACACAAATTCAAATGGAGATATGTTTGAATTGGCACGAGACGGGGGTCGATTGATAAGATATACTGTCATCTCAAAGGCAAATTACCAAAAACATTGGGGAAGATGTGATTGAGCAAGGAGAGCAAGTCCTGTTTCCACCACATGTCGGTGACGGCGCTCAACCACACCATTTTGTTCACTTATGTGTGGACAAGAACGTCTGTGAATAATGCCAAGTTCAGAGAAATATGGGGATAAGTTGCGAAATTCCACTCCCCAATCGGTCTGAACATTCTTTAGTTTAGTGTTAAATTGATGTTCTACCATTGTGACAAAAGATTTAAAAATCAAATACACATCAGATTTATGAGCTAATGGATAGATCCACATATAACGTGAGTGATGATCAACACACAACATAAAGTATCGATGACCATCAAATGATAAAGACGGTGCAGGTCCCCAAACATCACAATATATTAAATCTAGAATTTTATTACTGCGAAAAGTAGAATTATTTAAAGAAAGTTTGGAAGATTTTTCCAACTGACAAGAGGTGCATAATGATGGAAATAATTTTGTGGAAACAGGTAAAGAACAATCAGAAACAATGGAATAAAAAACACGATGATATGGATGCCCAAGTCGTTGATGCCAGATTTTGGAGGAAGCTTTAGTAGCAGTGAAAGCAGTCTTTCGGATTGAGTTAAGGTGAGGAAGACTAATGGAATAGAGACCTTGATCAGTTGGCCCGTGAGGAGGGTAGTGTGTGTAGATTTGTCCTTCACAGAAAATAAGATGAGTGAAATTCAAAATAAACGTATTATCACGACAAAACTGTTGAGCAGAAAGTAAATTCTTTTTAATTTCTGGAACACGAAGTATATTGGAGAGATGCAATGTTTTATGTGGGGAATAAATCTTAGATGAACCGATATGAAAGATTGGAAGAGGGTTGCCATCACCAACATGGAGGGCATCATTGCCAAGGCATGCTTCGGAGTTGTATAAACTTGATAAATCCGGAGTGTGGTTGTTGGACCATGTGTCAGGAAACCAATGTGTACGAGATGTGGAACCCACTTCAGAAACAGTAGTAAAATTCGCCTGATGGGCTGCTCGAGTTGGAGGAGTGGACTGATTTGGGCATTGAGATGGAAGGTGCCCAATTCCACACCTATTACAATGCCCATAAACCGTGTTTTGGGCTGATGCCCATCCAAACAATTGCCAAGTTGGTCCACTGTTGTCTCGCCCCTTTTTGTTGTATCCATGGAGTTGCTACAGGAGTTACCACGACGACCACCATGGTTGTTGTTGTTGGGTGGTCGAAAGGCATAGTAGGCCTGCGGTTGTGGGTGAAGGGGGGTGATAGGGGTGAGATGGAAGCCTAGTTGAGAGGCTAACTGTTGCAGGGCTGCAAGTTGTGTTTGTTGTTGTGAAGAAGGGCTTCCTGCTGAAACATTAAATACTTGAGGAGAAGCAGGTAGGTTGGAGGCTGAGTTGGTTTTGTTGATCATGAACTCATGGTCACTTAGAAGGCAATGCAGTTCATTGAACGCAATGGGTGGTGAACGAGCAAGAAGAGTGGATTTCAATCTATTGTATTCTTCTCGTAGACTAGAGATAGCTAGCATAACTAGATCTTTATCTTGGATGAGTTCACCAATGTTTGTTAGGGCTGTTGCATACTCCTGAGCACGAGTTAAATAAGCAGTGGAAGATTCATCACCTTTCATTGTGATTTTCAGTAGTTGTGTCTTCAGGGTGTATTCCCTTGAAGAGTTGTTGGGTGCATTCGCACGTTCTAAGGCCAGCTACAGGTCTTTGGAGGTTGTTGAACCTTGCACATGAGGAAAAGATGCTTCAGATATGGTAGATATTAGAATCATCCTGACGTGTGCATCATTGGCTATCCAATAGGAGTAACTTGGGTTGTCTGATGTTAATGCTTCTACTGATGTTGCTGGAATCGGAACTTTCATGGGTGGACACGGTATGGTGCCATCTATGTAGCCGAACAGGTTGTTTGTAATCAGAAAGGGTTCGATCATTGCTTTCCAAAACCCATAGTTTATAGGAGAAAGGGTGAAGGCAAATTTATGAGAGTTATGAGATGTTTTATCTGCAGTAGAGATGGCAGTAATCATTGCCATGGGAAGAGAGGGTCGATTGAAAGTTTGTAGAAGCTGCTAGGTTTTGTGGCGGCAGCTAGGGTTGAAGAAGAAGACCATAATTCTTGGCTATGATACCAAGAGAAACTGTATATTGAGGTTGAAGATTATTGATTGAATGATGATTACATAATCTTCTTATATTGAATAGAATATTACAAATGACTATCATATAATTATGTTAATTACAATAGACAGTCTGACACCGCTCCAACCACCGCCCCGGCACATGCATCCACCACGTCATCGTTTTTTGTTTCTTTAGATTCTAAGTTTTGGCATAATAGTCTAGGACATCCGAGACATCATGTAATTGATTTTCTTAGCTCTAATAAACTTATTTCTTGTCAACTTGCAAAACATAAAAAATTGCCATTCCATATTTCCACATCAACTACCATAAAACCATTTGATCTTGTCCATTATGGACCTCCATTGTTTTGAGTGAAAGTGGCTATAAATACTACCTTGTAATTATTGATGAAACACTCACTAAACATGGACTTTTCCATTAAAATATAAATCGGAAACTTTGATAAACTCACCAACTTGTACTAATTTATCAAATCTCAGTTCAATCAACCCATCAAAACAATCCAATATGACATGAGCGGTAAGTTCGATTACCACAAACTTCATACATTCGCCTCCACTGTCGGCTTACACATTCGCTTCTCTTGCCCAAACACTTCCCAACAAAACGGGAAAGCCCAGCGCATGAATAGTCGCATTAACGAACTCATGCTTACCCTTCTTGCCCATGCATCCCTTTCTCCATCTTTTTGGGTTGAAGTCCTCCACACCTCAACTTACCTTCATAATATACTTCCTACAAAACTGTTAGCATACCGAACACCTTTGTCCGCTCTTTACCTTAAACACCCAACTTACGATCATCTTACAACCTTCGGTGTGCTTGTTACCTAAATCTTATGGAACCCGCCACCACAAGTTGGACCTCTGGTCTTCAACTTGTGTATTCTTTGGTTACCCCGCGTCATTCTTTGGTCACCCCGATGCCTAGACTTGTCCACCGGCAAAATCATCTTTCCCCCCATGTCACCTTCGATGAATCCATGTTTGCATTCTCCACTACCCAACCACACACTACTCATTCTTAGACCTTGATCCAAATCCCTCTCCTCTCATCTTTGACACACCTAACCCATCACCCGAGCCGCCCATCATTACCACATCTCCCCCCACACACACAACACAACACCACTTCCTCAACCCACTTCTCCTGCCATACCTACAGCTAAATTGCCTCCTCCCACCTTTAAATTCAATTCCTGCCGACCCCTAGCAGTCCCTACCCACCAGCCCAACACCGAACTGCCTATAGCCCCCACCGCCCCCCCTGAACATCCCCCCATTACCCGAGACCTTCCTGCTCAGCCTTCATAACCCTCTCACCCTATGATCACCCAGTCCAAGTCAGGTATAACCAAACCACCCTCCCATAAACCCACACACACCATTTCACCCTTACTAAATCTCACGTTTCATTAACTGATCCAAAATGACACTCAGCCATGTCAAATGAATACAGGGCTTTAATGGACAATCACACTTGGGATTTAGTACCTCATCCCCGGGATGCCAACGTCATTCGCTGTATGTGGTTATTCCACCCTTCTCTGTGATTAAGGTAACAACCAAATCTGTTGTGCTTTATGCATTATATATTTATATATCACACATAGTCACATACACATGCATATTATGCTTTTTGTTAGGTTTATTGGTGTCAAATGCTTTCCGGTCATTATTCTAACAGTATTCTGGGTTTTTTGTTTATCTTTTCTCATATATCATTATTGGTTTTCCTTTCCCTGCCCCAAGAGATTTTTAGGTACAAAGAAAGCTTAATTGGTTGTTGCTATAGAATCAAGAAACATATCATCTCCTGACACACCTACTGTAGTTACCTTCAAAACTGTTGCCACTGTTGTTACTCAAGACAAATCAAGATCACCTATACATGGGTGAGGTCATATTCTGCTATATATATATTTTTTTTTTTTCCTTTGGGTGAGAATAAATTAGTGTTTTTAGCTTAGTTTTTTTCGGTTCTATTAGGTAGAGTAAAACACAATTGTGTCCTTTATTAATATATAAATTACATGGTATATCTTTTAGTTTTAATAATTACATCCAATGTCCTTTTTTAAAAACATTTGCATACTTATTGTCCTTTACACTAACTTTTATCTAAATGTACAGTTAACTCAATTATGTATCTATCATATGAGGTGTAATTTTGTCATTTTCTTTCCACATCTGATATATTAAACAAATAAAAAAAGTTAATAATTTTAAATGAAAAATAAAATTAAAAGATATCAGACCGTTGGGTAAATCGGTAAACCCGCATCCCTCTTACGCTCAACACCATTAAATCCAACATCCCCCTCTCTTTGATACTCCAATACCGGTCATCTCCACTATCACCTGCCACATATCACACACCATTGAAGCCCCTTGAAGTCGAACAAACAACGACGGTAAGATTCAAGTCCCTAAATCGCTTTTTGTAATTCGTTGTTCCTTAAATTTTCGGCTTTTGTTGTTGTGTGTTTAACAAGCAACTCATAATTTATTTTCTGACTTATGCATTTATATAAGCAATTTAATGACTCACAGGTAATCTTCAAGTTTGTGTTCATTATTGACTTTTCATTATTTGTTGTTCTGAGTAGTTGATGAGGTATTTACGAGTATTTTTTTGGTGTTTATTGATGATTTCTAGACCTTCTAATTGATTAGTGACATTGACTTCTTACATTAGTAAATGTTATTGGAGGGTGTCAGTAAATTATTGACGATTAGTCGAATGAACACACACTAAGAGGGATTGGGTTAACTGACTACCCTACGACCTGATATCTTTTAATTTTCTCTTTTTATTTAAAATTTTTTAATTTTAACTTTTATTAAAATATTAGACGTGAAAAGCAAATGACAAAATATCCTTTATGTGTGGGCACATAACTGAGTTAACTGTATATTTGGATGATAGTTAGTGTAAAGTACAATAGATGTGCAAATCGTTTAATAAAAGGATAATGTATGTAATAGTAAAACTAAAGAACATATCATGTAATTTCATATATAATAAAGGACATGATTTATAATTTACTCTATTAGGTATTTACCATATAGATATTAGAATATTTTGACTTGTTTTCTTCTGGTTTAAAACGTTTTGCAGGTTTGCATGTAACCACGCCTAGTTCCATTATGTCTGGTCCAGAGGCGTGTAACCGAATTGACGGCACCAACGGTTGATACCTCAGTAAGTTGAATTGCAACCTATAAGTTACTAAATATTATTGATATATGTATTTGACTAGTTACATACACAACCTATACTATTTAAATGCCTAAACCTTAGATACGAACCATGACAACCCACACCGTATAAAAGTGCCCTACTCTTATGCGTAGACGATGTTATCTCTCTTTTCTCCGCCCAGAAAATAACCCATAAGCCCAATGAGTTTAGTGTAGTCCGTAGAGTTGCACAAATCGGGTTTGGGCCGGACCGGGCCCGCGGTACAAACGGGTTTGGGCCCAACCGGGTTTTTTGTACCCGGGTATTGGTGAACCCGGGTACGAACCCTGGTCGGGTTCAGCGAGATACAAACCCTACCCGATATACCCGGGTAGGGTCGGGTCGGGTTCGGTTCGGGTATGAAACCCGGGTTCAACCGGGTTTTTGCCTTTTTTTTTTTTTTTTTTTTTTCTTTTCTTGTGTGTGTGTCGAACACCGGGTCGTATGTTTTTTTTTTCTTATATCTTCTTTCCTTTTTTTTCTTTTTATTTTTCTTTTCCTAACCGGGTTCATTTGAATGACAAAAATTTAAACAACTTAATATATAAATATATACAAATCTTGAGCAGAAAATGTTACACTTATAATATACAAATATTAAATACTTTTTATATAAAACATTTGAATGACAAAGAAATTTAAAAAGAACATGAAAGACATATAATATTAAAACAACTTAAAAATAACAATATCGTCTAATTTTATCTACTACGAGATGCTTGATCAAATGCTAATTCTTCATCGGATATGCCAGAAGATACTCCGTCTTCTACCTCTTCATCATGTACTTTAGCTTCGAGTGTAATCTCGTCTTCGAGGCTTGTTTGGTCTTGTATACGATCCGTTGCGTCTAAGTGATCCTTTAAACAAATGCACATCTCCACTGCTTCCGGAGTTAGTCTTGTTCTTCGTAATGATATTACCCTGCCACTAAGAGAAAAAGCAGATTCCGAAGCTACCGTAGAAGCTTGGACGCTTAGTAAATCACGGGCCATAGCAGAAAGAATCGGAAATTGAGATTCTTTTCCTTTCCACCAAGCCAAAATATCGAATGCACGATAATCTTCGGTAGTCATAGTGGAAATAAAATCCGTTCCACTATATCTACTGAGCTCACTTGTTGGGGTGTTACCTCTTTGACGTTTAGCCGTCACATCCCGAACAACATTCAACATAGTCAAAACAGGGTCTTTAAACGAGGTACTAGCACTTGAGGTTGATCCACTTGGCATGGTTATGTTTACGTTAGGCCCATATCTATTTAAATAAAAATTATAAATTATTTTCAAACTATGATTAAAATTTTCTTTTGCCTCGTTTGAAAAATCAGGTTTTCGTCATGCATATCCAAATTGTCATTTATCTCATCTATCAAACATTCAACCCCCGCAACATTTAGAAACGGATTTAAAGCGGCGGCACACGTAAAAACGGGTGGTAAGTCCTTAAAATATTTTTTAAACTTTTCTTACATTGGTTCTATCATTTGATTAAACATATTATTTTTATTTTGAAAATTTTTAAAATTCAAAGACATAAAATATAGTTCTTGAAGCACCGAATAACTAGTGGAATAATAAACTCCCGATAATTTTGTTGTCGAGTTTTTAAAAAACTCAAGAAACTCGGATAGACGTTGAAGATTCTCCCAACCCGCATCCGGAAATGGGTCGGCTTCACCATTATCCGAAAGACTATTATGAAAAGCTTTCAAAGTGCCCTTTTGTTTTAAAGCACATTCAAACATGTGACAAGTCGAATTCCACCGAGTAGGTACATCCCAATTAGGACCTAAAAATCTAGAGTGCGTATCCTTACAAAGTTGTTTATAATCTTGATATCTTCTTCTACTTTTTTTAAAAACGTCATGTAACATAAATCGAAAAGATGTAATAAAGTTATTAACATATTGCCCGGATAGTCCGTCTTGCACTACTAAATTAATAATATGTGCAACACAACGAGTATGAAAAAAATCACCGTTTGCAATCGGAAGATATTTTAATTTTAATTTTTCAACCGCGGTTGTGTGTTAGAGGCGTTATCAAATGCAATTGAAAAAAAGTTTATTTTCTAATTTAAAAGTACTTATTACATTATCTAAAAAGTAAAACAAAAATTCTCCGGTGTGTGGATGCGGAAAAAGATCAAATGCAATCGTACGTTTCATCAATTGCCATGAATTGGGATCCACCCAATGAGCGGTGACGCAAAGGTACGATTCGGGTAAACCGTGTGGAGCCGACCAAACGTCACTAGTTAAGTTTACACCGGTATTTAAATTTTCAAATAATACAATTAAATCATTTTTTGCTTGTTTCCATAATTTTAAACAATAACGTCTAAGTGTAGTACGACTTACGTGAGTGTAACGAGGTTGAAGCGTCTCTCGAATTAAGTTGGTCAACCGAGGATTGTCGAAGTGACTAAAAGGCAAAGCTTCCTGAATCACGAACTTCGCCATTCGATCTCGAACCGTATTAACATCGTAATAAAGATTCCATCGTCTCCACCCAATTGTGTTTGTTGCGAATCCGGATTACTTTTCAACGACTTACAAAAATTCTTGCTAATGTGTTTGTTTAAAGTCGTGTTAGAATCTTTAGCAAGCAAAGCTCCACAAAACTTGTAACGAGCCTTTACAGACCCGTCACTCAACTCAACCATATCCCAATTGCACCAAACATCCATGTTACGATTGTGTGCAAGAACACGAACGACGGTTGGAGCGTTGGACGAACCTTGACCAACGGAAGATTGTGAGTGAGCCATATCAAGATTGAAGAGAGTGAAAGTGTAAAACGAGAGAGTGAACGTGTAAAGCGAGAGTAAAGGAGAGTATTTTTTGCGTTTTTGCGTATGTTTTTGCGTTTGAGACTTGGGTACTAAACCATATCAACCCACACCTATTTATACTAACTTATAAGCCTAAAAGTGACAAAAAAACGGTCACAAATCGATCCCAACGGCTATATAGCCGTTAAAAAACGGCCACTTTTTTAAAAAAAAAAAAAAAACGGTCGAAACCGGGTACAACCCGGGTTCAACCGGTTCCGGGTCGGGTCGGGTCGGGTTCGGGTTCTAAGAAATTCTAGAAAATCATACCCGGTTCCAACCCTACGGTTTTTTTTCGGGTCCAACCCGGGTATGCATATACCGGGTCGTACCCGTACCCGTACCCGGTTCCGGGTCGGGTCCACCGGGTCGGGTCCGAACCCGGTTTTTATGCCCACCTCTAGTAGTCCGTTACGTTGCCCAATTTAATTATTAGTCCAAATTCAATTACGTTGATTTCTTTTGTTGTTGCTTATTGCTATTTGCTACATCACCAATGTGATCCTCCATGCTCCATCAATTAATTCAATTGAAATGAAACTTGACGACAGGACGGTAAGATCATCACCAATAGGAAGTTTAAAAACATACGTGACATGACATCCGGCCTATGCTTTCTTTTTTTGCACTTTTAACAAATAAATAAAACAATCAAAAAAATTCTAACTTCTTTCTCCTCCCCCACTCATATTCTCCAAATTCATCTGTTCTGAAATGAAGTTTAACCCACTATCTCTCTCTTCCACAACCCCCCCCCCCCCACCCCACCAAAAAAAAAAAAAAAAAAAAAACCAAAACACCTCTGTTGGGAATGTTGTAATAATTGTTAGACTAAATAAGAAACTGAAATATATGACATATTCTGACTTCTAAATTCTGATAACACAGAACCTCACAAAAACAAAGAAAAAGGTTGCGCCACGTTGATAGATGCGTACAGCCGAAATATCACGTATAAATAAAACGAGAGATATATGGGTGGCTACTCCCGGATAAAAATTATATAAAAATAACACATACGAAATTTTTTATTTTTATTAAACTAATAGTAACTATGTAAATATTTATATTTTACATATAAGATAAGAAAGCTATTTAAATATTTATATTTTACATATAAGATAAATTTCTTTACGAGCTTGAGAACAAGCTCTTTTGCTCAATACCAAGCTTCAACTTGACTTGTTTATACGTTTACTACTTTTAGTTGGAACTCATAAATTCTAACTAATACTTGGTTTATATAAGTTGATATAATTAAAACTAACGGTAAATAAATTTATAAATAGAGATAGCAATGTTGAGTGTGAAATTTCAAACGAATCAATAGGTTTTGATTTTTCAACATAAATAAACATATTTTCTACTGACTGACACAAAACGACAAATGAAATCAAAAGCGAATATTTAATCATGATTGCGATATCAGACCGTTGGTAGCTTGGAGAAGCCGCGTCCCTAAATTAACACCATAAAACCAAACCCCCGCCATTGATTCTTCAGATTTTCATATTTCTCATCAGATTGATTGATTGATCTTCTATTCTATTCTCATCAGATTGATTGATTGATCTTCTATTCTATTCTCTTGTAAGTAGGTTTGAATCCATCTCAAATCGAATTTCAACTTTTGGACACCCAAATCAGAGTGTTTCATCTCATGATTTCCACTCTCATTCAGATGCTTTGAACGACATGTTTGATCAGACGCATATCAGCAGATGATTTCGATTCTAATCTGCTACAAACATCATCCCGTAAGTATCGTCCTAAAACACCCCTCATATGATGGTTTGAATCTTATTGTGGATCTCCCACAATTCTCAAACATGAACTTCCGACTACCAAATCAGGAGGTAAACATGTTTTCGATTTCGATTTCTGATGAAACTGTGTCATACGTTTTCGCTTTCTCTCTGTTCAATTTACAAGTTGGAGAAAGATTTTGTTTTTTAGGGTTTTTGTGCTCTGCTCCTTTTTAGTTGTACCAGGGGCTCCGATTGGGGGTTTTTGTTCTATCCGACTATTCAATTGACAAATTAAACCAAACTTTGATTAGTGTTTAGGGTTTTGATTCCACTTGTAAGCAGGGAGATTTTGATGCTCTGTTATTTAATTTGGTTAAGGGTTTAGGGTTAGTAGTATAGATTGTTGACTTGGTTCTTGATTTGTGGGTTATTTGCAGAATCCTTGTAATCAATTTGTATTTTCCCAAACCTTTTTATAAACTTTCTTGCTTATGGTTCTTGTGATTGTGGATGGTTAGTTAAATTTACAAAATGTATCAAAGAGTTTATGCGCTAATTGTGTTAAACTTATTGCTAATTAAACAGGAAAGAGGAAGGGAAGAAGGAATCAACATGGAGGTCATTCTCATTGGTGAAGGTGGATGTGGCATGGGTCAGCTATGGTAAATAAAACAACATATATTTCCTAATTTTTAATGTTTTTCTAATTTTCTCTTAAGTAAATGATTTTTGTCTCTGACTCTAATCGGTCAAGTAGACTTGGATTCTGTTTATATAAACATGCTGTTAAAACTTAAGATCCTGTTACTTATCACATCAAGTTTATAGAAACGAGGTAAACAAAATTGAAAATGGAATTAGGAAGCAACACATAATACTTTCAAGTTCTGGTCAAAATCATTATCTGTATAAGGTAACCATTTTTAATCGTTGTGCATTACATTCTTTGTTGTGTCACATAATACTTTCAAGTCCTCATCTTTACCATATTGTTGTGTCAGATTGTGATGGAATGTTTGAGATTCTCAGAATCTGACATGATATATAACTTCATAAACGACCCTGTTACATGCATGCAGTATTCCAATGACTAGCAAATGATTGGTTTTGAAAGAATAAGCATTGGATTGTCATCATGGTAAGAGTGTATTCGTATATAATACTTACAAAAATCCCCCCTTAACTATATCTAACTAAAGGGAAAAGGTTATCTAGATATTCCAACAAGGAGGTAAGCATTCAATTTGTTCTCTTTTGTTTTAATTTATCAAGCAACTTCAAGCTTGACTATTGTTTGTGCTTTGTTTATTTCTTAAACAGGTTCTAGTGTTTACAAGCTGAATAAGTTGCACTTGCTAGCTATTGTTTGGTGAATGATCCATATGGCTTTGGCATTTTCACCACATACAAATACGGCTCAGTGGTAATTAATATCTTTGTTTTTGCTAGTAAAAAACTAGTTATTAAGGTAATTGCAGTTTCTAGCATTTGCAAGAAGTTTATATAAATGAAATTTCTTCTCTTAAAGCAAATGGCACATGATGCAAAGATGATGATGCTGCTGAGGTAAAATGTCTTGGACTGTTTCCTTCAAATGCTGAAAAATTTAACGTTTTAAAACATTGTCTTTTTCTATAACAACCAAAGGTGTAATCCCACATGCCAAAAATTACATTCCTTTAAATTGTTTAACTAGTTTTTGTTTCATTATTAACTTCAGTTCATGTGTTTCCGTTTCAGATAAAGATCAAAATTGAGGCAATTTTAAAACTTTTGCACTTACAGAGAGAAGTGCAAAAGTGGAGCTTTTTATCAGATAATGGTCCTTTTTTTAATTGTATTCAGGGTTTAAAGAGATATCATTCCTAAAATAAAATCGATTCTCAAAGATATAAAGAGATATATATTTTCTAAAATAAAATACTTTTTCTACTAATTTCTGTTCAATTTTGTAGTAAGCTTGCTGATGGTCGTCTATGTGTAATGTGTTGGAGGCAAGATTTTTAGGTTGTTTTTTTGATTCGCTTCTTCTTATGCGGGCGGAACATGGGGATTTGATCCAATTAGTGTGTTTTTCTTTTACACGACTAATTAGAAAACTCAATTGTAATCAGGGTTTAAGAGTTTTAGGGAGAATGCGCTATTCTGTTATCTACCTAGGGTTTGGGGTTACTGATATAAACTGTTGATTTGCTTCTTCTTTTGTGGCTTATATGTAGATTACTTTTATTATTCAACTAGGGTTTAGGGTTACTTATACAAATGACTGATTTCCAGAATATTGTTAATATTATTTTTATTTCTGCATTCTTCTAATTTCATGTTCTGTTCCTTCCCTTGCAGTTGCCTCTGTCCCAAAAGGGTGGGGATGGTTGAGACTCTAAATAGCTTACCATGCTGAGTTTACTTTATCACTCGTTAATCATTTAGTTTACTGTTGTTCCAGATTAGTGAGGGATGGTTGAGGCTCTCAGAAGCTATCGGGATATTCAACAGCATATATAAATGACCCTGAAATCGACAGTTGATATCTGGTTTTCTAATAGACGCACTCAGCTCTACTCAAGGGAGAATTAGCTATTCAATTTTATATAAACTTTGTGATTGTTTTCTGATTGTGGTTGGTTAACTGACCTTTTCTATATGCTAACTGTGTTAAGTGACTGCTCATTATTAGGAAAGGGGAAGGGAAGAAGGAATCACCCATGGAGGATATTTTCATTGAAGGAACTACATGCAAACAATCTTATTTCTGTCAACAGACTTCGTGAAGGTAGATTTGTCTAGGTCAGCCATGGTAAATTAAACATCAAATATCTCCTATTTTTAATGTTTTTCTATTAAGTGATTAATTTTTTACTTCTAATTGGTCAAGTAAGATGGACACGGGCTTTTGAAGTGGGGTGATTGCTATAAATGCATGCAGAGGATAAGTGCTCTAAACTTCTAGTGTAAATTTAGATTCTGTTTATTGAAACATGCTGTAGAAATCGTGTTAGTTATCACATTAAGTTTATGGAAACGAGGTATAGAAATTTGAAAGTGGAATTTAGGAAGTAAAAATTGGATTTGAGTGGCCTAACAAAACTTCTTCTGCCTCATACTTCCATTTCCTCTCTTAAAGCAAAGTTTATCAAAGGTCATTATATTCTTAGATTTGTGCTTTACATACTTTGTTTTTCATTACATCATAACTTTTCCCTGCAACATGTCACTGTTTTCTTAATCTAATTATTTTTAGTTATATATTGTAACAGAACAACTGTTTTAGACAGCGCTATCAATGACATCTGCATGCTTCTTCAATGCAGTCACCTAAATTTTGCATGCAATGCTTGTCTTTTTTATTTCTGTAATATTGTTTCTGGTAAAGTATATTCATGTAAAAGTCTCTGTCAATGACAATATACTGTTATTCTTTTCTGTTTCTGCAAACTTCTAGTTTCTTGTTCTGTTCCTTCCTTTGCAGGTGTGTGTCTCAGAAACGTGGGTCTCTGCTAAAAGTCACTAATAAATTTATATCATCAGGTCTTGAAACACTTCTAGCTACGATACCTTAATATGCTGGGTTTACTTTTGTTTTTATCTTTAAAGCAACTTCAATCTTGATGTGATTTGTATTTTGTTTATTTTTTAAGCAGGTTCTCATGGTTACTAATTGTAGAGCTGCACTTGCCTATCTATGGTTTGGTTGATTGTGATCCATTTGGCTTTGACATTTTCACTGTTATTTCTTATAAAGGTTTAACGTGCTACTTGTATTAATTTGTTGCTAATCAAACAGGAAAGAGGAAGGGAAGAAGGAATCAACATGGAAGAATTTTGCAAGATACGTAATTAATACATCCCTTGTTTCTACTATTTTAAGTTTTCCTTTTAAGTGATTGATTTTTAGTTTTTGACTCTAATCGGTCAAGTAAGATGGTCATGAGCTTTTAAGGTAAGGTGATTGATATAAATGTGTGTGTGTGTGTGTTTGGGGGGGGGGGGTGTTCTAGGCTTAAGATTCTGTTTATTGAAACATGTTTAAATCCTGTTACTTGTCACGTTAGTTAGAGAAACGAGGTAAGGAAACTTAAGTATGGAATTTAGGAAGGAACCGGAATTTGGGAATCGAATTAAGTGACCTAATGAAACTTCTTCTGCCCAGCAGAGCACGACAAAGAACACCCCTTTCAACAAGCGCAAAAGAAGGAAAGAAACTTTACTTTCGAGGTCAATGCAAGTGCTGGTCAAAATTTTAGTTCATCCAAGGTAATCGTTATTTATCGCTATGCTTTACATTCTTTGTTCTATTGCACCACAACTTTTTCCTTGAAGCTCCTTTACATGGCATTATGTCATTAACAATCCGTTGTAGATCGCACCATCAATGACATATGTATAGTTCTTCAGTGCAGCCACCACAACCTAAATGGTGTATGTAATGCCCTCGCTGTTATATGTCTGTAATTTTGTTGTTAAAGTATATTATATAAAAGTATCCATCAATAATCGTCTCAAGTATATTGCTATTTCTTCTAATTTCATGTTATGTTGCTTCTTTGCAGGTCTGCCTAAAAAGACTGGGTACCTGCTACAGAATCATAAATAATTTTATTTCATCAAGTTTGGAAACACTTTTTCAATACCTTACTATGTTGACTGTTGAGTTTGCTTTATCATTCATTAATTTTATTGTTTTTTTCAGATTCTCAGAAGCTGACAGGAAATTCAACTCCATAAAAGGCCCTGGTACTGTAAGAAGGAAAACAACGTCTTTTGTGAGTTAATGTTCAACCTAAATCTGCGGTTGATATTTGGTTTTCTGGTACGCACACTCTATTCCAGTATTTATAGAAGAACTGAAAGATGCTGAGATATAACACAGGTTTGTTAATACATAACAAGATTTTCATATATTAATGCAGAAATATGTCATGTACTCAAATGTGATTGAGGATAACATGTCATGGGTTACTAATATATTATTTTGTTAGTGTTGTAGGCTACATACTAGTTGTGGAGAAGGATTCATGTGAGGCCTTTCTTTTGCAAGACTTGTGTGCCTAGCCTTATTGCTGTTTGAAACTGATAAAACTTTTACATGCATGTAGTATACCCATGACTATCAAATTATTGTGTCTGCAACAATAATATTTTGTTATCATCTTGGTAAGCATGTATTCAGCTAAAATATTTACAAAAATCAGCCATTAACTATATCATTTACAGGGAAGAGGTTATCCAGTTTTTCCAAGAAGGCGGTATCAAATTAATCTATTTTCTTTTGTTTTAATTTATAAAGCAACTTAAATTTTAATGTTGTTTATACTTTGTTTATTTCTTCAACTGGTTCTTGTTGTTACTAGTTGAACAGCTGCACTTCTCTACTTTTGTTTGTTTGATTGTGATCCGTATGGCTTTGACATTTTGAACACATACAGATTTGGCTCAGTGGTAACTAATGACTTTGGTTACTAATAATTTATCGAAGGTTATCATGATTTATCGTTGTGCTTTACATTCTTTGGTTCTTTTTGCACCATAATTTTTTTGACGAAGCTACTTGGCCTTATCGTTGACCGCACCTGCATACTTCTTCAGCATAGTTGCCACAACCTAATGTTGTATGTAATGCCCTCATCTTTTTATATCTATAATGTTGTTGCTGTTAAAGTATATTAGGTATAAGTCTCCATCTATGACTGATCTCCAATATTATTTCTTTTTTATTTCTACGTACTTCTAACTTCATGTTCTGTTGTCAGTCTAAAAATACTTCTATTATTTAACTAGGGTTTGGGGTTACTAATATAAGCTGTTGATTTGTTTCTTCGTTTGTGGCATATATTTAAAATACTTTTATTATGTAACTAGGTTTAGGGTGACTAATATGAATGACTGGTCTCTAGAATACTGTTATTTCTTTTTTATTCTTGCCCACTTCTAATTTCATGTTCTGTTCCTTCCCTTGCAGCTGTCTGGTATGGTTAAAATTGTTGGGTTAATCTTGACGGGTCGGGTTTTCGGGTTGGTTTAATTTAAGTATTTTCAGTTTAGTTTAGTAATTGTTAAGTTTATTTTGATTGAGTCAAGTATGTTAGTGGTAGATCATGGTAGTATGGAGATCATGGGTTAGTGGCTTATGCATGTTTGGAGTCACGTATGCATGTATTGGGTCTATTTAAGTAGTTCTTTGTGTTCAATGAAATAGTAGAAGCTTTCAATCTCAATTTCTGTTCTCTGTTCTATATTTTGTAATCTGCGATTCAAGGTTTTGATCCAACAATTGGTATCAGAGCCCTAGGCTCACATTGTTCGGGTTCGCGAGAAGAAAAAGCAACGATGCTTCCATGTAAGTAGACCGCAAGAAGGTAAGCAAGCAGCAAGGGATCGACTGGTGAGATTCGGACGATTAACAGCAGGTTGAAGCAAGATACAGCAAGAAAACAGTAAGAGGCGCCAAGCAAGAACAGTGAGAAGTCGAAGCAAAGGAAGATGACAGAAATTGCAGGAACTGTAGCAGTCCAAGAGCAAGGTAATGTACCACTTCAATGTCCAAAATTAACTGAAACTAACTACACTTCGTGGTCTATCATGGTTGAAACGGTGTTACGAGCATACGGATTGTGGGAGACGGTGGATCCCGTAACCGGAGCAAGTTTGGATGAGAAAAAAGAACTACACCACGAAGGCCATCATCTTTCAAACCTTACCAGAAGACATCCTACTGCAAGTTGCAAAACACAAGAACGCGAAATATGTGTGGGAAGCAATTCGAGTTCGGTACTTAGGAGCCGATCGAGTCCAGAAGGCAAGGCTGCAAACTTTACGGAGTGAACTAGAGATACTAAAAATGAAAGAAACCTAGACGATCAATGATTTTTCAGGTAAAATTAGTGGCATAGTTGCAAAATTCAAGACTCTCGGATCAAGCCTAAATGAAGAATTGATTGTGAGAAAATTTCTCAATTCAATGCCAAAGAAATACTTGCCGATTGTAGCCTCGATCGAACAATATTCTGACTTAGAAAAGATGTCATTTGAAGAAGTTGTGGGAAGACTCAAGGCATACGAGGAGAGGCTAAAAAGTCACGATGAGAAGGACGAAGATCAGGGGCAGCTTTTGTTAACTAGTAGTGAACAAGAGGATAGACAATACGGACGAGGAAGAGGTCGAGGAAGGGGATCCGGTAGAGGAGAAAGAGGACGTGGAAGAGGCTCGGGTCGAGGAGATAAAAGTGGATATCGATGCTATGAATGTGGAGCATTTGGACACTTTGAATACGAGTGTACATAATGGAAAGACAAAGACAAAGAAGCTAACTTGATCGAATTTGAAGAACCGGCTCTACTTTGATGAATGCACGGGTCAAGGTCAAGATTAAGGGGGTGAATGTTGGGTTAATCTTGACGGGTCGGGTTTTCGGGTTGGTTTAATTTAAGTATTTTCAGTTTAGTTTAGTAATTGTTAAGTTTATTTTGATTGAGTCCAGTATGTTAGTGGTAGATCATGGTAGTATGGAGATCATGGGTTAGTGGCTTATGCATGTTTGAAGTCACGTATGCATGTATTGAGTCTATTTAAGTAGTTCTTTGTGTTCAATGAAATAGTAGAAGCTTTCAATCTCAATTTCTGTTCTCTGTTCTATATTTTGTAATCTGCGATTCAAGGTTTTGATCCAACAAAAACTCTAAATAACTTACTATGCTGAGTTTACTTTATCATTTGTTAAACATTTAGTTTATTGTTGTTTCAGATTAGTGATGGGATGGTTGAGACTCTCGTAAGCTAACAGGATATTCAACACCATAAACGAACATGAAATCGACAGTTGATAGCTGGTTTTCGGGCAGACACATTTTATTCCAGTACTTGTAGAAGAAGTGAAAGAAACTGAGATAAAGGAAGAATTTGCTATTCAATTCTTTTACAAATTCTTTAGACCTCCAATCCCTCTTTGAATCATCTTGGCATCAGGTTTCAGTCTTGCAAATTGAACCTTCTTTTGCCCCTTTAACTCAGCAAACCCAACTTTGTTTTGAGTAATGGCCATACTTTCCTCGGCAAGTACTTTCACCATGTATAATGATCCCTACTTGTTTCCACGAGCGATAACCAGATTTTCTTTAGTTACCTTCCATTTACCTCTACCAAACTTTACATCTCGTCCCTGTTTATCGAGTTGACTATCATAGATAAGATTTCTCTTGAAAGCTGTAATCACTAACATTCTTCAAGTCTTAATATGGTGTTAAAAGATTAACATCACCAATGCCTGTAACATCTATGACATTACCATTTGCTATTCGTACCTTCCCAAAGTTGCCAAGAGTTCACGTTAATTTTTGATTCGTGTAGTAAAACGTCATCATCACATTTGTCCTTAGCAGTGTTTACTTTACTAGTTTTTCCCTATTTAGTTTTGGACATTGACTTTTAGCATGTCCAATCTCATCACAACTCTAGCACGTTATAATTTTCCAAGCTCTAGCCGAACTCCTCCCTTGACACTTACTACTTTATTTTTCATTACCCTGCCATCATATAACACTCCAGAATATGATCCACCACTAGTGCTTTGGGAGAATTTCATCATCTAGCGAAATCAATTGTACCCCCTTAAATGTTACCCCATCAAGCCCCTCCGAACTAGTAACAACCGTTACAGTTCCGGACTGAGTTGAGATCATCAAACTTCATCCAACTTCATGCCCATAGAAGCTAACTTGGAAATGATCGAGTTGAGATCATTAATATGATCCGTAAGTGAAGCTCCCTCGTTCATTCGAGTCATGAATAAATCCCCTATCAAGATCACCTTATTGGCAGCAGACGACTTTTCATACGTATTTGACAGAGTTGTTTTCATACCATGAGTCGTGGTTTCGTGTATAACATTAAAGACAACGCTACTCGTTAAAGCCAATGTAATAGCCCTTCTAGCCTTCTTGTCCTTTGAGTTCCAAATCGCTTCTTTGGCTTTCTCCTTTCTAGTCGGCTTTTCTTCCAATACTACATCTAAATCTTTTTCATCAAACAATGCTTCTATTTGCATCTACCACCAAGCAAAATCGACCCGTTAAACTTTTCAATTCAAACAATGCAAAGTCGAGTTCCATCCACAATGTGTCATGAATCCCCTAATGGCTCGGTGTGACAATATCAAGATTTGTGGCGCCCAACCGCGCACCATTAAGACTCTACCTTTAATCCTTTCCTCATATCTTTCTTTCACGAGCCATGAGTTGAAGTCTTCGCTCGTTTGCTTGATGAACCAAAGAAAAGGCGTGTTCGATGACTTGAGTTCCAACGCGAGCTCAATGGCTTGAAACAAACAAATATCACGGAACCTGACTCTCTTGAATTCAACTACTTCAAACGATCAACCCCGTCTATCGCAGGCTTGTTTCCCCTCTCTGCTCGATCTCCAAAAGTGGTGTTGCATAGCGAATGATTTATAAGTGCTTAACTTATGTTGTTTTACCTTTTTATTTTTAGAAAATAATTATTAGTTTAATAACAGGATAATGATAACGAACTATTATTTTCTAGAATAGATAATATTTGACTAGTGTATGCGATAACGAGTCAACGTAGATATGCTAGTTGACTAGCGGATTTCAAAATTGTCAACTTTTAAATTTGAATTTTATATTTAACTAGCTAGTTTTATATAAAACTTAATTTTAATGGTTCATAAATTTATTTATTAAAAAAACCAATCGTACAAGCTTTGTTTAGGTTTTTTCCAGACATTCGTAAAATTTGTTAAAAATCGAGTTCGTTCAAAAAATACACTTCTTATGTTAAGATAATTTTTTTTCAAACAAACCCGGTTTTAGAATTTATGTTGTAATGTTCAAAAAGATGTAAACAACGGTGTGTTCGTATTTTTCAAAAGTCTTGAAGTATTACACGTTTTATGAGAAAAATCAAATTATAATAAAAAAGAACTATTGAAATATAATAAAAAACAAATTGAGTAAATTCATTACATGTCGCATCCGCTAATGAAAGTAGTGGATGTCATGCTACGTCTTCACATCCGCTAGTCATGTTAGCGGATCACTTAGAATCAAAAGATGCTTCATTATTCTTTTGCCTAGAGAACATCTTTTAACCGGAAATATTACATAGTTTGAAAAAAAGAAAATTATGAAAATGTCAATTTGACCAACTTCTTTCTTTAAAATGTCAGTTTGACTAGCCCATCCCCGCGCTAACCCCACCCTAACACGGACGTCATGAACCGTAAAATAGGTTCGTTCGAACCCACGATAAGCAATTCATATGAAACCATATGTATAGATAGAGTAGTTGCAAAGGTTCGGACGAACATAAACACGTCTTTTGTAACAACCCTATTTAGACACGTGTCTTCATCTGAGTCGCTCATCTTAGGTTTGAACAACCTTGTTCTATGATCGGAGACGACTCTGTTAGGTGAGAACATTTTTAAGAATTGTCTGGTCTAAGAGATGTTTTAAAAACAATATATAAATCATAGAGACATTTTCAAAAGTGTATCTTTATAAAAACCAGGCATTGTACCCGCGCTCCGCTGCGGGATTCATAAATAGAATAGACTCAGGTGAAGCATCGTCATTGACCTGACCATATCATCATCAACAAAGTTGTCTCGAAACAATGTATTCATCACATACAAGACTCCAAAAGAGCCCCTACCAACATAGGATAATTATCAAGTGGTCTTTAAATGAACAAACGTTCAACATCATAAACCCAAGGCAAAAGAGGGAGATGCAAAAGGCTTTAAAAGTTACATATATAGCTACAGTAAATGCAATCAAAAAACCCACGATAAAAGAGCCGAAATAACTATAGAAACATTGTCTCAGACGAATCTAGACCCGTCATCAACCCAAGAACCAAGGGCACGACAAAACTCACCATGGTAGGCGAGTCGGCCACTGGCAACATCCACGTTCACATACCAAAACCCCAACATCAAAATAGATGTCACAACCGTGGAAAACAACTACCCCGGCGACATCCACCGCCAGCATCCTCACCGTCAACAGAAGGTGAACAACCCTAAAATTAAGGGTCACGACAAGGTCATCAAAGGCGCACGGCGGCGGCCACTTCTATCATCAACATAACCAGAGCAACAACCATAAATGGCGACGGTCGTCGTATATACGACCTCCAACACCGAAAACCCCTCCTTAACCGAAGGGTCGTCAGCAACTCTAAAAGCACCTGAGGAAGCTTTGAACTCCGACGCAGCCTCCAAGGCAAGCCATGCAATCTTAGATCCGGTGACGACGGCCACCCGAAAGCCTTACAACAGGCGGATTCGGAGGATAATGGTCGGGCAAGGAGCAAAACAACAACCAAAGTGGTTGATGGCCAGAGTGGGAAGAAAAGAAGAGAGAAGGCGGTCAACCGACCTGTTATAGCCAGAAATGTAAACGTTCGGCGGAAATAGTAAGGCGGCGAGGTCCAACCACTCCGAAAATTTAAATTATTACAAAATTTACTATAATAAATGAATTTCAAATTTCAACACATGCAATCATTAATGTTTTCTCAATTTTTCTACTTTTGTTTACTACACTCATTTTTATAATTAATATCTCTCCCCCCCCCTCTCTCTCTCTCACACATATTTCCTCTCTCTAAAAATTAAACACTCATCAACACCATAAAGAAAACCCAGATTCACCCCTTTGCCACCTCCATTGCTGGGTTTGGAAAACATAACAACCCATCGCGAAACCACTGGCATCCATAGAAAACCGATGGAGCAAGGGCCACAACGCCGGTGATAATGTAAAATGGCGACCAGCACACGTCGTGGTGACAACGGCGTCGTCGCACCCAAGTCAACATGGTCACATTTTGGTGTTCAGTCAACCACCTCCCGTCGCTACCCAACCACTCCTCCGAAAATTTAAATTATTACAAAATTTACTATAATAAATGAATTTCAAATTTCAACACATGCAATCATTAGTGTTTTCTCAATTTTTCTACTTTTGTTTACTACACTCATTTTTATAATTAATATCTCCCCCCCCCCTCTCTCTCACACACACACATATTTCCTCTCTCTAAAAATTAAACACTCATCAACACCATAAAGTAAACCCAGATTCACCCTTTTGCCACCTCCATTGCTGAGTTTGGAAAACATAACAACCCATCGCGAAACCACTGGCATCCACAGAAAACCGATGGAGCAAGGGCCACAACGCCGAAGATAATGTAAAATGGCGACCAGCACACGTCGTGGTCACAACGGCGCCGCCGCACCCAAGTCAACATGGTCATGTTTTGATGTTCAGTCAACCACCTCCCGCCGCTACCCAACCACCCGCAGACGTTGTTATAAAGATTGGCAGGTGGCGGTGGCTGGCGTTCTCGAAACCTGATGATAGTACTGTAGCTCTCTATATAGCAACCAAATAGTCACATGCAAGAGTTGTTGCAACCCTTGGTATAATGCAACTCCTCACGAAGATCGGAAGCACGGGAAGCACCAAAGCCATCGGCCTCCTGCGACATCGAAGTGGATGGAAGCGAACGACCGGGGTGGAGGCAGCGAAAACGGAGGCATTGACTACCTCGGCCGGAACAACTACAGATCTGGCTGGAACCGGAGGGCGTTCCAATGCCCTAGGTGGAGGCGGGAGGGTGACAACCATTGCCTTGATACCGCAGATCCAAAACAGAGGCTCACTGTCTCTCTTTTGGCACCAATTTCAATGAAAGATATAGCATATATGAGTTGTACCAAAGACAAATGATCATGTATCCATAGCTATAGTAACTCTATGAGAAAAGTTGATGTTTAATATTAATATTAAATACAATAAGATAAGACTCGGTTTGTCCGCCAGACAAATCAGAATGCTGTAGATGGTATCGCTACGACGATACTATTTTATCATTGGCAATATCTACCGCCCTGGTAATGACAACGTAAGCAGATACGTACACGTCTTCTTTATATTTCGTGGTAAATGAAGACCCTGACACAAAGTTGTAGAGCGTCGGAATTTGTTGAATTAACTGTATAATTTATAAATGTGACATCGTCATTTGCAACCTTGCTTCACAAAAGCTGTTTTTTAAATAATTTATTATATTGAATTAAAGTTAAATTCGATTTTACTCTCTAAGGTTTGATAGAAATAACAATTTTTCTTTAAAATTTTAAAAACATCAATTTATTTTCAAAGGTTTCATAAGTTGTTTAAATTTCATTACAAATGCTTCATAAATTGTTTCGACTTGAATCCAAAATATTAAACTCTTGGACTGAAATTGAAACAAACGATAAAAGTTTTGGACTAAATTGGATGTTTATAAACTTTTAGAGGATAATAGTTACTTTTGTCAAATCTCAGTGAGCACATTTGTGAGCTCTGTGACGTTAGTAGGTAATTTGACCTGCGTGTTGCGGTGAAACCGTACGATGATATAAACGTAATTAATGATGTGTTGCGGCACATCTGCGAACTCTGTGACGTTTGTTACTCTGGTAACACTAACATGGTTAAATACATAAATGAAATGCATGAAGCCTGCGTTTTGATCTTGGACACTAAAACATGAAAACACAATATTATGTCTCGTACGTATCAATAATTTAAAATAAATAATTTATATTAAAAAATAAAAAAGAATTTTATAATGAGTACATACATAGAAAAAGTAAAAGAAAAAGAGAAAAAAAACATAAGTTACAATCATTGTAGAATGTATGGTTCGGACCCACATTTACTCGATATAACTTGAAATGCTCTAACCGTTCCAACTACCGAATATAACTTAAAATGCTTTAACCATTCCACCACATCATGCTTTGGTATGTACTTTTGGAAAAACTAAAACTCCATCGAGAGTACAAGGGTTGTTTACTTGTGCTTTTTTTTCGAATGACATCCAAGTCACTTATATATTGAGCTATAACCTAGTAGATTTAGTAAACTCGTATATTACACGTTTTAATTAAATATTATATTAAGTAAAACAAAATTTTATTAATTATAAAACGATATTTTAAGATAACATATTATTATTACATGTTTTAATTAAATATTATATTAAGTAAAACAAAATTTTATTAATTATAAAACGATATTTTAAGATAACATATGATTAAGATTAAGTATAAGTAAACACTATAAGAAAATAAAACAATAATATCAACTTTTTTTATTTTTTATTTTTGTATTTTCCAAAAAGATAATAATAATAAACATTTTGCTTCAAAACAAACGTTTTAAAAAAAGTCACTTTTAAAAATTTTCTCATTATAACTCATAATTTTAATTCTTTTTGGTTTATAAAAATCTTTTTTAAGTGCATCAATTTTAGAATATTTTATATTTTTAAAAAAGTTTGATGTCTTAGAAAAATTTCTTATTTTATAAAATTTTGGTTTTTTAGAAATAATATTAATAAAAAATTCTATTTATTAGTTTATTAATAAACTACTATAATCTAAAAAAGAGTTAAATAATATTATTAACGATTAATGTAATTATTTAATAGGATAGAGAAACAGAAAAAAATTAATTAGTAGAAATGTTGTGTCGTCACGTGTCTCGCTTATTCATTCTTTTATTAGAGCAGAAAAATTGTGTCTATTGTATGATTTGATCCATTATCTTTTAAACTCTTGCTTACACTAATGGGTTAAGTCGTGCTAACTAACTGTGGCTGTTATTCAGTAGTGGAATTACATATTAATTTTCGAGTCATTTAGTTTCAATACATAAAAGATTTAGCTAGTAAAACAAACTTGTTGCTTATCTTAGGTAACAGGAAAAATAGATATATAACTTAAAATATGAAGAAACCTTAAATCTCTCCACTTTGTAAACACACTTGCGTACTAAACATAGAAATATGGTTTCAAGATTTTTGCTAGAAATAGTTGTGCTCGGTGCCAAGTTACAATGTCTACTTAATATCTTGAATCAGTTTTGTGGTCTTGGATAATTCTTCGATAATAGCTTCTTTATATTTAGTGGAAAATGAAGACCCTGACACAAAGTTGTAGAGCGTCGGAATTTGTTGAATTAATTGTATAATTTATAAATGTGACATCGTCGTTTGCAACCTTGCTTCACAAAAGCTGTTTTCTAAATAATTTATTACATTGAATTAAAAGTTAAATTCGATTTTACTCCCTGAGCTTTGATTGAAATAACAATTTTCTTTAAAACATTAAAAACATTAATTTACCTGACAAAATTTCATAAGTTGTATGAATTTCAGTACAAATGTTTCATAAGTTATTTCCACTTGAATCCTATAAAACTTTTGAACTGAAATTGACAAAAGATGAAAGTTTTGTACTAAAATGGATGTTTCATAAGTTGTTTCGGTGAACTTGTAGTCAATATTAATTGTCATGAGAGGTGATATTTTACGATCTTAATATGACCATCTACTTACTTTAGAATGAATTCTTGTCCCTTTAAATTGCATAACTTATTTTAATACAATAATAATTAAACACCATCTTTTTTTAAATCGACTATGATATACTATTTTTGGACAAAGATATCTATACGATTATTTTACTTTTGTCAATTTTTCATTCTACACAATAACATTTGTAGTAATATCTAAGCTGTAAAAAAATAAAAAAAGGATCATACTATTAAATGTGATGGTAATTATACTGATTGTTACAAAAGTGATGCACTGTTATAATTTTATTATGATTATCTAGTTATTTTAGTAAAGACTTGACAATTAAACGTGGATAAAAGAAGACTTTACAATTAAATGTGAGTCATGAAATTAATTAAGAAATAATATTATTTCTTTAAAATAAATAATACTTAAAACTCAAAAATAAAATAATATTATTGAAAACAATATAACGTATGCAAATACAATGGGGTTAAAATATCATTAATAAAGCAAACAGTAATAGTAATAATTGTGGGTTATCCTTCCTAAAATAAAATACTAAAAATCCACATAATAATAATAATAATAAAAAGCGATTCACACATCGGACCGTTGTGTAAACCGGCGTCCCTGAGGAACACCATAAAACCCCGCCATTGATTCTCAAAGATCTCATCATCATCATCATCATCATCGTAATAATATCAACATTCGACATGATTCAATCAACATTCCGATCTTCGATTCTCAGGTAATTTTAATTTTTTTCGAATCAATCTCAAATCAAATATCAACATTCGACACCGAAATCAGGAGGTGAGAGTGTTTCATCACACGATTTCCGTTCTAATCTGACACATTTCTGATGATTTTAACTAACATTCTCCATCAGACGATCTCAGGTAAGTATTCTCCCCAAATTTCACATATCTAGGTTTCAATCTCTCAAATTCCAACTTTCGGCACTCAAATCACGAGGAGTTAACATGTTTTCAACTTCGATTTCTGATGAAAAGTAGTGAATCTGTGTCATTTGATTTCCTTTTTCTACTAATTTCTGTTCAATTTTGTAGTAAGCTTGCTGATGGTGGTCTGTGTGTAATGTGTTGGAGGCAACATTTTTAGGCAACATTTTTAGATTTGATCCTATGAGTGTGTTTTTTTTTACACGACTAATTAGAAAACTCAGTTTTAATTAGGGTTTAAGAGTTTTAGGGAGAATGCGCGGTTCTGTTATCTACCTAGGGTTTGGGGTTACTGATATAAACTGTTGATTTGCTTCTTCGTTTGTGGCTTATATGTAGATTACTTTTATTATTCAACTAGGGTTTAGGGTTACTTATACAAATGACTGATTTCCAGAATATTGTTAATATTATTTTTATTTCTGCATTCTTCTAATTTCATGCTCTGTTCCTTCCCTTGCAGTTGCCTCTGTCCCAAAAGGGTGGGGATGGTTGAGACTCTAAATAGCTTACCATGCTGAGACTCAAATAGCTTACTTTATCACTCGTTAATAATTTAGTTTACTGTTGTTCCAGATTAGTGAGGGATGGTTGAGGCTCTCAGAAGCTATCGGGATATTCAACAGCATATATAAATGACCCTGAAATCGACAGTTGATATCTGGTTTTCTAATAGACGCACTCAGCTCTACTCAAGGGAGAATTAGCTATTCAATTTTTTTATAAACTTTGTGATTGTTTTCTGATTTTGGTTGGTTAACTGACCTTTTCTATATGCTAACTGTGTTAAGTGACTGCTCATTATTTGGAAAGGGGAAGGGAAGAAGGAATCACCCATGGAGGATATTTTCATTGAAGGAACTACATGCAAACAATCTTATTTCTGTCAACAGGCTTCGTGAAGGTAGATTTGTCTAGGTCAGCCATGGTAAATTAAACATCAAATATCTCCTATTTTTAATGTTTTTCTATTAAGTGATTAATTTTTTACTTCTAATTGGTCAAGTAAGATGGACACGGGCTTTTGAAGTGGGGTGATTGCTATAAATGCATGCAGAGGATAAGTGCTCTAAACTTCTAGTGTAAATTTAGATTCTGTTTATTGAAACATGCTGTAGAAATCGTGTTAGTTATCACATTTAGTTTATGGAAACGAGGTATAGAAATTTGAAAGTGGAATTTAGGAAGTAACCAGGGTTTGAAATTGGATTTGAGTGGCCTAACAAAACTTCTTCTGCCTCATACTTCCATTTCCTCTCTTAAAGCAAAGTTTATCAAAGGTCATTATATTCTTAGATTTGTGCTTTACATACTTTGTTTTTCATTACATCATAACTTTTCCCTGCAACATGTCACTGTTTTCTTAATCTAATTATTTTTAGTTATATATTGTAACAGAACAACTGTTTTAGACAGCGCTATCAATGACATCTGCATGCTTCTTCAATGCAGTCACCTAAATTTTGCATGCAATGCTTGTCTTTTTTATTTCTGTAGTATTGTTTCTGGTAAAGTATATTCATGTAAAAGTCTCTGTCTGACAATATACTGTTATTCTTTTCTGTTTCTGCAAACTTCTAGTTTCTTGTTCTGTTCCTTCCTTTGCAGGTGTGTGTCTCAGAAACGTGGGTCTCTGCTAAAAGTCACTAATAAATTTATATCATCAGGTCTTGAAACACTTCTAGCTACGATACCTTAATATGCTGGGTTTACTTTTGTTTTTATGTTTAAAGCAACTTCAATCTTGATGTGATTTGTATTTTGTTTATTTTTTAAGCAGGTTCTCATGGTTACTAATTGTAGAGCTGCACTTGCCTATCTATGGTTTGGTTGATTGTGATCCATTTGGCTTTGACATTTTCACTGTTATTTCTTATAAAGGGTTTTACGTGCTACTTGTATTAACTTGTTGCTAATCAAACAGGAAAGAGGAAGGGAAGAAGGAATCAACATGGAAGAATTTTGCAAGATACGTAATTAATACATCCCTTGTTTCTAATAGTTTAAGTTTTCCTTTTAAGTGATTGATTTTTAGTTTTTGACTCTAATCGGTCAAGTAAGATGGTCATGAGCTTTTAAGGTAGGGTGATTGATATAAATGTGTGTGTGTGTGTGTTTGGGGGGGGGGGGGGTGTTCTAGGCTTAAGATTCTGTTTATTGAAACATGTTTAAATCCTGTTACTTGTCACGTTAGTTAGAGAAACGAGGTAAGGAAACTTAAGTATGGAATTTAGGAAGTAACCTGAATTTGGGAATCGAATTAGGTGACCTAATGAAACTTCTTCTGCCCAGCAGAGCACGACAAAGAACACCCCTTTCAACAAGCACAAAAGAAGGAAAGAAACTTTACTTTCGAGGTCAATGCAAGTGCTGGTCAAAATTTTAGTTCATCGTTATTTATCGCTATGCTTTACATTCTTTGTTTCTATTGCACCACAACTTTTTCCTTGAAGCTCCTTTACATGGCATTATGTCATTAACAATCCGTTGTAGATCGCACCATCAATGACATATGTATACTTCTTTAGTGCAGCCAGCACAACCTAAATGGTGTATGTAATGCCCTCGCTGTTATATGTCTGTAATTTTCTTGTTAAAGTATATTATATAAAAGTATCCATCAATGATCATCTCAAGTATATTGCTATTTCTTCTAATTTCATGTTATGTTGCTTCTTTGCAGGTCTGTCTAAAAAGGGTGGGTACCTGCTACAGAATCATAAATAATTTTATTTCATCAAGTTTGGTAACACTATTTCAATACCTTACTATGTTGACTGTTGAGTTTGCTTTATCATTCATTAATTTTATTGTTTTTTTTCAGATTCTCGGAAGCTGACAGGAAGGTACTGTAAGAAGGAAAACAACATCTTTTGTGAGTTAATGTTTAACCTAAATCTGCGGTTGATATTTGGTTTTCTGGTACGCACATTAAGTTTATGGAAACGAGGTATAGAAATTTGAAAGTGGAATTTAGGAAGTAACCAGGATTTGAAAATGGATTTGAGTGGCCTAACAAAACATCTTCTGCCTCATACTTCCATTTCCTCTCTTAAAGCGAAGTTTATCAAAGGTCATTATATTCTTAGATTTGTGCTTTACATACTTTGTTTTTCATTACATTATAACTTTTCCCTGCAACATGTCACTGTTTTTTTAATCTAATTATTTTTAGTTATATATGATAACAGAACAACTGTTTTAGACAGCGCTATCAATGACATTTTTCTTCAATGCAGTCACCTAAATTTTGCATGCAATGCTTGTCTTTTTTATTTCTGTAATATTGTTTCTGGTAAAGTATATTCATGTAAAAGTCTCTGTCAATGACAATATACTGTTATTCTTTTCTGTTTCTGCAAACTTCTAGTTTCTTGTTCTGTTCCTTCCTTTGCAGGTGTGTGTCTCAGAAACGTGGGTCTCTGCTAAAAGTCACTAATAAATTTATATCATCAGGTCTTGAAACACTACTAGCTACGATACCTTAATATGTTGGGTTTACTTTTGTTTTTATCTATAAAGCAACTTCAATCTTGATGTGATTTGTATTTTGTTTATTTTTTAAGCAGGTTCTCATGGTTACTAATTGTAGAGCTGCACTTGCCTATCTATGGTTTGGTTGATTGTGATCCATTTGGCTTTGACATTTTCACTGTTATTTCTTATAAAGGGTTTTACGTGCTACTTGTATTAACTTGTTGCTAATCAAACAGGAAAGAGGAAGGGAAGAAGGAATCAACATGGAAGAATTTTTCAAGATACGTAATTAATATATCCCTTGTTTCTAATATTTTAAGTTTTCCTTTTAAGTGATTGATTTTTAGTTTTTGACTCTAATCGGTCAAGTAAGATGGTCATGAGCTTTTAAGGTAAGGTGATTGATGTAAATGTGTGCGTGCGTGTTGGGGGGGGGGGGGGTTCTAGGCTTAAGATTCGGTTTATTGAAACATGTTTAAATCCTGTTACTTGTCACGTTAGTTAGAGAAGCGAGGTAAGGAAACTTAAGTATGGAATTTAGGAAGTAACCTAGTTGTGGAGAAGGATTCATGTGAGGCCTTTCTTTAGCAAGACTTGTGTGCCTAGCCTTATTGCTGTTTGAAACTGATAAAACTTTTACATGCATGTAGTTTACCCATGACTATCAAATTATTGTGTCTGCAACAATAATATTTTGTTATCATCTTGGTAATCATGTATTCAGCTAAAATATTTACAAAATCAGCCATTAACTATATCATTTACAGGGAAGAGGTTATCCAGTTTTTCCAAGAAGGCGGTATCAAATTAATCTATTTTCTTTTGTTTTAATTTATAAAGCAACTTAAATTTTAATTTTGTTTATACTTTGTTTTTTTCTTCAACTGGTTCTAGTTGTTACTAATTGAACAGCTGCACTTCTCTACTTTTGTTTGTTTGACTGTGATCCGTATGCCTTTGACATTTTGAACACATACAGATTTGGCTCAGTGGTAACTAATGACTTTGGTTACTAATAATTTATCGAAGGTTATCATGATTTATCGTTGTGCTTTACATTCTTTGGTTCTTTTTGCACCATAATTTTTTTGATGAAGCTACTTGGCCTTATCGTTGACCGCACCTGCATACTTCTTCAGCATAGTTGCCACAACCTAATGTTGTATGTAATGGCCTCATCTTTTTATATCTATAATGTTGTTGCTGTTAAAGTATATTAGGTATAAGTCTCCATCTATGACTGATCTCCAATATTATTTCTTTTTTATTTCTACGTACTTCTAACTTCATGTTCTGTTGTCAGTCTAAAAATACTTCTATTATTTAACTAGGGTTTGGGGTTACTAATATAAGCTGTTGATTTGTTTCTTCGTTTGTGGCATATATTTAAAATACTTTTATTATGTAACTAGGTTTAGGGTGACTAATATGAATGACTGGTCTCTAGAATACTGTTATTTCTTTTTTATTCCTGTCCACTTCTAATTTCATGTTCTGTTCCTTCCCTTGCAGCTGTCTGGATGGTTAAAACTCTAAATAACTTACTATGCTGAGTTTACTTTATCATTTGTTAAACATTTAGTTTATTGTTGTTTTAGATTAGTGATGGGATGGTTGAGACTCTCGTAAGCTAACAGGATATTCAACACCATAAACGAACATGAAATCGACAGTTGATATCTGGTTTTCGGGCAGATACATTTTATTCCAGTACTTGTAGAAGAAGTGAAAGAAACTGAGATAAAGGAAAAATTTGCTATTCAATTCTTTTACAAATTCTTTATTATTGTTTTCTGATTATGGTTGCTTAACTGTCTATTTCTGTATGCTAATTGTGTTAACTGATTGCTAATTAACAGGAAAAAGGAATGGAAGAAGGAGTCACCAACTAGGATATTTTCATTGAAGGAATTGCATGCAAACAATTTTAGGTCTGACAAACAGGCTTGGTGAAGGTGGATTTGGTAGGGTCAACCATGGTAAATTAAACATCATTTTCTATTTTTAATGTTTTTTTTTATTAAGTAATTGATTTTTGGCTTCTAATTGGTCAAGTAAGATGGACATGGGCTTTTGAAGTAGGGTGTTGTTTTTCTTTGCTCGTTATGTTTCGCAAGGGCTCTGTTAGGTATGTTTTTCTTTCCCATGACTAATTAAAACTAGAAACTAACGATTGTTATGTTACCCTTAAATTCAATTTGAATTTGGTTATAGAGTTTTGATCGCACTCATAAGTAGGGAATGTTTGCTGTTCTATTGTTTAAAAAGACTTGGTGCTATACATTGTTGAAAATGTCAAAGCCATCATGTGCTTCATCAGGATACCAGGGATTCTGATTTCCATTCTAATCTACTGCATTCTGATTCAAACATCTCAGGTAAGTTCATCCTCAAAATCTGCATATGTAGGTTTGAGTAGATAATAAGAATCTTGTTTAACTTTTGGCACCAAAATCAGGAGGTAAAAGTGTTTCAGTTTCGTTTTCTCATTAAAGTGTATCACTTGTTTCCTTTTTATACTCTTTTGCCCCATTGAATAGTTCAATTTGGTAGTAGGCTTGTTGATCGTTTATGTTTTTAAGGCTAGTATCAGACAAGAATTTTTTAGGGTTTTTTGAGCTTATGATTTTCACTTTTTCTTATGTTGCACAAGGGGCTGTAATTGGTATGTTTTTCTTTCCCTCGACTAGTTAAAAGAGTTTTGTGTTACCATTAAACTCAATCTTAATTCAGGTTTAGAGTTTTCATTACACTAGTAAGTATGGAAATTTGCTAGTCAGTTATTTATAACATTCTTGCAATTGTTTTCTGATTGTGGCTGGTTAATCAAAGTCTTTCTACATGCATAGTGTGCTAACTTATTGCTAGCTACACAGGAAAAAGGAAGGAAAAGTAGTTACATGCTGCTACAAGCAATTTTAATTCTGAAACACGTTTGGTGACTGAGGATTTGGTAGGGTGATTGGTATAAATATGTGCATGGGATAAGTGTTCTGGACTTTTAGTGTAGATTTTGATTCTGTTTATTGATATGTATTGTTTAAATCATGTTACTTATTGAAATGAGGTAAGGTAATTTGTAAATGGAATTTGGGAAGTAACCTGGATTTGAAAATGGAATTAAATGACCTTACAACATC
The DNA here is from genome assembly GCA_025506505.1 of Flaveria sonorensis. Lineage (NCBI taxonomy): Eukaryota > Viridiplantae > Streptophyta > Magnoliopsida > Asterales > Asteraceae > Flaveria > Flaveria sonorensis. Next base: position 64,025,086 of record CM046434.1, on the reverse strand, counting down.
TCTGCCTCATACTTCTGTTTCCTCTCTCTGCCCTCTCAAGATTGATTATTCCGGAAACAATACTGACACGTGACCACGGTTTGACCCAGCTGTGGGGGGGGATCGAACTGGGTATATCAGGTCATGTTTGATTAAGTCACAAGCAGTAGCACATTATGGGGGTAGTGCGGTAGAAATTAGTGGGCCAGTTGTTAGCATGTTATCGTATTTATATATGTTTTTGATGTTCTAGGTTAGGTGAGGAGTATTTTGGGTTTTCTGGCTTGTAATTGGGAGATGGGTCCCTCTCGAAGAGGACTGTATTGTTCTTGTTCTTGTTTAATTTCAATCACGCCCACTAGAGTTCTAATACCCCACTTTCAAGTAGGGCGAAGAACAAAACTTTAGTGTCGAGGTCAATGCAAGTGCTTCCCAAAATCATAGTCCATCAAAGATAATTAACTTTTCCATAAAACTACTTTACCTGACAATATGTCAATGTTTTCTTCATCAAATTCTTTTAGTTTATATCATATAAAAGCACAATCAGTTGTAGACAGCGCCATCGATGACATCTGCATACTTCAATGCAGTCACTACAACGTACATTTTCCATGTAATGCTCTTGTCTTTCTATTTCTGCAATATTGTTGCTGGTAAAGTATATTTACGTAAATTTCTCCATCAATGACAGTTTACTTGTTATTTCTTTTTTGTTTCTGGATACTTCTTATTTCTTGTTCTGCTTTGCAGGAGTGTGTCTCAAAAAGGTGGGTTCCTGCTAAAAAATCACTAACAATATTATTTCATCTTGTCTTGAAACACTACTACGATACCTTAATATGTTGGGGTTACTTAATCACTTATTATTCATTCTGTTTATTGTTGTTTCAGATTAGTGATGGGATGGCTGTGATTCACAGAAGCTAACAGGATATTCATCCGCATAAACGAGCTTGATACTGTAAAAAGGGAAGCAACATCTTTTGTGAGTTAATGTTTAATTGAAATTGACACTTGATATCGGGGTTTTCTGGCAGGCACACTCTATTCCAGTACATGTAGAAGAGGTGAAAGATGCTGACATATAATGGGGTTTGTAAGTAGAGAACAATAGTTCCAAATATCAATGTAGATATATGTTTTGTGCTCGTATGGGATGATGGTAATATCATAGGTTACTTATATAAATATTTTTTTTTATGAATAGATATTATCAGTGTTGCAGATTTCACACTAGTCGTGGAGAAGGAATCAGGTGAGTCCTTTCTTTAGCAAGACTTGAGGGCCCAACCTTGCTAATTGAAATGCTTTTTGCCAAGGAAAATGTCAGAGTGGAGGTTTCAATCAGAAAATGTTCCTCTTTTAATTTGAATTATTTTTTTTATCACTATTCGTTACTTATAACAATCCTGTTAACCTGTTTCTTCTTCTTTCATATGTTGGTACTACAGTTACTGCTGCAAAGTGGCTCAAATTTGAGATTGAAGCCTTGTCGGTGCATTGGCTTACCTTATTGTCAAAACAACATCTATCGTCTAAGATTCAAGGTGAAATTTTCATGCTCAAAGACAAAACTTTAAACACCATAGAACTCCATAAGTACTAGTTTAACTTTAAATATATTAATTGTCACACACAGTTAGGAGGTGAATGAAGGTTTCATGAATGTCGGCCTTCATAATTTGTTTATGATAATTAAACACCCATAAAGATTTATTTCGATTATAACTATTTAGTTTCTTTTCAAGGAGTTTATTACACCTCTACTTCAAAACCAAAAAATAAACATTTTCTTTTACTCTGATGACATGATCATCAAGATTTTCGAAACACCATGATTCTGAATTATATTCTCTAATATGCTAATTCTGATTCAAACAACATATTTCATCAGATGATCTCAGGTAAATTTCATCCCCAAAATTCACCATTGTTGAATTTGGTTCTTGGTTTGTCGCTTCTTGTAATCAATGTGTATATTCACCAACCTATTTTAAACTTCTAGTCTGTTGTTCTTCTGATTGTGGCCGGTTAAATGACTTTACACAATGTATAAGGATTTATGTGCTATTTATATAAATTTAATGGTAACTTTGAAAGAGGAAGGGAAGAATGGATCAACATAGAGGATATTCTCATTGAACGAATTACAAGCTGCTACAAACACTTTTAATATGACAACAAGCTCACTGAAGGTAAATGAAACATCACTAAGTTCCTATTTTTTATGTTTTTGTGTTAAGTGATCCATTTGCTAAAGATGAGGTTTTTATAGATAATCATCCAAGATCACCTCATCCAGCCTAAATATATAATTATTGGTGAGTTTATATTTCTACTTTGGTCCTGATTTCCCAGTTCTTTTGATTAGGTCTTGAAGTGGAGACTAGGCGACAATACTAGAGACCATTGCAATTTCTCATCTGTGATTGGCGAATCAACAAATACAGAGACAAGGTTTTGACTTGCAATTCCTTTTGATGGCATTGCTTAAGCTAAACTATTCAGAAAATAAAAATAATATTTTTGTTGGTGTTCCAATAGTGCTTAGGTTGTAACACTTGGGATGATGATGTTCTAGCTCTAGAAGACTCAGAAATGGATGCTGCACACCTTCACCTCATAAAGTTTGTCCAACGAAAGAGGAGATGGAGATGCTAAGGTAAAGTGTTAGTTGAGCCATTTAAAAGGATAAATGACTGAATAAGCCCCAATCTTGGGGGAACTTGTCATAATTCTCAGAATTTTATTGTTGCATGCTAGTAATTAACGTTTCTTGCTCTTGCAATGTTTATCCAACACTTACCGAGACACTAAAAATATTTGATAAAAATGCAAGTCGATTGCAGAGTATAAAAGAGCCTCCTTTTATCAAAACATCAAAGTAGCTTCAAACACGTTCTTTACTTTTTCTGTGAATACAAAAACCTCTGAGTTTCTAATAGGCCTTAATGACTCTTTTTTCAGGATTATTTTTTATAATAGCATGTCTCTTCCGTGAAACTTTAAATGACTGGGGGTTTCAAATGCATCAACATGAGTGTGCGCTTGAATAACTCGAGCTGTATACGAGGTATGCTCTTGAATCTTAGTTCTTTAGTTGTACTAACCGACGTTTGTTCTCTTTCTAATTACAGACTTTTTTACATGTGACTCCTAGGCTCCTATTCAAGCTTAGAGCTTTTTACTAGGTATGTTTTTGAATCTTTTTATTTTTAGTTGTAACAACCGACTTCCATTCTTTTTCTAGTTTCTTGCTTTCCTACTCTGGACTCTGACTCTCCTAAGTCCTATCAATAACTTTGCTTTTTCAAGCTTAAAGCTATTTACGAGGCATATGTTCTTGTAACTTACTTCTTCTTCTATTGTACTAACAGACTTTCATTCTCAATTTCAGGCTTCACTACCCCAGGGACTTGTAGACTCCTATTGACAGTCTGGGACATTTAACCTATAGTATATTTATGAGCATGTTCTCATTTATTAATTTTTCTTTAGTTGTACTAACCAATTTTCATTGGATTTTCTACACAAGAGTCACAAACTCCAATTCATGGTCCAACTCTTTCAAGCCTAGAGCTTTTTACGAGATATGTTCTTAAATCTTACTTCTTTTTAGTTGTGCTAACTCACTTCCATTCCCTTTATGCTTTTCTTCACGGGTTCAATCTTACTTTTTCAGTTGTCATAGCCGACTAATATGCGTTTTTCAAATGTCTTCGTGGGACTACCAAGCTCCATTGAACCCCTAACTCTTTCAAGCATAGAGCTTTTTGTGAGGTATGTTCTTGAAACTTATCTTAGTTATGCTAATCGACTTTCATTCTCTTTCAAATTTCTAGTTTTTTCTACATGGGACTCCCATGCTTCTATTGAAGGCCTAGTTGTTTCTTCGAGCTTAGAGCATTTTACAAGGTATGCTCTTTGTAAGGCCCCGAATCCAAGAGACCTCACGGTCGGATCTAGACATCATATACATAGTTATTAAACTAAAATTTCATTTAACATAAGTAGGATTGTTCAAAACTTTGATTACATCATTTTCAATAAGATAAGAATAGATATTTTAGCTAAACATAAACCACTGAAGCTAGGATGCTAGTCTTGAAAAATGCCGACTAACTCTCATACCCATGCCTAGTTGTCATCTTTAATCCACACAATTTTTCTTTAATCTTAGATGCATACTAAAAATCAACCTTGTTAAGTGATTTTTAGCTTCTATGGTTTACTTTTAGGGTTTACCTTTTAGAATGTAGCGTTTAACTTTCCGGGTTTAGCTATTCAGTTTTAGCTTTTAGTGTCTAATGTTTAGCTTTAGGGTTTAGCTTTTAGCATTTAGCATTATGTATTTATCATTTAAAATTTGGTTTTAGAGTTTAGCTTTTAGTATTTACCACCAATTAGGTTTTAGCTTATTTTTTCATATTCCATTAATTGACCATGAAAGTTTCATACCATAAAGTTTGACATTAAAGGCTTTTATATTTTTTCCTAATTTCGAATAATGAAATGTAGTTTTCAATTATTATAAATTGACCATAAAAGTTTTATGCTTTAAATACGACCATAATGTTTTTTAATTTGAATAAAAAGGATATAGCTATTAACTTTAACAAAACTTACAATTTATATATGTGTGTGTGTATATATATATATATATATATATATATGTATATATATATATATATGTATATATATATATATATATATGTATATATATATATGTATATGTATATGTATATGTATATATATATATGTATATGTATGTATATATATATATATGTATATGTATGTGTATATATATATGTATATGTATGTGTATATATATATATGTATATGTATGTGTATATATATATATGTATATGTATGTGTATATATATATATGTATATATTTATATATAATTATGTATATAATGTTAGGTATCACAATCAGAGTAGATTCTTGCTAAAGCAATCAAACACTCAATCACACAGTAGAAAAGTAGACACGAGGAAATTATAATGGTTTGGTCAAGGTGACTTACATTCACTCTGCAACTAGGGTTTACATTATAATCGTGCTCAAGAATACAATTACATCATGGGTCAATTTATAGTACTATATTAGGGTTGTAATTAAGGCAATAACTTTTGTTGACAAGGAGCCTAGCAAAATAACCTTAATTGCCCTAGGGTCGGCTCTCCCTTTCTTTTGTCGACCAACAGCCTAGCAAACAGACCCGAGCTCAGCCTGACCCGACCAAAGCCTTCATAACCCAACAATCTCCTGTTTCAAGGTGTTGTAAAAGTCAACAAACGCCATCCAAGTAACCCTGATCTAGTAACTCTAATATTCTTCATATCTAAACTCTTCCAAGCTTCAATTCGCATTAGCTAAGACTTCATCATAACCCGTAGTTGCCCCGCCGCTCATCACGTACATGAGGGGACAGTTGAACCTCCCCCGAGCTCCACCCCATTCTCTATATCTTAACTTGTATGCACGATCCACCGGCTCCAGAGATAACCCGAGAACCATCATCACTCTTCTCGTTCAGCAAGACATCCCTAGAAGAGATTTTATCACTCGGAGTAGTAGTAGTCTTCAAAACTCAATGTTGTTTTGTGACTGTGCATGTAACACGCCCGTGCTTCCATTATCAAACCCTGACTTGGTTTAGACCTCCAATTCCGCTTTAAATCATCTTGACCGGTTTCAGTCTTGCAAATTGAACCTTCTTTTGCCCCTTTGACTCACCGAACCCAACTTTGTTTTGAGGAATGGCCATACAAACATATATCACGGAACTTGACTCTCCTGAACCCAACCACCTCAAACAATCAACCCCATCTATCGCAGGCTTGTTTCCCCTCTCGGCTCGATCTCCGAAACTCGTGTTGCATAGCGATTGATTTATGGGTGCTTAACTTATGTAGTTTTACCTTTTTATTTTTAGAAAATAAATATTAGTTTAATAACAGGATAATGTTAACAAACTATTTTTTTTCTAGAATAGGTAATATTTGACTAGTGTATGCAATAATGAGTCAACGTAGATATGCTAGTTGACTAGCGAATGTCAAAATTGTCAACTTTTAATTTTGAATTTTATATTTAACTAGCTAGTTTCATATAAATTTAATTTTAATGGTTCATATTTTTATTTATTTAAAAAAACCAATCGTACCATCTTTGTTTAGGTTTTTTCCAGACATTCGTAAAATTTGTTAAAAACCAAGTTCGTTCGAAAAATAAACTTTTTATGTTAAGATAATTTTTTTTCAAACAAATCCGGTTTTAAAATTTATGTTGTAATGTCCAAAAAGGTGTAAACAACGGTGTGTTCGTATTTTTCAAAAGTGTTGAAGTATTACAAGTTTTATGAGAAAAATCAAATTATATTAAAAAAGTACTATTTAAAAAAACAAATTGCGTAAATTCATCACATGTCGCATCCGCTAACGAAAGTAGTGGATGTCATGCTACGTTTTTACATCCGCTAGTCATGTTATCGGATCACTTAGAATCAAAAGATGCTTCATTATTCTTTTGCCCAGAGAACATCTTTTAACTGCAAATATTACATAGTTTGAAAAAAAGAAATTTATGAAAATATCAATTTGACCAACTCTCTTCTTTAAAAGGTCAGTTTGACTAGCCCACCCCTAACTATCCACACCCCAACACGGATGTCACGGATCGCAAAATAGATTCGTTTGAACCCACGGTAAGCAATTCATATGAAACCATATGTATAGATAGAGTAGTTACAAAGGTTCGGACGAACATAAACCGGTCTTTTGTAGCAACCCTATTTAGACACGTGTCTTCATCCGAGTCACTCATCTTGGGTTCGAACAACCCTGTTATATGATCGGAGGCGACTCTGTTAGGCAATAACATTTTTAAGAATTGCTTGGTCTAAGAGATGTTTTAAAAACAAAATATTATCAAAGAGACATTTTCTTTTACTCTGATGACATGATCATCAAGATTTTCGAAACACCATGATTCTGAATTATATTCTCTAATATGCTAATTCTGATTCAAACAACATATTTCATCAGATGATCTCAGGTAAATTTCATCCCCAAAATTCACCATTGTTGAATTTGGTTCTTGGTTTGTCGCTTCTTGTAATCAATGTGTATATTCACCAACCTATTTTAAACTTCTAGTCTGTTGTTCTTCTGATTGTGGCCGGTTAAATGACTTTACACAATGTATAAGGATTTATGTGCTATTTATATAAATTTAATGGTAACTTTGAAAGAGGAAGGGAAGAATGGATCAACATAGAGGATATTCTCATTGAACGAATTACAAGCTGCTACAAACACTTTTAATATGACAACAAGCTCACTGAAGGTAAATGAAACATCACTAAGTTCCTATTTTTATGTTTTTGTGTTAAGTGATCCATTTGCTAAAGATGAGGTTTTTATAGATAATCATCCAAGATCACCTCATCCAGCCTAAATATATAATTATTGGTGAGTTTATATTTCTACTTTGGTCCTGATTTCCCAGTTCTTTTGATTAGGTCTTGAAGTGGAGACTAGGCGACAATACTAGAGACCATTGCAATTTCTCATCTGTGATTGGCGAATCAACAAATACAGAGACAAGGTTTTGACTTGCAATTCCTTTTGATGGCATTGCTTAAGCTAAACTATTCAGAAAATAAAAATAATATTTTTGTTGGTGTTCCAATAGTGCTTAGGTTGTAACACTTGGGATGATGATGTTCTAGCTCTAGAAGACTCAGAAATGGATGCTGCACACCTTCACCTCATAAAGTTTGTCCAACGAAAGAGGAGATGGAGATGCTAAGGTAAAGTGTTAGTTGAGCCATTTAAAAGGATAAATGACTGAATAAGCCCCAATCTTGGGGGAACTTGTCATAATTCTCAGAATTTTATTGTTGCATGCTAGTAATTAACGTTTCTTGCTCTTGCAATGTTTATCCAACACTTACCGAGACACTAAAAATATTTGATAAAAATGCAAGTCGATTGCAGAGTATAAAAGAGCCTCCTTTTATCAAAACATCAAAGTAGCTTCAAACACGTTCTTTACTTTTTCTGTGAATACAAAAACCTCTGAGTTTCTAATAGGCCTTAATGACTCTTTTTTCAGGATTATTTTTTATAATAGCATGTCTCTTCCGTGAAACTTTAAATGACTGGGGGTTTCAAATGCATCAACATGAGTGTGCGCTTGAATAACTCGAGCTGTATACGAGGTATGCTCTTGAATCTTAGTTCTTTAGTTGTACTAACCGACGTTTGTTCTCTTTCTAATTACAGACTTTTTTACATGTGACTCCTAGGCTCCTATTCAAGCTTAGAGCTTTTTACTAGGTATGTTTTTGAATCTTTTTATTTTTAGTTGTAACAACCGACTTCCATTCTTTTTCTAGTTTCTTGCTTTCCTACTCTGGACTCTGACTCTCCTAAGTCCTATCAATAACTTTGCTTTTTCAAGCTTAAAGCTATTTACGAGGCATATGTTCTTGTAACTTACTTCTTCTTCTATTGTACTAACAGACTTTCATTCTCAATTTCAGGCTTCACTACCCCAGGGACTTGTAGACTCCTATTGACAGTCTGGGACATTTAACCTATAGTATATTTATGAGCATGTTCTCATTTATTAATTTTTCTTTAGTTGTACTAACCAATTTTCATTGGATTTTCTACACAAGAGTCACAAACTCCAATTCATGGTCCAACTCTTTCAAGCCTAGAGCTTTTTACGAGATATGTTCTTAAATCTTACTTCTTTTTAGTTGTGCTAACTCACTTCCATTCCCTTTATGCTTTTCTTCACGGGTTCAATCTTACTTTTTCAGTTGTCATAGCCGACTAATATGCGTTTTTCAAATGTCTTCGTGGGACTACCAAGCTCCATTGAACCCCTAACTCTTTCAAGCATAGAGCTTTTTGTGAGGTATGTTCTTGAAACTTATCTTAGTTATGCTAATCGACTTTCATTCTCTTTCAAATTTCTAGTTTTTTCTACATGGGACTCCCATGCTTCTATTGAAGGCCTAGTTGTTTCTTCGAGCTTAGAGCATTTTACAAGGTATGCTCTTTGTAAGGCCCCGAATCCAAGAGACCTCACGGTCGGATCTAGACATCATATACATAGTTATTAAACTAAAATTTCATTTAACATAAGTAGGATTGTTCAAAACTTTGATTACATCATTTTCAATAAGATAAGAATAGATATTTTAGCTAAACATAAACCACTGAAGCTAGGATGCTAGTCTTGAAAAATGCCGACTAACTCTCATACCCATGCCTAGTTGTCATCTTTAATCCACACAATTTTTCTTTAATCTTAGATGCATACTAAAAATCAACCTTGTTAAGTGATTTTTAGCTTCTATGGTTTACTTTTAGGGTTTACCTTTTAGAATGTAGCGTTTAACTTTCCGGGTTTAGCTATTCAGTTTTAGCTTTTAGTGTCTAATGTTTAGCTTTAGGGTTTAGCTTTTAGCATTTAGCATTATGTATTTATCATTTAAAATTTGGTTTTAGAGTTTAGCTTTTAGTATTTACCACCAATTAGGTTTTAGCTTATTTTTTCATATTCCATTAATTGACCATGAAAGTTTCATACCATAAAGTTTGACATTAAAGGCTTTTATATTTTTTCCTAATTTCGAATAATGAAATGTAGTTTTCAATTATTATAAATTGACCATAAAAGTTTTATGCTTTAAATACGACCATAATGTTTTTTAATTTGAATAAAAAGGATATAGCTATTAACTTTAACAAAACTTACAATTTATATATGTGTGTGTGTGTATATATATATATATATATATATATATATATATATATATATATATATATATATATGTATATATATATATATATATATATATATATATATATATATGTATATGTATATGTATATATATATATGTATATGTATGTATATATATATATGTATATGTATGTGTATATATATATGTATATGTATGTGTATATATATATATGTATATGTATGTGTATATATATATATGTATATGTATGTGTATATATATATATGTATATGTATGTGTATATATATATGTATATATATATATATGTATATATATATAATTATGTATATAATGTTAGGTATCACAATCAGAGTAGATTCTTGCTAAAGCAATCAAACACTCAATCACACAGTAGAAAAGTAGACACGAGGAAATTATAATGGTTTGGTCAAGGTGACTTACATTCACTCTGCAACTAGGGTTTACATTATAATCGTGCTCAAGAATACAATTACATCATGGGTCAATTTATAGTACTATATTAGGGTTGTAATTAAGGCAATAACTTTTGTTGACAAGGAGCCTAGCAAAATAACCTTAATTGCCCTAGGGTCGGCTCTCCCTTTCTTTTGTCGACCAACAGCCTAGCAAACAGACCCGAGCTCAGCCTGACCCGACCAAAGCCTTCATAACCCAACAATCTCCTGTTTCAAGGTGTTGTAAAAGTCAACAAACGCCATCCAAGTAACCCTGATCTAGTAACTCTAATATTCTTCATATCTAAACTCTTCCAAGCTTCAATTCGCATTAGCTAAGACTTCATCATAACCCGTAGTTGCCCCGCCGCTCATCACGTACATGAGGGGACAGTTGAACCTCCCCCGAGCTCCACCCCATTCTCTATATCTTAACTTGTATGCACGATCCACCGGCTCCAGAGATAACCCGAGAACCATCATCACTCTTCTCGTTCAGCAAGACATCCCTAGAAGAGATTTTATCACTCGGAGTAGTAGTAGTCTTCAAAACTCAATGTTGTTTTGTGACTGTGCATGTAACACGCCCGTGCTTCCATTATCAAACCCCTGACTTGGTTTAGACCTCCAATTCCGCTTTAAATCATCTTGACCGGTTTCAGTCTTGCAAATTGAACCTTCTTTTGCCCCTTTGACTCACCGAACCCAACTTTGTTTTGAGGAATGGCCATACAAACATATATCACGGAACTTGACTCTCCTGAACCCAACCACCTCAAACAATCAACCCCATCTATCGCAGGCTTGTTTCCCCTCTCGGCTCGATCTCCGAAACTCGTGTTGCATAGCGATTGATTTATGGGTGCTTAACTTATGTAGTTTTACCTTTTTATTTTTAGAAAATAAATATTAGTTTAATAACAGGATAATGTTAACAAACTATTTTTTTCTAGAATAGGTAATATTTGACTAGTGTATGCAATAATGAGTCAACGTAGATATGCTAGTTGACTAGCGAATGTCAAAATTGTCAACTTTTAATTTTGAATTTTATATTTAACTAGCTAGTTTCATATAAATTTAATTTTAATGGTTCATATTTTTATTTATTTAAAAAAACCAATCGTACCATCTTTGTTTAGGTTTTTTCCAGACATTCGTAAAATTTGTTAAAAACCAAGTTCGTTCGAAAAATAAACTTTTTATGTTAAGATAATTTTTTTTCAAACAAATCCGGTTTTAAAATTTATGTTGTAATGTCCAAAAAGGTGTAAACAACGGTGTGTTCGTATTTTTCAAAAGTGTTGAAGTATTACAAGTTTTATGAGAAAAATCAAATTATATTAAAAAAGTACTATTTAAAAAAACAAATTGCGTAAATTCATCACATGTCGCATCCGCTAACGAAAGTAGTGGATGTCATGCTACGTTTTTACATCCGCTAGTCATGTTATCGGATCACTTAGAATCAAAAGATGCTTCATTATTCTTTTGCCCAGAGAACATCTTTTAACTGCAAATATTACATAGTTTGAAAAAAAGAAATTTATGAAAATATCAATTTGACCAACTCTCTTCTTTAAAAGGTCAGTTTGACTAGCCCACCCCTAACTATCCACACCCCAACACGGATGTCACGGATCGCAAAATAGATTCGTTTGAACCCACGGTAAGCAATTCATATGAAACCATATGTATAGATAGAGTAGTTACAAAGGTTCGGACGAACATAAACCGGTCTTTTGTAGCAACCCTATTTAGACACGTGTCTTCATCCGAGTCACTCATCTTGGGTTCGAACAACCCTGTTATATGATCGGAGGCGACTCTGTTAGGCAATAACATTTTTAAGAATTGCTTGGTCTAAGAGATGTTTTAAAAACAAAATATTATCAAAGAGACATTTTCAAAAGTTTCTCTTTATAAAAACTAGGCATTGTACTAGCGCTCTGCTACGGGATTCATGAATAGAATAGTCTCAGGTGAAGCATCATCATCGACCTGACCGTATCATCATCAACAAAGTTGTCTCGGAACAATGTGTTCAGCACAGACACAAAGACTCCAAAAGAGCCCAGACCAACTTAGGATAATTATCAAGTGGTCTTCAGATGAACAACGTTCAACATCATCAACCTAAGGCAAAAGAGGGAGATGATACAGGCTTTAAAAGTTGCATATATAGTTACAGTAAATGCAATCACAAAACCCATGGTAAAAGAACCGGAATAACTATAGAAACATTGTCTCAGACGAATCTAGACCCGTCATCATCGACCCAAGCACCGAGGACACGACAAAATGTCACCATGGTAGGCGGGTCGGCCACCGGCAACGTCCACTGTTCACATACCGCAACCCCAACATCAAAATAGATGTCACCACCGTGGAAAACAACTACCACCGGCGACATCCACCGTCAGCATCCTCACCATCAACGAAAGGTGAACAACACTAAAATTAAGGGTCACGACATGGTCACCAAAGGCATACGACGGCGGCCGTCGGCGGTGGTCACTTCTATCGTCAACACTATAACCGAGAGTCAACAACCCTAAAGGGCGACGGTCGTCTTATATACGACCTCCAAAACTGAAAACCCCTCCTTAACCGAAGGGTCGTCAGCAACCCTAAAAGCACATGAAGAAGCTTTAAACTCCGGCACCGCCTCCAAGGCAAGCCATGCAAGCTCAGATCCGGTGACGACGGCCACCCGAAACCTTTACAAAAGGCGGATTCGAAAGATAACGGTTGGGCAAGGAGCAAAACAACAACCAAAGTGGCCAACGGCCAGAGTAGGAAGAAAAGAAGAGAGAAGGCGGTCAACCGGCCTGTTTATAGCCGGAAATGTAAACGTCCGGCAGAAATAGTAAGGCGGCAAGGTCCAACCACTCCTCCGAAAATTTAAATTATTACAATATTTACTTTAATAAATGAATTTCAAATTCCCATACATGCAATCATCAGTGTTTTCTCAATTTTTCTACTTTTGTTTACTTCACTCATTTTTATAATTAATATCCCCCCTCGCTCTCTCTCACACACACACGCATATTTCTTCTCTCTAAACATTAAACACTCATTAACACCACAAAGAAAACCCATATTCACCCCCACTGCCACCTCCACTGCCACCGCTGGGTTTGGGAAACATAACAACCCATCGAGCATCCATAGAAAACCGATGGAGCAAGGGCCACAACGTCGGAGATGATGTAAAATGACGCCCACCACATGTCGTGGTAACAACGGCGCCGCCATACCCAAGTCAACATGGTCACGTTTTGGTGTTCAGTCAACCACCTCCCGCCGCTAGCCAACCACCCGCCGACGTTGTTATGAAGGTTGGCAGGTGGCGGTGGCTGGCGTTCTCGACACCTAATGATAGTACTGTAGCTCTTTTTTCTATAGCAACAAAATAGTCACATGCAAGAGTTGTTACAACCCTTGGTACAATGCAACTCCTCACGAAGATCGGAAGCACGTGAAGCGCCAAAGCCATCGGCCTCCTGCGACATCGAAGTGAAGGTAAGCGAACGACCGGGGCGGAGGCAGCGAAAACGGAGGCGTTGACTTCCTCGGCCGGAACAACTACAGATCTGGCTGGAATCGAAAGGCGTGCTAACACCCTAGGTGGAGGCGGGAGGGCGGCAGCCATTGCCTCGATACCGCAGATCCCACACAGAGGCTCACTGTCTCTCTCGGCACCAATTTCAATGAAAGATATAACATATATGAGTTGTACCAAAGAGAAATGATAATGTATCCATAGCTATAGTAATTCTTCTCTACGAGAAGAGTTAGATGTTTAATATTAATATTAAATGCAAATATTAAATGCAAATATTATATAGTTTAAAAAAGAGGAAATTCTTAAAACGTCAATTCGACCAATTTTTTTTTTTTTAAATGTCCTTTTGACCAGTCCATCTCCCAGCTGCCTCCACCCCAACAAAGATGTCCCGACCACAAAACAGGTTTGTTCGAACCCATGACGAGCAGGTCAGATGAATCTACATGTCTAAATAGGGTCGTTAAGAAGGTTAGGATGAACATAAACATGTCTTTTGTAACAACCATTTTTAGACACGTGTCTTTATCTGAGCCGCTCATCTTGGGTTCGGACAACCCTGTTTTATAGTCGGAGACGACTCTGTTGGGTGAGAACATTTTTAAAAACAATATATAATCGAAGAGACATTTTCAAAAGTTTCTCTTAAAAAAAACATAAGAATTCGTTTGTCCGCCCGACAAATTGAAATGCCATAGATTGTATCCTCCCACAATACTATTTTATCATTAGCAATATCTACCGCCATGGTAAGGACAACGTAAGCAGTCTGCACGCCAAACACAAATACAAAGTTCAAACTTCAAAAAGTAGTCTAGAAAACACGCCATAATTCACGAAAGTTAAGAAAACAGAGTTTTCTTGTCCCAGCAAGCACACCAAACACGCCACCAAACACGCAACCAACTCTTTCAGTCAATCGATATCTTTCTCATCTCTACAAGAACAATAAATAGACAATTAGAAGTTATACTTGTAGATGTAATAAAAATAATCAGTTGAGAATAAATAATACACAATGAAGAGTTAATAACATTCTTCAAATTTGTCAAGATCTTCAATGTTTTCTTCCACATTGCAAGCAACACCACTAGAGCGCATCCAATCTTGACAACAAACTAAAGCTTCAATAATTTGAGGAGTTAAGAACTCCTAAATGAATCGAGCACTCTACCTCCTGTGCTAAACGCGGATTCAGAAGCCACTGTTGAAATAGGAATGTCTAAAATATCATGAGCAACTAATGACAAAATAGGAAATGCAGGACTTCTCTTCTTCCACCAACCCAAAACAGTGAAATCTTCACTTTTAAACCACACATTATCTCCTTCAATCTCCTCTTTCAAGTATCTGTCTAATTCAGTCTTAGAATCAACATTTCAGCTATTGCTCTTTTACCTTTTTTCTAATCAAACCGAATGGGGTGTAAACAAACTTTACTATCACCGGTTTCCTCATCCTTCTCTGTATTAAATGCAAGATTTGACTGATTGGAAGAACTATTTGCGGGGTTATTCTTACACTTCGAAATGTGATTTTTCATATTAGATGTTCCAGAACCTTTCGATTCACAAGTGTAATTTGCTAAACAATAATTATATCTCGGCCTTTCTTTTCCATCCTCATCAAAATACCTAGTGAAATGTTTCCATACAACTGATCTTGGGTTATAGCTCTTTGCTTTCTTTGAACATTTCGTTTTCAAAGTAGTTGCATTAGAATCCCCCTCCATAAACATTTTACAACAGACTCAATAAATAACAATCTGCATAAAGATCGTTTACATTTTAACAAACAACAAAAGTGAAGTATTAACAAAAACAGAACTTTGAAAACTCACATCCACATTTTATTAACACATAATATATATATAATATAACTACATCTAAAACATACTGTTAATAAGCTACATTGCACTCAATCCTCATATCATTAATAAGTAATAACATATTGTTAATAACAACCATACTGTTATAACATATAACATATTGATTTAATCACCATATTCTTATCATACTGTTACCTAAACCATATTATTAATTTGTTATCATCAACCACACAATTCATATAACATATTGATTTAATAACAACCACACAATTTATATAACATATTGATTCTAGAATTCAGTTAGGTGACAGACCAAATGCTCCCAAAAGTCAATCCATCGATTACAACAACACAAATTATAATGTTTAATCGAAAGATGCGAATACATGAGATTTCTGCCCACCCCTATATATTTTGTACTTTTAATTTTTAAAAGAAGAAAAGCTGCGAGATAACCTGTTACGATGTGGATCTGCGATTGAGGAATTGCAGAGACTTGCTACGATTGAGGAGGCTGCGATGGAGCTTGGAAGAGGTTGCGATGGAGCCTGGAGGAGTTGCAATGGAGGCTGCGAAGAGGATGTGAATGAAAGAGCTGCGATGAAATTTTTGAAATGGTAGCAGATGGAGTGAAAGAGTAATATTCGATCTCTAATTTTTATTAAGTAGTGGGCTTATTAAGTAGTGGGCTTATTAAGTAGTGGGCTGTAACAAACTAAATTGGCCTTGTTATTCTAATGGGTAACATATAATTTAAAAAATCTAATGGGCTTCTTATTCGGATTAATCAGATATATCCGATTAATCCGAATAAAAAAATTTGTCATCCGAAATCCGATTTGAAATCCGAATAAGGAATTCGGATTCGAATGGAATCCGATCCGAATATCCGAATAAGAATTCGGATCGGTTTATTCGATTTCGGATACGGTTCGGATTACGGATTTTTTCAGATTTCGGATTTTCTGAACACCCCTATAAGCAGATACGTACGCATGTCATCCTTATATTTAGTGGTAAATGAAGACCCGGATCCGATTCGAAATCCGAATAAGGAATTCGGATGGAATCCGATCCGAATATCCGAATAAGAATTCGGATCGGTTTATTCGATTTCGGATACGGTTAGGATTACGGATTTTTTCAGATTTCGGATTTTCTGAACACCCCTATAAACAGATACGTACGCATGTCATCTTTATAGGCGTCGAAATTTGTTTAATTATTAACCGTACAATCTATCAAAGTGACATCATCGTTTGCAAACTTGCTTCACAAAATTTTACAGATACGTATTCTTATGTAATTAATAACTTAGTAGAAAATTTTACCTGCGTGTTGCGGCAGAACCGTAAGAAGATATAAACATAACTAATGATGTGTCGCGGCACATCTGCGAACTCTGTGACGTTTGTTACTCTGGTAACACTAACATAGTTAAATACATAAAAGAAACGCATGAAGCTCGTGCAGTTTGATTTTGGACATTGAAACATGAAAAAACACTATCATATCTCATACGTACTAATAATTTAAAATAAATAATTTTAAAAATGAAATTTTTTTAATGAGTATATACATAGAAAAATTAAAAGAAAAAGTAAAAGAAAAAGAAATAAAAACATAAGCTACATACATGTAGAATGTAAGGTTCGAACCGACATCTATTCAATATAAGTTAAAATGCTATGACCGTTCCAAGTACTTGATATAATTTTAAAAAATTTAACCATTCCACCAAATATTGCTTTTGTGTTCACTTTTGTAACAAAATGTATTTATTATTTGGAAAAACAAAAACTCCACCGAGGGTACAAGAGTTGTGCACTTTGTTTTTTTTTCCTAATGACATCCGATTACTTTTATATTAATCTATAGTCTACTAGTAAACTCATATACTACATATTTTAAATAAATAAAATATTAAATAAAACAAAATTTATTAATTATAAAACAATATTCTAAGATAATGTATGATTAAAATTATGTACAAGTAATGATTATAAATAATAAAATAATAATATCAACTTTTTAAATTTTTTTTGTATTTTCCAAAAAGATAATAATAATAAACATTTTGTTTCAAAACAAACATTTTAAAAAAATTCAATTTTAAAATTTTTCTTATTATAACTCTTAATTTTAATTCTTTTTGGTTTATAAAAAAATACTTTTTAAAAGCATCAATTTTAAAATATTTTGTATTTTTAAAGAAGTTTGATGTCTTAGAAAAGTTTTTTATTTTTATAAAAAATTGGTTTTTTTGAAATAGCACTAATAAAAAATCTATTTCTTAGTTTATTAATAAACTATTTTTATAAAAAAAAAGTTAAATAATATTATTAGTAATTAATGTAATCTTCTCTAATCAATCAATACTAATAAAACAAAATAAAATTTTACTACTTGTCATCTTATTATACTCTCCTTGACACATGTTATTTTTTCACACATTTATTGCCACATGTCATTAGCATAAAAGGATCATTTAATTATTATAATAAATTCTAAATGTCATAAATGCTAAAGATATTCTTTGGCACTTATAAAAAACATTTTTATTTAAAAAATATAATTAAAAGCATCAATTTTAAAATATTTTGTATTTTTAAAAAGTTTGATGTTTTAGAAAAGTTTCTTATTTTTAATAAAATTGGTTTTTTTTGAAATAGCACTAATAAAAAATTATTTTTAATTTATTAATAAACTATTTTTATCAAAAAAAGTTAAATAATTTTATTAGCAATTAATGTAATTTTCTCTAATCAATCAATACTAATAAAGCAAAATAAAAATTTATTTTAAAATTTCTAAATATTATGATAGTTAATTAAACGTAATTCGATTCATATCTTATAAAAAAATATTTTAAAATTTCTAAATATTAATTACTAACTATTAATATAATATTTAATTCAGCCTGTGTATACCACTTGTTTCTAAACTAGTCTTCTTTAATAAATCAAAATAAGTTTCGACACACGTAATCTTCTTACACCCCCTTTTGTCATGTTTCACTATTTAAACAAATCAACCATTAATGACATTAAATACTAATGATATAATTTATATACTTTTCAAATTATAAAACATATTTATGATAAATTAAACAAAATGTTTTTTTTCATTAATAAACATGTTTTTTTATAATCTTTTTATGAAATATGAAGTTTTTCAAACAACTAACTTGAAGAAAATCTCATTCTTTAAAAAATAGTATTTTTTAAAAATAATTTTTTAAACAAAATTTTTTAATGATGAAAGTTTAAAAAATAGTTAACTATAGGTAATTTTAATCCTATTTTATTTTAAAAAAATATTTTCAGTTGTTAAATACTAACAGCCCATATAATACACGGGTTTCTAAACTAGTTATTTAATAAGAGGGGAAAATAGGAAAATTTTGATTAGAAGAAACGTGATGTTACCTTGTGTACTTATTTACTTTTGTTAAAATAGAAAGATTGTGTCTATTGTATGATTCGATCCATTATCTTTAATGAAGGAAGCACATGTCACCCATTTAGATACCATTCTAATACCCGTTGATTCATACGAACCAACTAATAGTGTTAAACTCTTGCTTACACTAATGGGTTAAGTCGTGCTAACTAATTGTGGTTGTTATTCGGTAGTGGAATTGCATATTAATTTTCGAATCATTTTGTTTCAATTCATAAAAGATCTAGCTAGTAAAACGAACTTGTTATTCACAGCTCATTCTTTATATATTTGTGAGTGCGTTATGTATATTATAGAGAATGGTCATTATCGGTTGTGAGTGAAGAATTGTGACACCCCGTATCCTCAGGTTAACGTTGCTAACTACCTCAGGTTAACGCTGCCAACTCAACCTCATTACTTCAACGTTCTCCCATAATTTATCAAGTTATTAAACTTTGTATTGTAATTAAATTAAATAAAGTAAATTTAGATTTAAGTTAAATATATTAACTTGGGGGATCATGATGAAATTTGAACAAATTGAGGGATTAGTATGTATTTTGGCCAAAGTTGATTTTGGTTTAAAATAACCAACCCCAAGCCCATATCCCGTCTTCATCTTCTTCGAAACCCCTCCCCATAACCAAAACCCGCAGCACCTCCCGATTCTCTCTCGGTGACTCCCGGTTTGCGACGTCTCATTCCCGGTAGCATTCCTTTCGTGAACCGCACTCCTTGGTTCATCGGCATCGTTCCCGACAACTTCGATCGACAATCGAATCAACCCGTACATTAATCGGTAAGATTTCTCACCCTGTGACTTGTGGTTTGTCACGTTGCGGTTTCGGTTCTTACTTTCGTTGGGTAGGTTACGGTTTAGCGATGTTGGCTACAAGTGTGTTTCTATGGTATGTGTGGGCTGCGTATTTTCTCCCGTATGTATGTATGCTTGGTTCTGAGTGTGGGTGTCCTTCTGCGTATACGAATGTATATATTTGCAGTTGCGATGTATGTATGTATATGTGGTAACCGGGTTGCATTAGGGGTTAGGGAATGCCCTGACCGCTTGGGTATTGTGTGAGTTCATGCGTATATTGTATGTATGTATGATGCTGTGCGTTTTGACAGTTCAAATATATATAAATAATACATATATATATTTATGGATGTACGTATGTTGTGGCAGTATGCTTGTGGTTGTACATATATGTACATGCAATGCTATGTGATAGTGATGTATAAGTGGTTGTGTGCGTATATGCTGTTATATATGGTGAATGAGTTCAAGTATGTATATGGTTCATGTGAATGTATGTGTTTCAGTGGTAAGTGTGTGTGTTACTAGTAGGTGTGTGTAATCATGTTCCAATAATTATCAATATATAACCATGTGATTTTGGGTAAATGTAGTGGTGCGCATGTATATATGTTGTTATATGTGTATGTATGGAGTAGTATGTATGTTCGTACGCGATGATGATGGGTTACTTACGTGGGTCTCGTAGGGTTATGAATACCTAGAATTATATATGCATGGGGTGCACGTTTATGTGTGGATTTAGGTGACGTGTATGGGAGTGTATGTGCGTCTCATAAATGTATGTTTTATCCATGTTATGAAATACGTGTAGGTAATATATTATGTATAGATGTCTATAATATATTAGGGTGAGAGTGTGAAGGTATGGTTGTATAAATTACCTGAGGTGTGCTACGTTTGGTCGGTATGCATTAATAAATGGGTTATGTATTAATGAACGTATATAGTCTTAGTATATAAAGTCATGAAATTAGAATGTATGATGCGTATCTTTATACATGACTTGATATTGGTAAGAATAATTGGTGTTTGCTTATGTGTAGCAAATAAATTGTTTGTCTGCATCGTACCCGAGTCAAGAAAACGAAACCGTACGACCACATTATTAGTATTAATACTGATTACATATTAAATGTACGCTCAGGTTAACCGGAAACCAAATCTTTTATGATTTCAATTGCTTATTTTTGTGCATTCGAGGTGAGTTTACAGCCCCACTTTACTTACAATTCTTTTTGGGGGAAAGAAACATGTCCCTTATAACAGTTCGTTCATTGATTAGTATTACTGTAATTATCGCATGATTACTAGTGTTGTATCAATTTAAGTCCTCACATTTTGAACCGTTAATGTATGTTCTTTAGCGAGGTAATTCTGAGTAGATCTACTGGGTTTGACAAACCCCAACTGGGCTAGTCGCGCTAGCACGACTGTATGTCGACCGGGTGTTTAATTGACCTAATTTCTGTTGCTGTGGTTTGGTAGCCACAACCGAGGCCTTCATTTACATTGTCAGCTTCAGTTGCGAACTTCATACACTATGTAACTTGTTAAGTAGACTAGCTATCTACTTATATTACTTTGTTTACTGTATCGACTACTATTATGTTCTGTTTATCAAAACCTGTGAACTCACCAACCTTGTATTGACACTTTAGCATGTTTCTTTCAGGTTCACAAGATACGCATGATTAAGAACATCTCATTCATGCATTTACCATCATATGGGTCGAATGAAACATTTACATTTTCTACGAACTTTATTTAATTGGTTTGCGCGTGTTGCGCCATTTTAAGTTAAGATTGATTATGCTTCCGCAACTATTCTTAAGTTTACGTTATTAACTCTGGTTTTGGGAATTTCAAACGTTAACGAACAATTATATATTGTAATTGCTGTGTCGTTTGGTGTAACTAGTGGCTGAGATCCTGGCATGTCACACGCCTAACGGTAATATCCCATTGGTGGAAATTGAGGGTGTGACAAGAATAAAGAACATATTACTGTTCATATCTATATTTGATAAAACACCGTTCATCTCTATTAATTTGTTAATATTTGTTGAAAGTATATGTAAATAAATGAGAGAGAAAACGTAATGATAAATGTATAGAAAAATACTATTTAATTGAAAAACCAAAAGAAAAATTAATGATTTTAAGTTTAATTATAAAGATGAAGATTAAGAGTGAATTGTAAATGCTATTAGGTAACAAGGAAAAATAGATATATAACTTAAAAAATGAAGAAGCACAAATCTCTCCGCTTTGTAAACACACTTCGTACTAAACATAGAAAAATGGCTTCAAGTTTTTTGCTAGAAATAGTTGTGCTCGGTCCCAAGTTACAATGTTTACTTAATGTCTTTAATCGGTTTTCTGGCCTTGGATAATTCTTCGATAATAGCTTCAATCATCAACGTCATGTTACGGTGAGACGAGCCCCCTTCCTCCATTGCTCTCTTCGCCATTAGCGCGAAGTCTCGAGATCTCTTTCTTCTCGCTTCTCCTTCCTCGTCATTTCTCACCAGGCCTTCTACAGCTTCCTTGGTGAATATAACGGGAATCTCCCTCCCGATACTCACACCAATTTTCAACACGTTTATGACAAATCGTTCGTTTAGAAATTGCTCCCCAAAATGAGGCCATGTAACCATCGGGATCCCAGCAGAAATCCCTTCCAGAGTCGAGTTCCATCCACAGTGTGTTACAAACCCGCCAACGGCTTGGTGTGACAATACTAAGATTTGTGGGGGCCAACCGCGGACCATTAGGCCTCTACCTTTGATCCTTTCCTCATATCCTTCTTTGGCGAGCCATGACTCGAAGTCTTCGCTCGTTTGCCGGATGAACCAAAGAAAAGGCGTGTTCGATGACTCGAGTCCCAATGCTAGCTCAATGGCTTGTTCGGTGGACACATAAGATAAACTTCCTAAACAAACATAGATCACGGACCCCGGCTCTTGTGAATCCAACCACTTCAAACAATCAACCCTGTTGATCGCAGGCTTGTTTCCCCTCTCCGCTTGATCTTGCAAACTCGCGTTACATAGCGAAACAGGGCCAATGCACCACACCTTTTTATCTTTAACCCTTGCAAGTTCCGCAGCATACTTGGGCTCCAACTCTTCAAAGCTATTCACCACAATCCCTAGCGCATCCTTCTCGGCCTCTTGCATTCGGTTAAAAACCACAGTTGATTCCTTCGAGTCGCCTCTTCCCCAAGTCGAAGCTTGTGGTTTGGTAACTTTGAATCGGTCAGGCAGGCCCGGCATTACAAAGTACTCGGAGTCGGAACTAATCTCGTCTAGTATGTTTGTAGTTGTGACTATATGTATGCACAAGAATGCGAAACACCCCTGTCCATAGAAGACAACCCTTGGAATGTTCAACCTTTTCGCCACATCGTTCGTCCACGGGAAACAACCGTCGGAGACGATGCAACTCGGTGGCGGAGATAACCACCGAAGCATGTTTTCCGCGGGTTGTTCTAACATGTTCATAGCTAAGAGCATGTTAACCCCGTGTGCAGCCGATGGCAGCATGTCGAAGTTCTCGCATCCTTCGGGCAAACCAACTTCCGCACACGAGAGTTGGAGCTCAAGAATTTGGATCTTGAGGTTAGCCTCGGTTGCACGATCAATGACCGGTTTAAACCGCTTTGAGTTAACCGTAGTTGTGATTATGGTAACGATTGAACCGCGGTGGGCTAGCATATGGGCCATGTCTACCATTGGTATCATGTGACCTTGAGCCATCATAGGAAACAAGACAAAGTGAAGGTTTGTGGGATTAGAAGCCATCAGAGTTCCTGAAAACCCTGTTGTCGTTGCTATATGTGTTGTCGCTATATGTTGTCGTAAGAGGCGGCTTATATTATAATTTGTTGGTGTGGTGTTTCGTCTGAAACTAGCGATCATTATATAGGTGCTCACCATGTGTCGTTTTACCTTTGTAATAATCGAAATTGATTACTGGTTAGATACCAATGCAATGATATATAAATGTTAGATGCATGATACATGTGTTTGGTAATATCTACCTCCAGGATGTAACTGAGATGTCAAACGTAAGTAGATATATGCGTTTTTTTTAATATGTGTTAGTAACTAAAAAACAAAGTTTACTTTATGTTCGGCAGCACCTAGCACGAGAACACTATTCGTAGTCGTTTTCTCGTTTTCTTTGGATGTTATGTTAGCGTCATTTCAGCACTTTTCCTATTTTCCATGTACTTCACATTTCATTAGGGTTGTAAACTAGCTGGACCGAGCTGGGCAAGGTGAGCTTGGAGTCGGATAATTTAAAATTGAGCTTGTTCAGGCCGATGAGTTTATCTGAACAAGTTCAAAATGTGGGCTTAGGTTCAGCTCGTTTATATACGAGTCAAGCCGAACTGGCTCGCGAGTCAATTTGTTTATTTTTTTCAAAAAAGTTATTTTGTTCTTTTTACAAAATTCATGTATATAAAAACAAAACATAATTAATTTTATATTTGTTTATTTTAACTCGAACCGAAACCTTTAATTCTCAACACAAACCCTCACAAATGGTTTCTAATTTTTTGCTGGAAAAATTTGTGCTAGGTGACAAGTTACAATGTCTAGCTACACAATATCTTGAATTGGTTTAGTTTTCTTGGATAAATCTTCAGTAATAGCTCTAATCATCAACGTCATGTTACGGTGAGACGATCCTCCTTCCTTCATTGCTCTCTTCGCCATTAGCGCAAACTCTCGAGATCTTTTTCTTCTCGCTTCTCCTTCCTCGTCAATTCTCATCAGGCATTCTACAGCTTTCTTGACATCATCCTTCTTAATAATCTCTTTTGACTCCTCTAGCTTGGTGAACATAACGGGAACCTCCCTCCCGATACTCACACCAATTTTCAACACGTTTATGACAAATCGTTCGTTTAGAAATTGCTCCCCAAAATGAGGCCATGTAACCATCGGGATCCCAGCAGAAATCCCTTCGAGAGTCGAGTTCCATCCACAGTGTGTTACAAACCCGCCAACGGCTTGGTGTGACAATATTAAGATTTGTGGGGCCCAACCGCGGACCATTAGGCCTTTACCTTTGATCCTATCCTCATATCCTTCTTTGGCGAGCCATGACTCGAAGTCTTCGCTCGTTTGCCGGATGAACCAAAGAAAAAGCGTGTTCGATGACTCGAGTCCCAACGCGAGCTCAATGGCTTGTTCTGTGGACACATAAGATAGACTTCCTAAACAAACATAGATCACGGACCCCGGCTCTTGTGAATCCAACCACTTCAAACAATCAACCCTGTTGATCACGGGCTTGTTTCCCCTCTCGGCTTGATCTTGCAAACTCGCGTTGCATAGCGAAACAGGGCCAATGCACCACACCTTTTTATTTTTCACCTTTGCAAGTTCCACAACATACTCGGGCTCCAACTCCTCAAAGCTATTAACCACAATCCCTATCGCATCCTTCTCGGCTTCTTGCATTCGGTTAAAAACCGCAGTTGATTCCTTCGAGTCGCCTCTTCCCCAAGTCGAAGCCTGCGGTTTTGTAACTTTGATTCGGTCAGGCAGGCCTGGCATTACAAAGTACTCAGAGTCGGAATCAATCTCGTCTAGTATGTTTGTAGTGGTGACTATATGTATGCACAAGAACGCGAAACACCCCGGTCCATAGAAAACAACCCGCGGGATGTTCAACCTCTTTGCTACATCGTTGGTCCACGGGAAACAACCGTCGGAGATGATGCAACTCGGTGGCGGACATAAGCCCCGAAGCATGTTTTCTGCGGGTTGTTCTAACATATTCATCGCTAAGATCATGTTAACAGCATGTGCAGCCGATGGCAGCAGGTCGAAGTTCTCGCATCCTTCGGGCAAACCAACCTCCGCACACGAGAATTGGAGTTCGAGTATTTGGATCTTCAGGTTAGCTTCGGTTGCGCGATCTATGACCGATTTGAACCGCTTTGCGTTAACGGGAGTTGTGATTATGGTAACGATTGAACCATGGTGGGCTAGTATACGGGCCATGTCTACCATTGGTATCATGTGACCTTGAGCCATCAAAGGAAACAAAACAAAGTGAAGGTTTTTGGGATGAGAAGCCATGAGAGTTTCTGTTGGTGTTTCATTTGAAACTAGCAATGGCTTTATAAGTGATTATTATGTGTCGTTTTACCTTTGTAATAATCGAAAATGATTAGTGGTTAGATAACAAGACAATGATATACAAAGTTACAAACGTTAGATGATAACAGTGGATTGTTATAGAAAGCATCGCCACCACGTCGATCTTATATTTGGCAATATCTACCACTATGATGTGACTGTATGTCCAACTTAATTAAGTAGATTTATACATATGTGTATTTTTAATATGTGCTAGCTAGTAACTAAAGAACAAAGATTATTCTATGTTCGGCAGCATCTAGCATGATATGTTATGCATTCAGTCACTTGCTCCAATATGAGGCAATATATTAACTTTGTAATTCTTGTGCCTACAATAAATTAATATTTTGAGTAAATTACTAAGATTATCCTTTCTAAAT
Organism: Flaveria sonorensis; assembly: GCA_025506505.1. Classification (NCBI taxonomy): domain Eukaryota; kingdom Viridiplantae; phylum Streptophyta; class Magnoliopsida; order Asterales; family Asteraceae; genus Flaveria; species Flaveria sonorensis. Next base: position 63,998,660 of record CM046434.1, on the reverse strand, counting down.
ATATAAACTGATATGTTGTGTTTTTACATTTCATTAAGTAACTTGGGCTGTCTTTTTTTGAAAATTTTGTACGCTCTTCATCTATTTTTAACTAACTAATGATAGATTTTTCAGTAAGTTAGTGTAAATTACCAAATTACCCGCTGCTACTGCGGGCTTTACGCAATCGATTTTTCCCTTACTAGTAAAATACAAAAATGTAACAAAAACATAGGGACCATTTATGTAATTATATTTAATGAAGGATTGTTCATGTAAATTTTAAAAAATAAAATATCAAAAAAACCTAATTTTTATTTGAACAGAGCACGCGCACACACTCTCTCTATACCCGCCTTCATCGCCACTTTAACGCTACAACCCAACACCGTTGTCACTTAAACAATCACCCCACAATCATCGTCATCATCACTTCCACATTCACCAACGCCACCGCTCGTTGCCTGCAATGGCGGAGGATAGTGGGGGCTGGGGGGGTCGCCACCCCCCCCTCTTTTTTCCTTCAGTAGTGTTAAATTTTAGTCCGTTAGTGTAAATTTTTGGCCCGGTAGTGTAAATTTTTGTATAAATATCTAGTTCGCCCCACCTAAAAAAATTAATTTCGCCCCCGCCCCTCCTACGAGGATGTTCACCACCTGTTCTCTTTTCCCAGCCACGTCAACCATCGCCTCCCTTGACCATGTAAAAATAGCTTGCGATAAATTTGTTTGATTTGGGGGTTGTTTTCAATTTGTTTAATTTGGGTGTTTTTTTTTAATTCAGTGATCTTAGTAGAAGGAATTTGAAAAGAAGAAAATGTAACAAATTACTAAAACAATTCATCACATCTATTGATCAAAATAGTGTTTGACAGAGGGCATAAACATCGACTATGGTGGATTGTAATTAAAAGAGTATTCAACAAGTATAAGCCACTTACTTTTTATGTTTAAGAACTTCTCACATGAGTCTTTAGGGGCATATGACATAACTTAGCACCTCATCGAGTTGGGATTTATAGAAAAGATAAAATATGTGTAAAAATTTTAAACTAATGACATCTAAGTGTAATTATTAAAATATAAGGATACAACATGTAATTTTATATATACATAAAGGAAAATATATGATATTTACTCTAATATTTTCTTGTGGCTTTCCCGACTCTTGGAGCCTAAGTGATAGCAAAAGCTATAAGGTTTTGGTAACAACTTTTAAATGACCCAAAGGCCATACTTACCATTTTGATTTAGAATAATGAGTTTGTTTTTTCTCAATGGATCTTGAACTTAAAAAGTTATAAAGAAAATAATGAAAAATAGCAAGTGATTCATCAAACCTGGTCCCGAAGATTCTATTATCCAAAGTTTTTGAAATCTTTTGATGGTTAATGGTTCAACAACAAACTTGAATTGGAATACAAGAAGGTAAGCCCACTAATTCACTATGACGTCGACCCACCACCATATAAAGTGAGATTGGATCCCTTAGTACCATCAAATCTTAATTATTCAATTTAAGAGATAATAAGTAAAAAAGATAGGAATAGATGCCATTAATAACATAAACTATTGATTATGTAATAGTTATAGTTAATATGAAGTAAAATAGAGTTAAAAAGACATCAAGTAATTAGACAGGGTGTAACATCCGGCCCCTCACACCACCAATATTGTCCGCTTTGCCCATGAGGAACTCACGGATTTGCTTTTGGTTGCCCGGGTGAAAACTTCCAGAGAGGTCACCCATCCCTGGATTGCTGTCACCTGAGCACGCTTAACTGTGAAGTTCTCCTCTCATCCACAACCAATACGCCCAAATCTCTCCAGTCCACGGCCGATGCGGGATTCGCCTAGAGTGTTACACAGGGACCAAAGGGTCTTTACTAGCAGTATCCAAACGCCTAAACTTTACTCCTTTACATAAGATTGAAGGTTCAAGAGTCTCGTAGTAAACAATGATGTAATATTAGAAACAAGACAAAGATACACGTCTTTATTTTCTTCTAGATTCTTTTGCTAAGATAAGGTTATTGATATTTTGATTAACTTGAAATATATCTAATAAAACACACAACTTTATGCTATTTGATTTGGTACAACTATGTTTTTAGTGTTGTTAATTTGAGCATAAGTTTACTACACTAATTGACGCACGAGTTTGATGAACATGAAGAAATAGTTTAATGCATATTTTGAACACGTCTTAATGCATGAATCATGTTGAAAGTATATTAACAACTTTAATTTATAGATTAAACCACATAAGAAAGTTGATGTTATGCATCAACATGATTAGCTTATGCATGTGTATGATAGACACAAGCACACGATATGTATATAGACTCATACACACACGACATGTGTATTATTATGAAAAAAATATATTCGATATTCATCGTTTTTTTTAAGAAATACATAATAAATATATATTATAATAAGAAAAATGGCAAAGAGGGTGCAAGAGGCTCCATGTGTTCCACGAAATGTCATGTCACTTCTTAACGTGATGTATTTATCCTTATATTGTATTTTACAAGATGATTTTTTTATTATCTAAATTAATGACATTAAAGTCACCTATCAACAACCTTGCAAATGCTTCAAAGTTCGTCCCTTGTAATATATAATTTAAATAGTTTGAATGGCTATAATTATATTAAGAAGATAAAAGCATCATAACATTGCTTTAATAAAGTTTAAAGTTGTTCGGAGACAACGGATGTATGCAAAAATACATCGCAAACGCAATGAGTATGTTGGAATGCGTTTGCCGCAAAAACGGGATTCATATCACACGCGCGCACACACATTCTTCTTTCTCTCTCTTTCATCAACCAACAGTTTTATTCTCTCTTTCTTCAGGTAAAGAAAACGAATTAGATGCCACTGCACCCTTTTGGGTTTTCCCATTAACCCGATTCTAACCCCAAATCTCACCCCTTTTTAACCCCAATAATCTCTTGTTGAATCATCACAATAATGGGGTCATCATCAGGTCAGTACGATCTCTCGTTCAAGATCTTGTTGATTGGAGATTCTGGCGTCGGCAAGAGTAGTCTTCTCGTCAGTTTCATCTCCGATTCCGTTGAGGATCTTGCACCCACCATCGGTAATTTGATTAATTTCGCTTTCGTTGCAGTAAGTTGAATTAATCGATTGAATTCGTGAATGTTTGACTACTGGTGTCAGAAGTCAAAATCTCTCTGTTTTGTACGGATTTTGGATGTTTGATCAGTAGGCAAGTGTTCTTATTAGATTATGTTTAAAACCCAGAATTTATTTTAGGCGAATTTGATCCTAATAATTCATACTTTCAATTTGATTAATTATAAATCAAATGAAAGTCGAATGTGAATCTATGATGATCATGCAAAGTAGGATTGCCTTTGAGTGAAAGTTAGGAGTGCTGTCGGTAAAACTACGGATTATTATCCACTTGATGTGTTATAATTTGGATTATTAAAATCCAATTTTTCTTTATTTTATTTGAGGTTTAAGGTGTGTATGCTTCATCCATTGAAGAAAAAGTCTAAATTTTGACTTTTGAGATCAAACATAATACTGTAAAGATATTAGTTTAGCACCAAATTTATCGTACTTGTTGTAGTACATGTTAAAGGTTCCAATTTGGGTGGTAACTTTTATAGGAAGTTTAAAGTTTATATACATCTTGTTGAAGTTAAGTCTTTGTTTGACTTCCAAAGTCAAGTCAAACTTATTTCATATCTAGTTCATAAGCAGCTTTAGCTTGTAGTTATTTTTATATCTGTTTGTATTCGGCAGGTGTTGATTTCAAAATCAAGCTGCTTACAGTTGGTGGAAAAAGATTAAAACTTACTATTTGGGACACTGGTATGCCAATATTATATGATTAGTCAACGAGTTTTTCCCCAAAGCAGTGCAGTTGGAGAGTTTTATTTATCAAAATGGTGTATTTTGATAAATATTTACTATTTGAAAAATATTTACTAAATGATGTAGGTTTTGAACTCTATTATTTCACACCCCTACTTTTATTGGTAACTTATAAAATGTTTTTTTAATCCATTTAAGGATGATATTGCCGTTCAAAAAAAAAAAGGATGATATCTTTAAATTTTTGAATTTTTTTTTAAATGGAACCTTTTTTTTTATAGTTTTCTAGATATATTTTTTGAATTTCTTTTAAATGTTTTATAAGAATGGCTTTTTAATACGTTTTAGTCCTTGTACTAAAATAGATATGTTTTTTATTTTTTTTAACTTCAATAAAATTGAAATGGTATCTACGATTTTAAGTAATCAAAAATATTTTTTATCCAATCAAAAAATTACGATTTTAAGTGATATTACTAAAATAATTATATCCATTTAAAAAACATTCTATAAAATATCACAATAATGTTTATATACTTTTCTAAGACCTTTTTTAGTTTAACTTTTGAAAATGTTTTCTTCGTTAAATTTTTTTCCTTAGTTAGAAAATAGTTTGTAACATTTTTTCTTGTATTAAGATTTTCTTAAATGGAAAATACATTTTTCAAAAGCATTTATAAATATAATGATTAAACACTCTAAAACAAGTCACTGAAATGAAGAACAAATCTATCTACAAACTTTTAAATAAAAAAAAATCATTTTGATTTTAAAAAGTTAAAAGAAATCAAAGATATTTCTATATCATTCCTAAAAGAATTTAGAAAAACATTAAAGAATAATATTTTGTAAAGTAAGACATATATTAAAATTTTTCAACTACACTATTTTGGTAAATATTTTTTCAACTACACTATTTTGGTAAATAAGTTTTGCATCTACACCATTTTGGTAAAAAACTCATGAGTCAACTGCTTACAAATATATAAGTGTTTATATTTCATATGTGGTTTTATAAAATTTTCATTGTAGCGGGACAAGAACGATTTAGGACATTGACAAGTTCTTACTACCGGGGCGCCCAAGGGATTATTCTAGGTATGATGAGTTCACTATCTTTACACCATAGCATCCTACATATTGAACTTGCATACACATTGATGCTTTAAGCACGTACATCCTCAAGTTGACCTGCTTTCATCAAGTCAACATCAGAAGTTAAAGTTTTTTTAACCTTTCACTGCATATTCTTTCCAACTTTGGTTTAATGACATATAAAACACATCTTTTATAGTGTATGATGTTACAAGAAGAGAAACCTTCACAAACCTGTCAGAGATATGGGCAAAAGAAGTTGATTTATACTCCACTAATCCAGACTGTGTCAAGATGCTTGTTGGAAACAAAGTTGACAAAGTATGTTTCATCCTCTATTTTAAGATTAAATGTAGCTAGTCCTTTATATTTTTAAACTGAATCCAAATCTATTTCCATTATATCCATAAAATTTCTTCGAAAATGTTGTAAATGCGATTGCAGGACAATGAAAGATTGGTAAGCAGGGAAGAAGGCATTGCTCTCGCGAAAGAGCTCAAATGTTTATTTCTTGAATGTAGCGCCAGAACTGGGGAGAACGTACATCAATGTTTTGAAGAGCTTGCATTAAAGGTAGCCATAGAATTTACAACTAATACTATTTGGTTATATGATCACATAAATGGGTCAAAATGTCAAATTGCATAGAAGATAACTAGCCTTGGTCTGATTTTTTGTATTCGGCCTATAACCAATGGAATTAGGTAAAATGTATTTTGCACTAGACAATTAGCTTTTAAGGAGGTTAAAGGCAGAAAATTTGTGAAAGAGCTATGTGAACTTGGGACCTGTGCTCTAGGGTTTAACTGCTACTGCAACACCCCCTTGTAGGTTGCCGCCGTTGTTTTCACTATATAAAATAACCAACTTTTTAAAAATCTTAGTTAAATCGTAAGATTACCCTAAATGAATTTTTTTTTTTCAAAATTTGAACTTTTTGTGGGTGAAAAAGAAGTGTATCACCCAAAACAAAACAAAGGCCAGTGTTATCTTCATATGCAGTTTCATTGATTAGCAAAAAGATTAAGACCTCAACTTTTTACTTATCTTATTTGTGTATATGTAATTATTTTCTATACAATGTAGTGCTATAATTTACTATTTGAACTATATACATAGGAATTCAAATAATAGACTCGTTTAAAGTCGTGAGCTTATTCAATCTCAGAAGCTTGAGCTTGAGTTTGTTTGCTAAACGAGCTTCACGTTAGGCTCAAGCTCTACTCGAGTTTGTTTTTACTTCGCTCAAATCGAGCGTTTAACTAGTAGAAATCAAATAGCCCTCGGCCGGCTTGAATTAAGTGGATAATAAGTTATTGTGACATGATGTGTAACACAGATAATGGAGGCTCCTAGTCTTCTAGAAGAAGGATCGAACGTAGTGAAAAGAAATATATTGAAGCAGAAACCAGAGAACGGGGGTGCACCAATCAATGGATGTTGCTTATAAAATGAAAAATATATAAACATCTACAAGTTTGTGTTAAGTTGTTTGCATTTCTTTTAAATGTATCTTTATGTAATTCCTTATATGCTTATGTGTGGTTTGACAAGTAAAAAATATGAGAAAGTGTGCTTGGAACTTTGAGATGTTTATAGGTTTTACACGTATAATGAATTGATGATCTTGAAACATATGTATCACTTCCATAACGTTGATGTAACACTTCTATAACGTTGAAGCATGAAACCGACAGTGACGTGCCACTTTCACAACTTAACTTGTGGGCCAATTTTGTAAGAGCGTTAAACTTATAAGCATTGTGCTATGCTTAAACAAGGTAATAAGCAATTGTCGATGGACTCTTTGTGTAGTGGCATCTGCTGTTTATTTCCACCAAATTGAACTAAATTGTGAATTCAGTTTTTCGGTTTGGTTTCTAATCGTATTTGAAATATGAATTCAGTTTTGTTGTGTTAAGGTTTAACAAATATTGCTTATTTAGATAGTCAAATCAATTTTAGTTGAGTAAACTTAATAATAATAAGTTTAATCAGATAAGCGAACTGAATAAACTGATTAAATCAATATAAACGGTTTTGTACGGTTGAATTCAATTCGGTCAGACAATTTACTAATTTGGATCATTTTGGTTTCAAATAGGACCCTAAAAATTTTAAAACCGAATAAATGAAACCAAATAACCAATATCCAAACCAGAAAATGTCTGTATTTGTGATGTATTTATATAAGAGTGTAACTCATCTTGAAAGCGCATGCTTGATATAATTATATATGATATGATATATTAACTTACACAAATGTTAGCAAAATGACTTGAATTATTAGTTAATTTATAGTTATAGATGATTTTAGATTTAGTTTGCTACTTGCATTGTAGTCGGGAGAAATTTATGTAATTTGGTTATTAATAAACCAAGGTTTTTTGGACACATTGTGTGATTCTGTGCATTTTTAGATTAGTTTTCCCGTTTAAACTTATATACATATTTTAATTAAAATGATGAACACTTACTAAAGTCAAATTCTTTTTTCCTTATATAAATTTCTCATTTCCTTTCCTACATTTATATCTTTCATTTTAAATTAATAACTTTTTTTATTTCTCTATACAATCCAAAACCTAAGAATTGCCCATATTAATTTCGAAATCATTTGCTTGATTTTGTTTGAGTGATTTAATTACTTTTAAGTAATTATTTTACTTACCGGTAAGTTTCTTTAAGATATTAAATGATACATGTTTTAACTAAATAAACTAAATACCTATATATATATATATATATATATATATATATATTTAAAATTTGAGTTTTCTTATGCTAATAATTTATTAGGATTTAGTAAATTATCAAATTTTAATTATATCATAATTTATAATATATATATATATATATATTTAAAATTTGAATTTTCTTATTCTAATAATTTATTAGGATTTAGTAAATTATCAAATTTTAATTATATCATAATTTATAATATAATTTTATAATTCTTAATCTTGATTATTTGTTATTTATAATTTTTAAATATTTATTATTTTTTATTTTACTAATGACTGATAGCATCTAACATACAAAATTTTCTTGAAAACTAATGATTGAAGAAGTTAGAATTATTTTATCTATATAATACATATGTTTTAACCTGATATAAAATATTAGAAGTTTCTTGTACTATTTTGCCAAACTTTTAAAACAAAACTACAAAAAATATGAATACTTCTCTTATACAATTGTCAAACCGGACACGTCTTTCGTCATTGATGAAGTTCTTTAATTGGAGTAGCCAAACACGCTTCTTTTTACGTGTTAATAAAGTATTTGCTAACTATACTAAATGTATACATTTATTAATTCGTATAAACTGTAATTCACGACATAATTAAAATTATTATTATTATAACTTGGTATCATATCATAATATATATTCATCAACTACATTATTGGTTTCTAATCATATTACGTAGTTTGCAACATGACTTATACAATACGGTAATTTAATAAGTAGACCAATTAATGTATTATGGTAATAATTCACTTATTGTATCTTAATAAATAAAAAAATATAACATGTTATAATAATATAAAGTATCTCGAATAAATGGTAGTTCTGACAAACAAATACACGTCATCTCTACTTGGGTTTTTCCATCTCAGCCAGACCATGCGTTTATATATGCACACACTCTATGTCTTCGAGACACTTAGAGTAGTTTGGTGTTACACAATATATACGTACTTATGAATTATAAACTTAATCGTAATTTTCATGTCTTGTCAGCATCTTGTATTGCCATAGTTGATTGTCAATGCATGAGTGCCTAATAAGTTGGCATGTGGTCCTGCATCCTTAATCGTCATTTTTTCTTTGGCATGTTTGGCTAGTGTTTATACACGAGGTGTTGAGTTTATTAGGTTGGTACAACATGTCATGAGAGTGGCTTCGCGTGCTATGTAACATTGTTCATCTCCTATTGTTTTTTTGTTATTTTTGTTTTTTTTCTTATTATAACATATTCCATCATCCAGCATGAAGAACGAACTATAACATAAATCAATATGATAGTCATAAATTTAATATAAAATTAAGAATGACAAGATAGATATGATTATGAAACAGGTATAAAATAGATAATTCTATTAGCATACTAGCTAGGTCACTACATGTTCACAAACATGTTCAACTATGTTAACATTAGCCTATGTGTAATGGGGCATGAGCTAGCCTAGGAGCTTGAGGTTGATATGGCAGTCAGTCTCGAGCGGAACATCGCCCCCTAGGGCATGACCCTACTCATGAGCGTTGGGAAAGAACAAAGAGCGGTTGGGCTCAATAGTCAATAAAAATATTCATCAAGCTCAAGCTACAAAAAATACATACTCGATGCTTGACTTTACTTCCGCTTCACGTAACGGTCGGAAAGGGCCGGATCTTATTAGTGTTACTTTAATTTTTTATAATTTCACATAATCTCACATGTTCTGCACAAATCATCTTCTAAACTTTAAAAATCTCAACCCACCTTCTACAGATATGAACCCTTTCGACCCAAACAACAAATTGCTTTAAAACAGTTCATTCAATCAAACTCTTTTAACGCAAAACGTTTTAATTCTACCCTAGCCAATGTTACTGCCACCAAATAGTTATGGACCCAAACCAACAAATGTACACTTTTACAAATTGTAACCAACTTGATCAAGCCACCTTAAACCAATCTTCACCCACATGCACCTGAGGTCGTTCCTAAAACACAACTGAATCCACAAACGAAAACACAGAAAAAATTAGGTACGTACAACATCAGCCAAGAGAATGGTACGAAACTGATGTGAGAAGTTGAACCCGATGTAGAACTAGCCTTGTCTCAAGCTTCGGTCTACGTGTCTAAGGACTCAAAGATGTTAAGAGTTGTTTCATTATTTCAAGTTTTTTTATTTCTTTTTTAGTTTAGTAAGGTTTGTTATTATTTTCTAAGAAACAATCAAACACAAATAGATTCTTAGAAACAAGTTTGTGAAATAATTCACAATGGGCGAATAATGTACGTTTAACATGATATCCTTTAAATGAAGAGAAATTCGTCTAAAGTTTTGGAAAGTTTAGGGGATCTGCCACAAGAATCGCAACAACAAAACGTAGTGATACAAGTAACACGAACTTTTTGAATCAAACGTTTGAGAAATATAAAACTGAAAATGGATTTTTACACATGATTACATTTTTATGTCATGTTGATTATGATAAATCTTTTCATCTTTTGTGATTGGGTGAAAGTTTGGCCGCAAAACTGGCAGCCACATATTGGGTCTTAAAATGGTTGTCACAAATTCAGTTATGAAAGTGTTCTGACACAAATTTAGTCACAAAACAGATTTTTGTCACAATATATGTCGCAAACTCATCACCATCATAAAAACTTGTCGTGAATCATAGGTTAGTGACAAAGATTTTTGTGACCGTTTTCTTGGTTGCAGAAAATTAACAATAGCAATCAGTTAACCACCGTTTTTACTATCGTAAGTTCTCCATGATTTAGTGGAGATCATTTAATCTCCCAAAAGTACTACCTTTAACATGCTATTAGTGTACATTCTTTAATGGTTTTAATAGCCCATTATGTTGAATTTTATCGATCAAAAGACATTTTTAATAGCCAATTTGGCGCAGACTGTTTTTTTAAAGGTAAAATATTTATAGTCTATGGACCACATCTACAAACAACTATAGAAGAAAAGGTGGACCAAACCTCTGCAGTCTGCAAGAAGAAGACTGTTGGATTTTAACTTCTGCAGACTGCAAGATGTTTGACCTTACTCGAGGCTGAGCGACGGGAGGCTGTGCGACACAAGGGGGTCGACGAGATGCGGTGTGCGACGGGTTGGGGTGCGCGACGGGTTGGGGTGCGCGACGGGTTGGGGTGTGCGACGGTGGCAAGGGGGAGGGTTGCTGGCGGTGAGGGCAAGGGTGGAGGGTATGGTGGCGGCTGGTTGTGCGAGATGGGGGCTACGCGAGTTTAGGGTTCACGAGATGAGGGGCTGCAAGCGACGGTGCAGGCGGCGGCGAGTCGAGGTGGCCGAGGGAGGGAGGCGGCCGACGTGCAGGAGGCGGCTGGTGACGGGTGATGCAAGGGTTTTGTCAAAAGGGTTGAGAAGTTGAGAAGATGTTTGAGAAGTGTTTTGAGGTTATATTTTTATGTCTGCACCAAGAAGACCACGCGAATACGTTTTTTAATAAAATCTATTCGAAAAACAAACAATCTACAAACACTAATATTTGCGCGTGGTCTGCGCGGTGCAGACAGAAGAGGCTTTACATATCTTTTAAGAAAACAAACACTACTTTAGCGTATCCTATTGAATTTTTAGAGTATCCAACCTGAATACATTAGATTGATGGTATTTTTTCCTGGGTAAAAATTCAAATAATATTATTAGTATGGCAAATTAAAAAATTTAATAATTAAGTAAAAATCAAGATTACGTGTTTATCATAACTTCCATTCGTTGTAGGTATATGAGATGATAAACTCAAACTTTTCATACAAATATTAATAATTAACTGACAAATTAAAATATATATATATTATTTTCCTTTGCCATAGTTGTAGGACTTTAGCATTTAGTTCACAAGAATCACTAACCCACATGCAAAAAGAACCAAAAGGTACCAACTTTTTTGTGAAGCAATTGCTCCCATGAATTATGGTATTGTAGCCCCTATCCATTCATACAATTCAACCATTTGATCATTTATGAGAAAGTTTAGTCGAAATTAAATAAGAGTATGTTAATTTTACTTATTTGAAAAGAAATTAATTAATTAATTAATTAACATTTAAATGAAATCTAAACATATTGTCACCCAACAAAAATAAATAAAGCAACACCCGATTCTTCAAATATAGTCTAAAATATTATCAAGTTACTTGCAGAAATATATATACATTTCTTGAAAAACATTAAAATGTTATGCTAATCTTGTTCTAAGTACACGCTACTACGCAAATGCGACAAAAACCATCATAAATATGTTAACAGGCATAATATATATATATATATATATATATATATATATATTATATATATATATATATATATATATATATATATATGTACGTATATATATATATATATATATATATATATATATGTACGTATATATATACGTATATGTATACGTATACGTATATATACGTATATGTATACGTATACGTATATATATACGTATATATACGTATATATATACGTATATATATACGTATATATATACGTATATATATACGTATATATATACGTATATATATACGTATATATATATGAAACCTTTATTGTGTCCAAAATATTTAGGCGTCATGAGTACTTTTAGTTTTTAACGTAATTAGAATCTGCAATCAACATATTAGTTATAGTTTTTATTGATTTTTTGTAAAACATTAGGGATCCGTGCATAAGACAAATTATTATGAGAACATGTGCATGGAACAAAAAAATTTATTTGCTTTTTTAATCTTAAGATATATAAAATAAAAGAATATGATAAATGTAACTTACTTTTCTCACTCTGAAATGTATATAAATTAGTTTGATTTTTCTTTACACCTACACTTGTATATAAATTGGTATGATAGTTAACTTTTACATATATAATATAATCAACCCAATTAAAAAATATATGAAACATTGATAAAAAAATTTAAACAATTAAAAATTTTCTTTTTATTATCTTTTCTTATTCATCTTTTTTTTTCCAAATACAATTCTGATTGGATAAAAAATACATGACAATGGATACAAAAATATTTAGGTGTTTCTATGTTAATACATATGTCTGTTAAATTATCTCTCAATTAAAACGAATGGGCAAAAACATGAAAATTATTTTAAAATAATAAAGGAGTTGTAATCAAACACATAGATCTTCAAAGTTCAAACAATTCAAACATGCCGATGATCATAAATTCTGTTAACAAACTAAAAGCTAGAATATTAAAGAATCACTTTACAATAATAACAAACTACCTATTAGTTGAATGATAAAAAATGAATCATATGTCACATGTTAGGATTTAAAAATGACAATCAACAAGAGAAGAATTCGAGAACACAATCATTTGATCATTCGATCGAAACGAGAATTTCTTTTCCCTGATATCATCTTCAATCGGAGCAGGAAGATTCAAGTCCAACGACGATAGATTTTTCGGTTTCTTGGTTTCTTCACACCCACTTGAGTCACCACAATTGGTTCTAGCGATGGGCATGGACCTATGTCGCCTCATATGACCACCTAGCGCCTGACCAGAACCAAATTCAGCACCACATATTGAACATCCATGAATCTTGGTTACTTTAATCGAGCCAGTAGGGTTACATTGACTGATCTGGCTCGAACCAATTTGAAGAGATAGCTCCATAGAACTATTACAAATATGTCCATCTTGTTGCACCATAGTTAGCCTACCTTTGTCCTCCAAATTAGGCTTAGAGGGTTTCTTGTGACTAGCTCTATGACCACCAAGAGCTTGAAACGACGAGAACTCGCGATTGCATGTTTTACATTCATAAACATGCAATCCTGATGTCCTCGTCACCTCCTTGTGCAGTGGCGGGGACGATTGACTCTGAGCTAGAAGAATCAAACAGTTGGCCATGTCTTCTTCATCATTTTCTCGAAGGATTTTCGTGAACTCGATGGAATTGTTTGTTGTGTGGAAGGTTTTATTAGGGTTTTCTGTATGATCATCATCTTCAGTACTTACCGTGGTGGTGGTGGTGGTGGAAGAGGTGGAGGCCATAGTTAGGGTAAGAGGTGAAGAGGGTCTTGGGCGTTTGGTTCTTTTTCCCTTGATGATCATGTTTCTTGAATCCGCCATGATTGAACTGTAATCTTCTTGATTAGCTTCCATTTGAGAGAGAAATCAGAGAGAGAGAGAGAGAGATGGAAGATGGAGTAAGTAGAGAAGTAATGGAATTGAAGTTTAGTTATATATGTGTGAGTGTATATATACGTATCATGTATGTATGTATTCATATATAGAGAGAGAAGTGTAAGGGTGAGATGGAGTATTTCCACCAATCTAACTTCTGCCTTTCCACCCTTGGAAGTTACTATAAAAAGGCAACCCTACTTGCTTTCTTTCTGTCTTTGTTTTTATAACTTGAATTTATATATAAAGTGAAACACTTTTTAATAGCTTATATTTACGTCCCATAAAACATTAACTGTGAAATATTTATAGAAGTATATTATTGTAATATATTAATTTGGTATATAAAACATGCTTTATTTTAACAACGAAAATATGTGTGAAAGACTTTTTAAGTTCTAAGGTGAGACGGAGTGGTTACGGAAAAACAAGCAAAGATATGATGTGACATCTGGTGGTTTTGTTTCCCCGGATGGGATCACCAACCGGCCCCAGATACGATAACCAAAAAACCCGGACCAAGTAATATTTACCGGTACTCACCGATTGAAAATGTAAGTGAAGAAATGGGAAATACTAATTTGGGAAAAACTAGTATGACTTCTTGTAAAACGAAAGAAAACTAAAAAAACCCTAATATCCTAATGAGCAACATTTGATGAGTAGTTACGTAAATAGATGCAGTTACATGTATGCATGTTAGTATGATCGTGTATGTATAACAGGTTTTATATACATATATATGTATATATATACAGGTATATATTACAGTTTCGTTGCAGTCTTATTTGTATAAAGTTCGGTGGCCGGGTCAAAGACTCTAAATGACTAAATTACTAATTGTTTGTTTGTTTGTTTTCCTAGTTTTAATGATTTTGTAAGAAAGTGATTAATTATTATATTTGTTTCCTAGTTTCCTAGTTTTAATGCTAATTTGCAAGTTTAATAATTATATATACATATGATGTTTGTGTATGTAGCGTGTGTATTATAAATATGCACATAAAGATAAGAATCAGTTGGCTTTGAAGGAAGCCCAGGTAAGAGGAGCTTGCTTGCATATTATTATTTTATTATTATTTATATTATATGCCATAACGGATACCTTGTGCAGGAATGGAGTGCAAGCCTGGCACCCTTTCCCCCAATTATCCCCTATACGTTATAAATCTTCTTATCTTATTCTAATAAAAAAATAAATAGGGTGCCACGTGTCAGAATAATATTTATTCTTATCAAATTTTTTTCGTTTTTCTCTCCTATTAAATAACCACATTAATTATTAATAATAATATTATTTATTTATTTTTACATTATAATTAGTTTTTTAATAAATTAAGAAAGAGAACGTTTTATTAATGTTATTTCTATAGAGATAGTTTTCTATAAAAAGAATTTTTTCTAAAAAATCAATTTACGTAATATTTTAAAATTGATTTTTTTTAAAGTAATTTCTTTATAAAACAAAAATAATTAAAATAGGGAGTTATAGTAAGGAAATTTTTAAAAATGAAAATTTTTTAAAACGTTATTTTAAAATAAAATGTTTAATTTATCTTTAAAAACATAAAAAAAATAAAAAGTTCATATTATTATTTTATTACTTATAGTTATTACTCATACATAATTTCAATCATATCATGTCTTAGTCTATCATTCTATAATTAATAATTTTTATTCTATTTAATATTTTATTTATTTAACCCGTTTAATACACGAGTTTACTAAAGCTAGTTATTTATATATAGTGTCGTAACTAAATGTTAAAGAATCCACGGTACTTTTACACATTGATCTCCAATCAAGAGTTCGTTCTCACTCAACTCCTCTTTAACCGATAGGATATACAAGCATTCGTTAATAAGATTTTGATCATATCTTAAGTACTTCTAACTCCCAAGGTACTGATCATCTAACACTGTTAGAAAACTAAGTATCACCAACGGCATAAAAAAGTATAATGCATTGTGCGAGAAAGCGTGTTGTTATATATATGTACCATTAAAACTTCTTACGTTGTTATACAATACAATTAACTATGTTGTTAAACCAGCCATTATAATTGAGCAAATATATCATTATACTGTGTCAAAAATATAGTAGTTTATAGATATCGATCAAATGTTATATTTAAATTTAGAGTTCATTAAATGATACCATATCCCAAATGTCGTTGTTAGGAAGATACTAATTTGTTAATAGGTTTTCTAGAATATTTTTGTAATTTTTTGCAAAGAAATCAAAGACTTTCTAATTTTTTGAATTTCTTTAAAACGTACAGTTTTTGTCGCAAATGTGTGAGTGGGTATTCATATTTTTTTAAAATATTTTTTTTAATTGTGGCTGAATTATAGCAAACATATTTAAGTTATAAATAAAGAATAGTATAAAAAAGAATTGTATTATTCACAAATATACATAAACCTCTTTATATACCTTTTAAAGTATTTTAGTTTTAACAATGCTTAGCTACAAATGAAACTTTATTTTAACAAAACTAAATCTAATTAAAGTATTTTTAGTAAAAAATTACTTAATTTTAAAAAGAAATTATCTTGATTAGTGTGATATTAAATGAGAGTTATTAAAAAAAAATTGTGGTCAAGATTTTTACCAAAATTATAATTTATTATGATGGTGACACATGAACAATCCGAGGTGACGGTGACGTGAACATGCTAGAAAATAACCATGTGGCTAATCGTTATTTTGATTTACTAGAGTAAATTATGTTAAACAAGAAGTTTGCTCGTTAACAAAACTAACTCTAATTAAGTACGTTAGATACGTGGAAACTTAATGACCTATATTGCTAATTAAGGATATTAATTAAATAATTTCGTTGACATGTCATATATATGTCAGAAGATCATGGGTGTCATATGATTAACCCACATGGCTTCATTAGATAATGCATAGCCACCTCTAAACTTAACTAACTAAATATTATTACTAGCAACAAGCTTCAACGATTTAAGAATTGGATCGTTTATTGAACCACTAGCTTCATTATTTTTCAGGTTAAATTAATCAGTCTAGTCTTAATACTGATAGACCAAAAAAGTGAACAAATTAAGGACGTAAGTCTCGTTTTTTATGCGGTTCATTTGTATCTGATCCATTAGTTAATAACTAAACCAATAACATGATAATTAAAAGGTTTTGATTTAACCCGGCCATTTTTCCGGTCTGTTTTTTAATTGGATAGAAATAAGAATATAAGCAATCACCGAGTAATTTACCATCTTATAAATTGTAACATGTTTGGTTTGTTTGTGGTGCGTACGTGTTGTTTGTTAACTTTTCATTGAAGTCAGATTTAAATATCTATAAAACTGTAATTGGATTTAATAATCTTAATTATCTGTAACTATAAAATATAGTTCAAAAAGTTTAGTGGAAACCGGGAAATGATTAATATGCTTAGGATTTTTTAACTTGTAATTTGTTGTTTCCTTTGTAATTTATTCTTCAACTTCTATTAATTAACATGAATACAAATAATTGAGTCTGCAAAAAGAAATAATTAATTGCCAATTTTTTCAAATATATAAAATATATTCACATTAAATATTGTTAGTTATAAAGTAATAAATAAATTGGCGGTGGCTTCAACGAGATTTCATCCTCATAGTATGAGTTGTATTGGTGTAGTTGAATGCATATAGTGTGTGAACTTGAAAAAACAATGGCTTTTAACTTAAGATGTGAAGATTCTTGGCGTAAGGCACTTTCTGAGGAGAATCATGGCTTGTTATTTGTGACTTGAGAACAATGACTAATGGAGATATATAATTCAAATAAAAACTCTATTTTTATAAGCTTTCCCTCGATGATGGTTACAACTTTTCTTAAAGGGAGTCAGTGATAACTACTAATCATTTCTTGATGATGGTGATTTAAGGTTGATAAAGTAATTTTGAATCTATACATCATACATGCATAGTTGGATGCACCATGACAATCGATTTGATGTACCCTTATAAATGGTACGTGAGACCTCACAAGAGTGAATCAATTTTGCGAAGTTAGATGCGAATTTGTAGTAGGTTTAATTCATTTTTATATACGAAATGATGAAAACTGAATCCTTTAGAGCTCGGATTTCTAGCTCATTCTATTTTGGTAGTTCGATCGTGACCACCCCTCGTGGACTGACTGTTTTGTTTGTATAGATAAAGCCAATACAGAAAGAGAGCATATAAAGAATCAAATAAAATACTTAAATTCTAAAAAGTTCATGAAAAAAATTATAAAATATTATGTTCCCCTTTAAATTCTCACAATTATTTTTTCTCAACTAGTATTATAGCCTTTCTTGTCATCACCACGAAGAATGATACCACTCTATCCTATAACAAGAATGGTGATTTAAGGATTGACAAATGTCTTTAATTGAATTTATATATCAAACATGAATAGTTGAATGCATCGTTGTAATGGATTTGATGCATCCTAATAACATATGTGTCGAACATATTACACTACAGGTTGAGATTTGTAAATTTAGATGTATTTTTATAAGATATTGATGCATGGTTATACGCATCTGCGTCAAAAAACATTACTCAAAATTACAAATTTGGAGGCACCATTGTAATATATTTGACTCATAATTATATGTGAGCTCATAACACTATGATAATGAATCAAACTTGCAAAGTAAGAAATCCATTGTAATGCCAATGATCCTTAGCCCAACTAGTTAAGGTGAGGTCTCATGACATGTAAATATCGGAAGGTCATGGGTTCAAGTCTCACTCTGAGTAAAATGCTCAGAGTTGAGTCAGGGGGTTTTCTCAGCAATAGGTTTACTCCTGATGGGGTTGGAGGTGTGGTCCCGGCTGGGAAACGAATAGGTGGGCCTGATTAAGATAACACTTATTCTCCGAAGCAGGATCGCACATTTGCCGTTTAAAAAAAAAGAAACCCATTGTAATAGGTTTGGCGCACAATCACATACATATGTGTGTCAAAACTCACTACAAGGTTGATTTAAATCTTTTCAAAGTTGAATGTATTATGGTAAATGTTATATGCATCATAGTAAAATATGCGTCAACACTCATTGCAACCACTTATTGAATTTGTAAACTATGACGCGTTTTTATTGGTTTTGACATGATGTTGCATACATGTGTGTCAGCAATGGGTTTACTCCTGAGGGGGTTGGGGGAGTGGTCCCGGCTGGAAAACGAATAGGTGGACCTGATTAAGATAACACCTATTCTTCGAGACAGGGTCGCACATTTGCCGTTAAAAAAAAGAAACCCACTGTAATAGGTTTGGCGCACAATCACATACATATGTGTGTCAAAACTCACAACAAGGTTGATTTAAATCTTTTCAAAGTTGAATGTATTATGGTAAATGTTATATGCATCATAGTAAAATATGCGCCAACACTCATTGCAACCACTTATTGAATTCGTAAACTATGACGCGTTTTTATTGGTTTTGAAACTGTCACTTGACACCACCTGCTAGCCGGCTAGTAGGACTGCCACAAAGGAGTGTTGCATTTTGTCCCCGACTCCTGTAAGGGACGCATTCCCCTTGATCTTTCAATTTGAAGCACTATTGTAAATAGTGTTATCTAACATTGAAATTAACAATGCATTAAACCGTTTTAAAAGACATTAAAAACAACATAACTAAACATATATCAGATAAAAAAAGTTTTATTATTATATAATTCCAAAAATAAAGAATATTAAAGATATTTGAAATTATAAAATTGTTTAAAAACTTTATTTCAGTTCCAATGGAAAGTCAAGTGTGTAAGTGTTTATCTTTTCCATTTTCTTTTATCGAATTCCATGTATACTTAATTTCATCTTAATTACACCATTCTCACGAAGAAACGCACAACTAAAAACTCCTATTGGCTCAATCTAGAGCTTTTTTATTTTAAACAAAACTTAAACCCAAGATATTCTCACATTTAATTCTCTTAGGATCTATACTATTATATAATAAATTAGATTTAGTTACTCGTGTATTACA
Organism: Flaveria sonorensis; assembly: GCA_025506505.1. Lineage (NCBI taxonomy): Eukaryota > Viridiplantae > Streptophyta > Magnoliopsida > Asterales > Asteraceae > Flaveria > Flaveria sonorensis. The sequence continues at coordinate 63,978,829 of CM046434.1, read as the reverse complement.
CAGAAGTTGGAGAGTTATTTATTAAATAACATAAAAACATAAATAAAACCAAACGTGTTATATATTAAATAAGAAATAACAACTTTCGATTATAAGGTGATAAATAAGCAAAAACATCATTTTAAACTACATTTGTAGTAACATTAGTATGTTTGCTCTCATCATCTAAAGATAAGAGTTTCAATCCATCTTTACTTTTAACTTGTGACAAGACAAAATAAAGCTAACCATACGTAAAAATACTCTTTTAAGTACAAACCGACTTTTGACAGAGATTGACTTTAACTTTTATTTATTGTCATAGTGAAATATACAGTCAAAAAAAACTGTCTTCTTTTATACTTAAAATGAATCCTTTTGACAGGTCAAATCGTGAGTTAAATATTAAATGGGTGTAAGGATATAAGTATAAAAAAATTAAGTTTTGAATAATATATACTGAAAAGTTATGTGCAATAATTAGATCAATTTTAAATTATTTTGACCATGTAATTAGATATAGGGATATAGTATTGAATCGGGTTGGATCGAGCTATGAATGTTCATAATATCTCAGATTAGTTGTTGATTATTATTTATTTAATACTAACTTTAGTAAATCCATGTGTTATACAGGTTGAAAAAATAAAATATTAATTAAAATGAAAATTTATGAAGTATAAAATGATATTCTAAAATAAAATATGATTAAAATTACGTATAGTAATAACTATAAGTAATAAAATAATGATATTATTTTTTAAACTTTTATTTTTAAACTTTTTATTCAAATAAAGTTTAAATACTATAAGTAATAAAATAATGATATTATTTTTTAAACTTTTGTTTTTAAACTTTTTATCCAAATAAAGTTTAAATACTTTTTTTCAAAACAAACTGTATTAAAAATGTTATTTTTAAAATTTTTTATTATTACTCCTAATTTTAATTATTTTTAGTTTATAAAAAAATTTACTTTTTAACAAAACCAATTTTAAAATATTTTATATTTTAAAAAAAGTTAGATGTTTTAGAAAAAAATCTTATTTTACGAAAAATTGTTTTCTAGAAATAACATTAAAAAAATACATCTTTAATTAATTTATTAAAAAAATTAATCTAAATACGAATTAAAATTATTTACAATTTTTTAATTTAGATAGTTATTTAAGAGGAGAGAGAGTCGGAAAAAATAAACTTAGGGGACCTAAAAATATACCAAGTGTCCCCCTAAGTTACTCTTTTAATATTATATATAGATATAGATTTGGGATTTGAGATAGTAAAACTTAGCATTTCACTTAAATTTAAAACATCTGATGGGAGTATTTTGGTATTTAGGAATTTAATATAATTTATGATATGATTTTGTTATTTAATGAATAACATATTAATTTTTATATAATTATCTATACTTCTATACTACTATATATTATACAAATACTTTTTTAGTTAAGTATAATTAGTTATATTTAATAGTTATATATGGCAACACTAAAGAAAAGTTTTTTAAAGTTCTTTTTATTCTTAAAAGATTATATGGATTGTTTTATAAGAATTTTACGGTGCAAGTTTATCGGTTTTTCCTTAAAGATGTTATGGATTGTAATTTGCAATAAATTTTATTATATCATGGTAGTAGTGTTTTGTCGCGTCATTTATTAATCATGTTATAAATTAACATGTCCTGACTAGTCATTCATGTTCTTGAACTGTTTTGATTTAGATCATTTAACATCTGTTGTGTCAACCAACTTATTTATCAATAAATATAAATTTTAATATATAAAAAAATGTCATGTTTAGCTTAACGAACAAGTTAATTAAAAAAAGTCTTTAGTTGAGTTAGAAGGTTTTTACAGTTGTGAGTTTACTTCTAAAAGGGTTGGGGGTGCGGTGGTGACTAGAAAAACAGATAAATTAGCTCGATTAAGATAATACATATCCTTTGAAATATGATCGCATATTTGCTCTCTAATATAGCAAAACGTTTTTAACATGATGTGACATGTTTTGAGTTTTGACCGCTAGCAAATATATTCCATTGTTGATCATGCAAACAAAAGTTTACTTGATTACAACTTTTAGTAAATACAGGCCCAAAGGCATTGAACCCAATAGGCCAATATAGAACAAACTATTTTAATAAATGAGATGACATTCTGTAATGTAGAATTGTAGATAGTAAGTGGGCTTATTGCCAGCTTTAATAATTAGGCCCAGTTAAGAAAAATAGTTAAATGTAAGCCTATTTAAAACCCAAATATTAGTTCTAGCCCAAGTCTAGTGGATTGAACAATGCATACTAGAAGGCCTGGTCCAATCGCTTTCAGTGGTGGGCAAAAAAACCGGGTTCGGACCCGACCCGGTGGACCCGACCCGGAATCGGGTACGGGTACGACCCGGTATAGTTGAACCCGGTTTGTACCCGGAAAAAACCCGTAGGGTTCGAACCGGGTATTAGTTTCTAGATTTTCTTAGAACCCGACCCGACCCCGACCCGACCCGACCCGACCCGACCCGGAACCGGTTGAACCCGGGTTGGACCGGGTTTCGCCCTTTTTTTTTTTAAAGTAGCCGTTGGGATCGATTTTTGGCCCTTTTTTTGTCACTTTTAGGCTTATAAGTTAGTATAAATAGGTGTAGGTTGATATGGTTTAGTACCCAAGTTTCAAACGCAAAAAATACGCAAAAAACGCAAAAAATACTCTTGTTTACTCTCGTTTTACACGTTCACTTTCTTCAATCTTGATATGGCTCACTCACAATCTTCCGTTGGTCAAGGTTCGTCCAACGCTCCAACCGTCGTTCGTGTCATTCAAGAAAAGAAAAAAAAATAAAAAATAAAAAGAAAAAACCCGGTTGGACCCGGGTTTCATACCCTACCCGAACCCGACCCGACCCTACCCGGGTATACCGGGTAGGGTTTTTATGCTACTGAACCCGATCCGGGTTCTTACCCGGGTTCACCAATACCCGGGTACAAAAAAACCCGGTTGGGCCAAACCCGAGTTGTACCCGGTTTTTGGGTCCGGCCCAAACCCGAAATGCCCATCTCTACTCGCCTACTCGGTAGTAAGCAGTAATTCAAATTTCAAACTACGGGTATTAGTGTGGTTGTGCCCTTAGCTAAGCTCTCTTTAAAATATTGAAACGTACATCAAGTGATAATATTTTATAAAAAAATAAATAAACAAAAGACAAAACATTATAAAAACTCTCGCAATGTATCTTAAGACATCATGGCTATAGTTTTATTAAAAATGACATTATGCATCGTGGAAAAAAATTCATGTTAAAACGTTGATAAACATAAGTATATCACAATGGTATATCCAGAATCTTATAAAACATCATATTTTAAACGTTATAAAAGGAAAAAATATTATAAAAATGAATTTCTAGGCCGCTTTAACGACTTATAAGTTTGTGCATCGAGGACTCATACATTATGAGGAACAACTCGATTTTAAACAATATCGAGTTCGGTCACAAAAACCAGAAACAATTCTAAATCCCACCTAGAAGCTATTTTATTTTATTGAGTCCACCTAATATTAATTGAAAATCTGCTTCTCTTGCTCCGTCTCTCTTGTATGGTTTTTTTTAACGCCAAATCTAGCTTACTCATTACTACAAATTACATCATGTGTGGGTTTAAACCTAGAACCCCCCTCTCTACGAGACAAAACCTTCGGTAAGTGAGCTAGCCCCATATTTATCTCCATTTTTCTCTTGTTATCCTAGCAAACTTACATATAGGCCTAGGGCTTTAAGAAGAGTGGCCTAAGAAGAATGAGGGCCCAAGGGCTTATTGTCAAAACTATAAATTGAAGTTTAAAGATAGATTTGTAAATGAACTGAACGTTTATTAATTGTTCATGAATTGTTCGGTGGAAAGTTCATTTATGTTCGTTCATTTAGTTCATTGAACAAAAATGAACAAAAAGTTTCATTCTTTTATCTAAATAAACGAACATGAACACATGTTTTGTTCGTTCATTTATGTTCATGGACGTTTGTTTATGTTTGTTTATTTGCGTTCGTTTATGTTTGTTTGCTTGCGTTTGTACGTTTATGTATTGAAACAAAATTTCATGTACATATTTATTTATGATTTTTTGAATGAATTATTATGGATTTTCTGATAAAATCATATTTTTGAATTAGTCATGTATATTTAAACCATTAATTTGTATGTGTTTCTAGATAAATTATGATGTATTAGACTTGCGCGTTTTGTGTTCATTAATGTTTGTTTGTGTTCATTTATGTTTATCAATTATGTTCGTTTACGTTCATGAACTATTCGTTTAGCTTTTTAACGAACGAATATAAACGAAGAGGAACATTTTCATTTTCTTAATGAACAAACATGAACAAAAAATTATGTTTGATTATGTGTTCGTGTTCGGGTAAAATTAAATAAACAAACACGAACATGCTGATGTTTGTGTTCGTTCGGTTCGTTTACAAGCCTAAGTCTTATAATGAAATAATTATTAGATAATATAATTTTCTTCATTAACTTTCACCATTAATTGTTTCAATGTTTATATGTTAGTACTATAAGTAGGGGTGTTCAAAAATATATATATCTCAAACCGAATCTGAAATATCCGAAATTTCGGATTGGAATAGTTTTTTCAGGATTTTCGGATATATTTATAAAAATTATCAAATAATAAATATTAATTAGAAATTTTGGATATTTTCAGGTGTTTCTGATATTTATATAAAATTTCGGATATCCGAAAACTTTTTTTTTATATTAATTTTTTATAAAATATATTAATAAAATACATAATTTTTTCTAGAATTTAAATTCGAATAGTGGAATTCATTATCCAAAATTTTGAAATATTTAAATTCAAATATTTGAAATTGAACACCCTATAAGCACAACTAGCATGGGAAATGACTTGCACCAAGTGATCACCATGATTCACATCCTGAAATAGTAGTTGACAATTTCATAATAAACGTGTATGTTCTAGATGGAAGAAGATTCACGTTAAAAAGTAATTTGGTACAGTTAATATTTTTATCTTGTTTTTATAGTTGTCTTTCTATATATATATATATATATATATATATATATATATAAAATATAGGTGAAAAAACAAAGGGGCCCATAGATAATCTGTCCTTGAAGTAACGGTTATGATGAAAAAATGATCCATAAAAAAACATGTTCCGCCAATGGTAAAAAACGAGTGAACACTTCTCTTGACTCAATAATGAACCCTAAAGACGTTATCTTTAAGGAATTAATTGTCGAAAAGCTCGACCCTCATTCTTGATATGTTTTTATGCTTGTTTATTTCTCTAACCATGATATAATTCACTTGTGTTTGGTGATTATATGATATCCGTTTTTATAGTAGTGACTCTTTTTAATTGAATCTACTTTTTTATGTCACAGTCAATGGTATTTGTGACTGTTTTGCGATAGATTTTAAAATCACATATGGTTGTTTTTGTAATTGCGTGGATTTCCACATAAATAAATTTTAAGGTCTTATGCTTGTAATTAGTTTATCGATAGCGTAAACGTATTTACCGAATGTCACACCAAGTTATTTCATTCATCACTGTGATTGATCATTAATCGATATCTAAACATTGACTTTTGGTCCCGTGAAATAGTGAATAGATATCCAATCAAGTTTTCGTGTATAGTAGCGATCATAGGTCAAAGGCAAAATCTTATAGTTAACATGATATATTGATATATTATGTTGACAAGACATTAGTGAAATGTAGAATTAATAAGTTTTTGTTGCGTATGAATCTTAACTAATTATAGGATATGTATTAGCTTTTATTATGTAAAACTGATTCATCCTTACATGTCATCGTTATCATTCACGGGTCAAAGGATATGCTTGAGCATAATCCCTTCATACCACATTGCCACGTATATTGGCTTGTACTGTATACAGTATAAGTGCATATATCCATTTTTAATATAAATTAAAACGTACCGTATCATGAAAAAATGATACATGCACGTTTGTGTGTTTTTATGAACAGGGTATTTACATCCGTATACGTTTGGACCTATACTGCTATACATACATTCATAGCGTGATAAGTTAGACATGTCTCCTTTTGTTAAATTAACCGTGTAAATAGAAAAATTTAAGCACCGTGTAAACAGGTTAAAATACAATTTATGAACGGGGTATTTGCATCCATACATGTAAATAGCTGTACAACTTTTTTTTTTCTAAAAGATGATGTTATTGGTTTTATGGTATATATTAATTTTTCTTAAAAAAAACAATGAAATATATAAAAGTTATTTGAGATTAATAAATTTGCTTCCGGTCTGTCCGTAAAGAAACCAAGCCCCGGTAATTCATATGTGGAGTTCCAAGGGAAAATTTCACTAACAGATCATCGACAAATATTTTAACAACGAATCATTAAAAATTAGTTTTTCTTTTTGGATTAGTCATCCATCAATAACCACTAACAACTACCAACACATATTAAAAAATAAAATAAGTTTTATCTTTCTCTTTTTGATTTTTTTATCCAATCCAATTATCAACAGAGAACAACCGACCATACATTTAACTATTTTCTCTTTTTAAATTTTTTATTCGTTAAAGATCCTTCGGTCATCCTAATGGAAAGAGTGATATGATGAAGGAATGTTTTGTACCGGTGATAATTGAAGTTAATCTAGAAAGTTTATTGTATTAAAATGTTTGAGTAATACTATTAACCTTTTTCACGTTAGGGATCCTGGATTCTTAGACAATGGCTTTGATGAATGTGTTTAGGTATTAAGCAACTTAATAAGGCATTAAAAGTTAGTAGTGTATTTTTACTCATACTTTCTATTATTAACAACAATATAATCTACTTTCAATACTATATCATTGTCAACTACGTGACTTCAACCCTTAACTTCATAAATTAAAGAGTTCCAGGCATCATTTTCACACTTCTAGATTGAATCCGCTAAGCCAAATGCCTTTGGTATTTATAATCATACTTACTAGACACCTTAATCATGTAGGTTGCTAAGTAATAATATATAGACATACCTAACCCACAAAGTTTCCAATTATGTATGTTAATCAATGAAAACTACATATTCCTTTTTTTCAAACACGAACAGAGGCCCACAATTATTTAAATGCGATTGAGTAATCACTTTGCAAGCACTAAGTGGAAATGGTTGCATACACTAATCATGATTGATTTGTGGGGATTAATTAAATATGGATAATATATTTTATTCGCTAACCAAATGCGAATATGCCATTTCTCCGGTATATATAAAACAAGAAAGAATGAAAGGGATAACATAATTTAAGAACGTATATAAAAATAATTATTTAATACATATTTGAATACAAGGAATAAATAAATTTGTAACATATTATTATTTTTAAATATTCTTTAAGAATATTATAGTACTAGTATTAAACAAGGAATTTCTTATTTATTTTACTAGTATGGTGTAATTTTATTTAAATATTACAAATGGTTTAACCAAAATGTTGAGAAGTGTTCAAAGCATGAGTGTAAATCATAAAATTGTAACTTTTAAGGGTTGAAGACCAAATTTGTAACACTTTAAGGATATTTATGTCCATCTTGCAAATACAATTTATAGGATTAGAGAGGGAACTGCTAGGTGGGTTTACACAAAAAGAAACATAAAGAAATCAAAAGCTTAATCAGTCTTGTAAACTCCTTATCATCTCATGGGATAATGAACCTAATAGTTAAAGAAGTTTCAAGTGGGTAATGAACCTAATAGTCTGGAATTTTATGATGCTTAAGCATCAAATAACTTACAAAACTCATATACAAAGAACCTAGGGAAAAGGTTTGATTTTGAATACATAACATAACCCAGGCTTAATTTGGATATGTGAGTTCTTTGTAAAATATGATCGATTTTAACCTAGAGATTGGATTTTGTGTGCAATTTTATTATAACCATTAGAATTGTTTGGAATGGTAATCAAAGGTTTATCTTCAAAAATTAGCCGAAAGGAATGAGTTTTTGACTAAATCTGACCAAAAATGGTATTTTGGATAAATTTGTTGCTCAAATCTAAACTTTAGTAGAAAATCAATCTTGTAGCTATCACTTCTCGGACTGACAACCTAGTTGCTGCTGCAGCAACACGTAGCCATTGACGACCAATTGCTACTAATTAATCTTAGTTATCGGTGGCGACTATTTTCAATGCAATTTTTCGTTAATCATACAAATTCAAAGCAACTTCCTTGCAACTTCTCTCCGATTCCCGCCAAAGTCTCTGACTCTTCAACCCTGCTAAGCCATTGCACCAACCTCCACCAAGGGGGCAATGCCCCTTTGAAACCCTCGTGGTCTAGATGGTTCAAACAAACGCATACTGTATAACTTCTAACTTATATTGTTTTTTATTATAATTTTCTTATAATCTTAAGTAAATCTATTTAAGGTAACATGACCTTTACAACACTAAAATCTATAAATAGATTATTGATCTATATATTTCCTTTTCATCGAGACTTCAAATCTAAAAGTTCCAAATTATAAAGTCAATGAAAAAAACATTTCTAGCTAGTAATTTCACAATTATAACTCAAACATTCTATTGTTTTTTAACAATGAGAATCAATTATCAGAAAACTTATACCATCAGTACTCACGGATACATCTTCGTTTTCTACACTTGACTTCAAAATGTTACTCGTCCGATCAATTTTTTTGTGTACATAAATAAACAATTTATTTTCCTTGTGAGTGTAATTTCTAGATATGTAGTTCTATAAATTTTTTTAACCTTTCGGTTGTTGCTTTTGTGATGAGGAGAATGTAGATTGCAGCCGCATACTTCTTTTTCATTAACTCTCTGCCCCCTCCTACTTTCACATGCACACTTCTTTTTAGTATTATATTTATTATTATATTTATGCATTATTATTTGGATAAGTGTTCTTGAATCTTCCATGGATTTTGAACCTCACAGGAGTAAAGACTAGGTTGTAATTTAAGAATCATGAAAATGTCCCTATACATATTCGAGGCTTCATATACTTGTCACTATATGTTGACAAAGCCAAGTGCTTATGCTGTCACGCTTTTTTCCTCACTACCTTTAGTTTTGTGGACCTAGTTTTTCTTATAACATGGTGATATTCCAAACTTGTGATGAAACGATATCACATTTCGTATGTTACACATAAAAAATAATAATCAAATACTAGATTATTTAAAGAAAAAACAATCTATGAAGTTAATGAACTGCATTGTTGTTATGGTTTGAAACCGTTGCAAAGTATGAAGCTTGTCTTGCATTGATTTGTATGTGCAACTGATGAATGGTTTACAGGCCAAATAAGTTCACGTCTCAACCATTAAATTAGTATTTTGGGTTGAGTTCTATTGTTTTATCTGTAACAAGTGTATTTTAAGATATTTCAAATATACAAAAGATTTTGATTAATTTGAAACCATAGTTTGTAAATCATTATGTTTTAACTTTTTGTTTCATGTGGTTTTGTTTGAATTGTCACTTTTATCAAGTTTTATTTTTATTTTAAGTTTTTTTTTTTCTTTCATAAAAGGTATTATGATTTTCAAAAGTTGTCATTTTTGTGCAAATAATTAATGACATCTAAGTTTCTCTAACTTCATTCACATATTCTAGATAAGAGGTATTTTAGTTTTTTTTATGTGATAACTTGAAGTCACGTGGATGAAGTCAGACGGTAAAATTGAATATTGTCAATGTATCACAGCCAGAAAATAAAAAACCAGTGATGGTAGTAGCAATTCTGTGAAAACACACGAACCAAAACTAAAGTTTTTATATTTTTAAAAACTAAAATTGGATTTTTAGATAGAGATGGATTTTTAATGATTTGTTTAAAATAAAGTAGCTTTTTCGTGGGTGTGGTAGCCAGGTTGAATTATCCACAACGTGGATGTATCTGTTTGGTTTATCCATTGATTTGCTGGACTGACAGAGTGGACTTTTTAAAAAATTCAAAAACAAACTTAACACAAAACAAAAAAACTATTAAACTATTGACTTATTCTAGTTTTTTTTTTTTTTTAAAAGTCCTCTTAGCGTAAAATAAAGAGTAGTTGTAGATAACATCAAAGATTATATAATTAAGCGATAACTAAGTTTATTATCATTTAAGATTTTGACAAATATTTATTATTTTCTGTATTATTAATTTTTATATAATATTAGACACGTTTGTTTTGGTTCGTGAACTTTTTTATTTTGTTTTAGTGGAAATTTTAGGTATATATTTATTCATAATGAAATGATAATTCTTGAATAAGTGTTCATGAAAACATTTTATTGATTTTAAAGTACAATATATACAAGAAAATATTTTTACACTGGCTTATTTTTTAAAATAAACTTGATTTAGGTGTTTTTCTGGACATGAACGTTTTGCCTCATAATGGATGTGTACCTTTTCCTTTATCGTTTCATATATTCCACTTGAGGGTTCAAATCAAACGTGTATTTTCTTTTTATTATTTATTTGATTATACTTTTCATCTATAAGTCATTAAATTTAATTACCTGTTTTCTGAAAAATACAAATCAATCAAATTTTAATTATATTTTATTATTAAAAATTTCTATAATTAGTCAAACTTGAATGACTTAAATAAAATGATTTTGAAACTTTTATTTTTCTTAAATAACATCTAACTTTACAAAATAATTCAACTAATAGTAACTAAGCTTTATAATTATGACATATAGTCATTGTGTTTTATACAGATTAATTTTATTCTAAGGTTTTGTTAAAGTTAAACCATAGAAAGATTTCAATTATATTTTTATCTTAAAGAATTTTATAATTCTTAAATATCCATTATTTCTTATTTCACTCATGGGCTCATGGCTGCTAATGTCCAACATAAAAATCTCCATAGAAACTAATATTGCTTTACAATACATAAAATTTATTCAACTTGTGTAATCTTGAATTTTTAACTACTCTTGAAATCCATAAACAAAATCTCCAAATTTTTCTTTAAACTTTGAATGTTATAAAAGTATTAATCAACCAAATAACAAGTATGTATATCTTTACTATCTTTATAATGTAGGAAGGTAGGGCAAAATTGGAATTTCCCATCTATTTTGTAAGACGCGCCCATTCATCTCCATTTCAGGTTGTTCCCGTCGTCTTCCTAATCACTCCGGCAATTGTAACCCCTGGCGATGACATTTATGGTGAAGCCGATTTCGTCAGTTACGTCCGCCTCCATTCAATTGTTGCTTGATGGCGACACTCCATATTCGTATTCAGTCCGGTTCAGTGTCTTGGTGTTGTCTCCCCCATCACTCCGCCTCCATTCAATTGCTGGTTCATGGCTATTGAAGTTCCTGATTCAAACCCCTTGCCCGATTCCAATCCCCACCCCACATGTATATATAGTTATGAATGCCAATTCGAATGCCCCATATGGAGTTGGCTAGAAACTAATACAACGATCGTTTTGACTCCGGCTACAACTACAACTACATCTCCTATTCTCCATATTCGCTCCCTTCGCTAATTACATACACTTAGATCAGTCAGCATAAATGATAAATCTCACCTCCGTAAGTACCAATTCCACTTTGTTTTCTTTCTTGAGTGATATTTGCAATTTTCTGAATTAGGGTTTTTTTGTTCTGTTCTTTCTTATGTCACATACAGTAGGGTTTCTTCTTTAATGTTAAAAATCATAAATATGTTTCATATGATTAAGAAAACTGTATTGTTACAATCAGTTCCTTTTGTATGTTACAGAATGTTGAAGTTGAAGAGGAGTTTGTTGAAGATAGGTTTGTTGATGATCTCTTGTTATTTACAAACAGTGTAGATTTTCAATCATATAGGTTTTGGTCTCTGCCTTTTTAGGTACGCTTTCTAAAACTTACTTTCCTTTCGCGTCTGCTCAATGTTTGATTCGTAGCTTTCTTTCTTTCTTGCAGATCCTTATTTTTTAGGTTCTATTTTGTTGACTTTATATCCTTAGTAGCTGATTAGGTGAGTAATTGTTCAAATTCTGGTCCACCCTCCATAATTTTTATAGCCGCTTATGCTTTTGTGATTGCAATTTCATCATGCCAATGGACATGGGTTTATGGTTTTTGTATTGTATGGTTTTTGTCTTGTGTTGTATGGTTTTTGTATTGTATGTAGTTCATATGATATCTCGTTTATTCGAATGGATGACGTTAGAACTTGTGATTGCATCAATGCGTTAGTCACTTGCATGTGGTTCTTTTGGTTTATTTCCTTCCATTGTTGGTTAAATTATGAGGTGTAATTTGGCTGATTTAAAAGTTCTAGGATTCATTAGTGGCTGCTGACTTGCACATGCTGATGTGGTGTTCCATTTGCTATATGTCATTCTTAATCAGGCCTGAACACTTCAAATGTAGATTGATACATCGGCGACCTTCAATCAGGGTTGCAGCTACAGCCGAAATCCTTCTGTCTCAGGTATCACTTTGGTGCTTCTCTTCTGTTTCATGTTTTACTTGCAATTTGGTTGTTTTTAGGATTTATTATTATGTCTTTATCCTTCTATGCTTCACTATTATGATGCAAGTTACTCAATATAATTACATTTTGGTTGTTTTGTCTTTTTGCACAATTACACTTCATATAAAATCAATATGAATTATACTTTGATTCTTTAAGCAAAAGCCAATTTTGTTTTCATATACATTTTAGTTTTTTATGTTTTCTTTTGCACAGTTACAGTGATATTTAGCAAAAGCTATTGTTGTATGTCCCTAATCCTTAACACTCTTGTTTACCAATAGTAATAAAGTTGTTCGATTGATGATATTTAGCAAAAGCTCTTGTTGTATGTCACACGCCCTTGTTGATTGATTTGTTCAAGGTTTTTGATGTTTTTTGTACCTTCTAGAAAGCATAATCTAAAAGGTTTCCTCCATTTAATTCTGTTCTAGAATGTTGTTGGTTTTTTATATTCATACTATAAGGATTAAAGAAATTAAGGGAAAACTAAATAATGGTGCCCCTTAGGTCTTACTGATTGTGCAAGTTCAATCCCAGTGACATTCGAATATAGAGTGTAGATCACCATTGTCTAAGACATAACAACAGATAGTGATTTACTTAAGAGACTGGTGAAACTTCTTAGAAATACATTTCTAGGAAAACTTTATTATGCTTCTCCTTAGGTCCTACTAATTATGCAAGTTCAAAAACAATAATACTTGCAGACTTGAAATTGATATACATGTTTTTGGTTTCTTATGTAAAATGTTAATCTTATGCTACTTTCTTGGAAAACTGATGTAGATATTGTATTGTAAATTAAAGTTTATTTGTTTAAAATCTAACAATCAAACATGGACCATCTTTTGATGGGTAGAAGGTAACATTTAAAAATCACTGTCTTTTGGGTGTTCATCATATTATTTTGTGACATACCATAGAGAAATGTATCATTTTGACTTCAAATGTTGTCGACTTAAAACACTCGTTGATATGTAAATGAGTCAAAATGGTAAGTTCTGGTTAGTTATAGTTGCTTATTTTTTTTTCTTCCAAATCTAATGTTACATGAAAGTGGTGGTTATGCTTGTTAATTGTTAATTTTCTTATTGAAAATTAGGTAGTATTTGAGAAAGCTGATGAAGTTCAAGAAAAGCAATGGTCAGATACTTGCTATTAACGGGGTAAAACTCAAAGGTTAATATTTTGTGATGTATCTTTAAGATGCGTCTTTTACATGGAAATCTTGATGGTATTTTGACATTTTGGTTCAAAAGATATATTTCTACTCTGTTATCATATTGGCTTTTAATTTGACTTATTTTTATCATATTGGCTTTTAATTTGTCTTTATTTTCATCATTACTCTTGTTTGTTTTAGCAATTGCAATGACTATTTTAAGTCTTGATGTTCCGAGTCAAATAACATAGATTAAGTTACACATATAACAGTTAGTGTTAAATGTATTATATTTTAAGAAGTTGGTAGTTAATATACTTCTAGACCAATTCTTGAGTTCATTTAGATGGAGTACGAAAAAATCTTATTTAGCATGCTCATGTGTAGACTTATAATGGCCAATTTGGTAGCCCAGATCTTGGTTTTAAAAGGCTGTCTAACTCTTTGAATGCTTGAGGTCCCATAGACTGAGGTTTAGAAAAGTGCACACCCCAGATTGTTTAAGTGGCTTTTTACCCTTTAAAGTTTGTTTTTTTGATGTAATAGGCACCCTTTTAGCCAAAGCTCATGTGCAAGTCCTTTTATGTTCTCTACAGCTTTATACGCTTATATATCTATTAAGTTTGTTATGTTCTTAAGGTTATACGATTTAATTTTTATCTAATGCAATAATTGTTGGTGTTTGTTTGGTGAATTTACGTACTAATATAAAGACCGTAATGAATCTTATTTCAGTTACAAGAATTTAATATTCTATTATCACGTACAACTCATGTATGCTTTCATAAGAGTAATTTACTTAAGGTATTAGAATTATGACACTGACATGAGAGTTTTAATCATTCTTAAGTCATTTAAAATGTCACATAATAAAATTTTTCTAAGTTTCTTGCTTCTACTTGATGAGCACTTAACAAGAAGTGTATAAATCACAATCTTCTTTTATAAAATGTTACGGTATCAATATCTTTAAGTTTTTTTAGAATTAGTTGATCTTCTCTTAATTGTTATTTGGGTGTTTCTAAATAATATACATAGATCCATGTAACTTTTGTGGATTTATAAAGCAGGGTGGCAACGTTTATAAGAACCACTACCTATGGATGCTTATGATGTTGTTAGTGATCTTGCTATTGATGGCAAAAGAATCCCATTGAACATTCAAGATCCAAGTAAAGAAGCTCTTGAAGCTTTAAATGCAAAAGTAAAAACTTCATGTTTTTTTATAGTTTTCACCATGTTTTAGTATAATTTACCATCTTTTTGGTGAAATGTATCATCCTTTTACATGGGTTCTTTAACTTCTTGCAAATTAAGATGTATGGTAAAAGAGGGATATATAAAGATAGCAATTTGGATAAAGAAGGTTGTATTATCTTTGAAAAAGATGGGATCTTATACAACTGTGCATTCTCTGTTAGTGACAAAGGCCGAAAAGTCAATGCATACTCTCTAATAAATTATTGTCTACCTTATCGTCATTACATTTTTGGCAATTAGTGTTGTAAATCATGTTGTTTTGTAGGTTTTGCGTTATGCAACTAATCATGGTGCTGGAAAAAATGGTTCATCTGTACTTGGAGAAGGTAAAAGTTGGTGCTGACCGGCATGTAAAACAACGGGTTGAGGAATGGGAAAATGTAGACAATGTGATCAAGGAGTTTGCTAGAATGTTTGAAGAATTAATGGGAAAGAGTTTGAACCATGGGAAAGAGAGAAGATCCAAAAGAAACTACATAAATTTTTCTCAATTAACATGGTAATTCTGTAATCCAAATGACAGTTTGACCAGCCCAGAAAGATTAATATTTGTAATCATGTTTTAAGTTATGTAGGATGATAGTTATGATGAGAAATATGGTGGATTGGGTCTAAAGCAGCTTGGTGCAACTACGGTTCATTGTAGTCTTGATACAATGGTGGCTGATTTTATGAAAGTATTGTGCAGTCAAAAGATAACAAGTATGCTTTAATGTAGTTGTTGTCAAGAAATTTACATGTATGTTTTAATGTAATTGGGACTTGATGCGCTTGGCTACCCTGTGGCCATGCATTGATTATAACAATAGTATTATTATTAATAACAAAAACAACATTTTGTTTTTCTATTACTTACATTTAATAATATGTCTATGTTATGTTATTGTATCTTTAACAATTTAATAGTAATGTATCAGTGATTATAATACAATTTTTATGATAAGTGTTTATTCGAACGCTTTTAACGTATCTGTTTTAATTGATACCATGACCTACCAAATTTTATATATTTGGTAATAATATCATAACGGTATAATAACAAAGCATTAAAGCACTGTAGATATTCATGAGAGTTTGATCACCTATATCATTAAAATTATCAAAACCAAGAGAATCCCGCCGCAGAGCGCGGGTAATACCACTAGTATATATATATATATATATATATATATATATATATATATGTTTTATACGGTTTATGTTTCTATAAACATAAATGAAAAGTTTTCATACAAAATAATTCAACTAATAGTAACTAAGCTTTATAATTATGACATATAGTCATTGTGTTTTATACAGATTAATTTTATTATTTTTCTGTTTTTCTTTTATATTAAATAATGAATTTAAATAATTAAATTATATATGTAAGACATTAATAATCTTATTCTAAGGTTTTGTTAAAGTTAAACCATAGAAAGATTTTAATTATATTTTTATCTTAAAAAATTTTATACTTCTTAAATATCCATTATTTCTTATTTCACTCATGGCTGCTAATGTCCAACATAAAAATCTCCATAGAAACTAATATTGCTTTACAATACATAAGATTTACTCAACTTGTGTAATCTTGAATTTTTAACTACTCTTGATATCTATAAACAAAATCTCCAAATTTTTCTGTAAACTTTAAATGTTATAAAAGTATTAATCAACCAAATAACAAGTATATATATGTTTTATACGGTTTATGTTTCTATAAACATGAATGAAAAGTTTTCATACAAAGTGACTTGATTTAAACAATACATATTTATTCAACATGACACAACATGATAAAAAAACAGATGGATTTTCCACCTTAGTTGGATTTTTTGTAATACATTTCATTATTTCATCTCAACTTTTTATATAACTTCCTTATTGCTTCAACTAAATAAGAAAACCAAAAGAATAGAGAGACATTATAACCGGTAAACCGGCAATTGCCGGTAAAACAACAACCCTAAACCACTATATAACCACCTCATTTCCATGCAAAGTGAACACCACTCTAAACCTCAACCCACCCTCCGCCTTATCTCCGCCATGCCTCTCCGAGCTATCGCCGTCGGCCAACACCATGAGTTCACCCACCCCGACACCGTCAAGGCGGGTCTAGCCGAGTTCATCTGCACCCTCATCTTCATCTTTGCGGGTTCAGGCTCCGGCATGGCGTTCAGCAAGCTCACCAACGGCGGTGCCGCCACCCCCACGGGCCTCGTGGCGGCCGCTATCGCTTACTCTTTTGCCCTCTTCGTCGCGGTCTCCGTCGGTGCTAACATCTCTGGTGGACATGTTAACCCTGCGGTCACCTTTGGTGCCTTTGTTGGTGGTAACATCACGTTCATTCGTGGTGTTGTTTACGTGATCGCTCAGTTGCTTGGATCCACCGTCGCTTGCTTGCTACTCAAGTTTGTCACTAATGACATGGTGAGATTCTAAATTATTTTACTTCTTTAACAAGTTATATTATTGAAATTTATTATCTTAATTAACATGATTATTGTGTTATTTAAGTTAGTCTACATGTTACCATTTATATGAATCTAAGTTGAGATACTATTTACACACTAGGTGTTATACTGTGCTTTGAAATTATACTTTCATTTAAAGGTCAAACCTAGATTAAACACCTGTTTAGGGCCCGTTTTCATGGGTATACAGTTATTTAATTAATGGGAGACAATAATATAAAAAAAACGTATAAAGGTGTTATACGATTGTTTAAATAAATAACTGATGTGACGACTAATGAGTACCCGGGGTGTGTGTAGGACCCGTTATATATATTATTTAACAGAGCAAATAATTAACTTTTGTTAAAAGAAAGGGGTCATGTAAAGCATGCTAAAGTTTTTAACTTTTTATATCGATTGTCAAAAGAGATTGGATAATAGTTTTAGTAAAAGAATTCTAATTATATTTATTAATATTTTTATAAAGTAAAACAAGATAGTGATGGGTTAACTAAACTGGACGTGTAAAGTTTTGGTATATTTATATTTTTATTTTACTATAGTTTTCTAATTAATATATTAATATTGATTTTTAAGGTTACATGTTTTTACTCATGTTTAAAGGGTAAATCTGGTTTGTTTACAGGCTGTTGGCGCACTCTCATTGTCTGCTGGTGTCGGTGTTTCAAACGCTTTGGTCTTTGAGATTGTAATGACATTTGGGCTTGTCTACACCGTCTATGCAACCGCAGTTGACCCAAAGAAGGGTAGTTTGGGAACAATTGCACCAATTGCAATTGGTTTCATTGTTGGAGCAAATATTTTGGCCGGTGGTGCATTCACCGGGGCGTCCATGAACCCAGCAGTGGCTTTCGGACCCGCCATGGTGAGCTGGACCTGGGCTAACCACTGGGTGTACTGGGTTGGACCTTTGGTTGGTGGTGGTCTTGCTGGTCTTATCTATGAGATCCTCTTCATCAATCAAACCCATGACCATTTGCCCACATCTGCCTAAGTACTTTGGTAAATTTGGTTAATTTGTTATCTTGATTGATTGTCATTTGTCGATATTGGATTGTGAAGTCTCCATATCATTTGATGTATTGTGAATTTAAATTTGATGGTTTTGTTGAATATTTGATCATGTGTATGTCTGTTTCTTTTGTTCACGCATTGTATATCTTTCAAGAGAAAATGAATGATAATATAATAATTGGCACGTGTTGTTGTTTGTTTACTTAGCATTAATAAATTGACCCAAATTTGTTTATTTTAATTTTAATGTGAGATTTGAGATTTCCTTTATGATACATTTTAACCAAAACATCATATTTACCAAATAAAAATAAATTTAACTCTAGCTAAGTAGCTAGCTAGTATAAGACGCATCCGAGTAGATCAACTCAATTAGAAAGAAGCTTGACCTAATTATTAAAATTTTCAAGTGGTTTTCTAATTTAAGCATGTAACTAATTCATGTACTAGTGGTGGAGTCACTTACGCCGAACGCCATAATCACCACAGCTCGAATTGCATGTGGTCCTGACCGGCACCTTAGCCATGCGTGGAACACCATGCCGGTGTAATGTGGTCCATGATAGGGAAACTCTAGCGTAAGATTCTTCATAACTTCCTTACACATCACAAGCTTACACACACATACACTAAAGTAATAATTTAAAAACACAAAATAAAATATGATAGAGTGAAGAGTGGTGAGAAGAAAAAACCATTTCCAGCTAATGTGATAGTGAGCGGGTAGTGGCATGTGGAATGTAAGCCTAATGGTTTTATTCAGTATAAATAGAGCATGTTTTTATCTCTTTCAGATAGCATCTTTATCCTCTTGGATAAATGAACGGTTCCCCAATAGTTGTAAAAACTTACTAATAGCCTTGTTATGTATGATATTAATGAAGTTGTTTGTTTGTTTCTTTATTAGGAGCGTGTTTTATTCATAAAAATGTAGCAAAAAGTGTACCAAGTAATATCCGTTTTTTTAGTTTTGTAATTCAATTTTCAAATTAATATTAGTACTCTTCTCATTCTCATATTACCTTCTTCAACACTAGCTACATCATCTTCTTCTTATTCTACCTTCTCCTACCTTTACTCTGATTGCACTTGGGTATTGATGCTCATTCTTTCTTAAGCTAACATTATTGGGTTAAGTGGGTTTACATATCAAGTGTCATCCATGGATGCTAATCTAGCACTACATTGCCTTGAATATTAAAATGTTGATTTCAATCCATCATTCGAAGTAAGATCAAGGGTCACCTAGATGGTTTCGCTAGTCGAAACATTGTTGGGTTTAAATAGGTTTAAGTAATGCAAAACCCTACATAACCTAAATATGCATCCATGAGGAGCATGTGACTTGTATTACACATCTTAATTGATTATTAAAGGAAATGAAAAAATGTTTGTTTGAAGGTTAAATTAAACTAACTAATTTTGAGATCAAATTAAGTAGCAAGACTTAATCGATAACAACAGTGTCTAATTGGCTACCTAAACATAACTTATCTTGATCCTATCACTAACCTAGAGCACATACCATGTACTTACACACCAATTGTTTGATCCTTTACTAACTAACCAGGTTCTACTAGGCACGAACAAGTGGCATATTATTAACTGTTCATCGAATCAACACAAGAATCGATCACACTAAAATAAATAAAAAAACATTCATTCCAAGATTTACACACAATCATCACTCAATTAAGCCTGACTGCAACTTATTAGCTTGTTGTTCAATACAAACATCTAATTAGTTATATGGACATAACCTGCGTCAATTGAGTTGCTTGATTTGGGCGCGAATCATAGCAAACTGCAACAACAATACATCTGCTTAATATGTACGGTATCTCTAAAGTGGGATGACACAATCAAGAAATCAACAATAATTCAGTTTACAATTAAGGGAAAATTACATGTTGAAGCCCTTGCGTTAGTTAACTTATTAATTTATGATCTAATGCAAATGGTCAACGAAAATGTGACTCTCTGCTTTCAATTCTTTTTTTTATTTTTTTTAATCTCATACTATTTGACTTTATATTAATAAAGGTTTGTAATAATAAAATTAAAAGGCATGAGGTTCGATCGTTAATAATTAACACATCTATCTCCTTTTTATCTTAATTATGTCCATTTAGCTTGTTTTCATTTTAAACATGAGTATTCATGAAACTAAATCTATGTATTACATTTAATTACAAGAACGATGTATAAGCATATTAAGGTGAAATAAGACATGTAAAATACATCAATCACTTGTGCATATTTAAAAGGGTCTCTAAATATTTTGAAGCTTTTGCGCCATTTCATTAACATGTGTGAACCTATAGTAGTAAAACCTAGCATTTCCACAGGCATTTTGTATATTTCCATGAACTAGAATAATACAATTGATATTCACCCATGTGTTACGGCGACCCGATTTTAGAGAAAGTTGCACAAATGGTTCATGTGGTTTGACTAAATTGCAAGTTTGGTCCATAAACTTTTAAAAATTACAAACTTAGTCCAAATATTTATAGGATGATGGCAAGTTTCGTTTCCACCGTTAGTGCTCATTAGTTTTTAACGAAGTGGGGACTTAACTTGTTATATGATCAAACAATAAGGACCATTTACGCGATTTTCTCATAAATTTAAATAGTGTTTTACGATTTATAGATAGACCCAAGTGATTCTTTTGTTTGAAGATTGAATTTGATCTGCGTGTGTTTTGATTCAATTTATGATCTAGACTACATAAATTACAACACAATATGGTCAATTTTTGTTGCAAGTTTTATTTTTGGTTGACATTTTGTATTAAACTTAAAACTGAATGTTTTAAACTAAGAAATGTTACTTATTTGTTATAAGATATTGTATGGAACAATGTTGTCTTGCAATATATGTAGTTTAATTTGTATTATGTTATAAAATAGTTATGACAGGCTCTCGAATAGGTAATTCAGTTTTAAAATCGTCGCAGGGGAAAATTTCAAAACAATGTCATGCATTTACGACACACAAATGCATGTTATTTTTATTTATGACAGAAAAATCCTTGACACGTATTGCGTGTCATAAATGTATGTCAAAAATACGTGTCATAAACAGATGACATACAAATGCGTGTCATCTTCATTTATGACAGGGGCTTTATTAACACGCTTTTGCATGTCATCTATACCCTTTTATGACACATATTACGTGTCATTAAAGGTATATTTACTAGTAGTGTTTAAACCCGCTCAACTAATATGAACAAGAATAGAGGAAAAAGTGAAGTGTAGAGAAATATAATCTCCCGAATAACTATATATATACTCATCGAGGGATCCATATATTGGATTTGTGCATTATAGATTCACCATTGAGGAGAACATACTTTTACTTTGTGCCTATACATTGCAGCTTGAACATGCTTTCCAAAGAAAGGGACGTGGAATATTTTTTAATTTCTTTATGTTTAAAGAAAAGCGGACATATTGTGCATATTGTTTGATCAAATTACAAGTTTAGTCTAATATTTATATCAATACGTACACTACTAGAAAACTGCTCTGCTTGCTACGTAAATTTGCGACGCCAAATTTTGTGTCGCAATTTCCGACACAATTGTGACACATATGCTACAAAATAATATTATTAATAGTAACATTGCGTATTAGTAATAATAATACGTATTATTATTATTAGTAGTACTAGTAAATTAAAATAACATTGCATCGCAAATGTGTCACAATTTCCGACGCATTTGCGACAAAAGACAAATAAACATACTAATATAAATTTAATAATTATAGTAAATAATAATAATAATAATAATAATAATAATAATAATAATAATAATAATAATAATAATAATAATAATAATAAGAGAGTTAGTAATAGTTATTATATTTTTGTTATCATAATATAATTCTTATTATATTAATATTGTCATTTTTATAATTATGAGTGATTGCGTCGCAAATGTGTCATAATTAGCGACCCACTTATGACGAAACGTAAAGTTTTGTAAGAAATGTGTCGTAAGATGATTCGTATTTCCTTCGTAATTGCCTTGTGTCGCAAAGGTGTTGCATTAAGCGACACATTTATGACAAAGTAATTAGTTTGGTCACAAATGTGTAGCAAATTACTTCACATTTCCTACACATTTCTCACGTTGCTTTGCCGTTTTTTGTTGACATAAATGTAGTTTGTTTTCTCATCTTTTTTCATATAACTTTATTATACACTAATTATGTTTATTTCACAAATTTACACGTAGCAAATTCATTTTTTTCTAATAGTGGTATGTACACATCGTAACAGTATATTTAAAGTTTTAAAAAAATAATTTTATTCTTGTAAAAAATTGTCATAGTGTTTATTTTACGAAAGTGAATATAAACCGGGTAAGTATTGAATATAATTTATATCACTATATAAATAAAAAAATAAACATGAAATTATATTCAACCTCAGCTATTTCTCGAACAAAACTTATGTCAATGAATGGACAAAATTAGTCACATAGCAACTGTATATCCGGAAAAAAAAAACCCTACATAATGTGCAATTTTATCTCGAAAGATCTTAGACGATGAAATGAATTGAAAATAATATATTTACAAAACTAAAATTTTATGTATATACTATTTTCCATTTAAGAGAGTGTTGAAATACTAAAAAAACTTCTTTATCATGCTAAACAGAGTGACAACTCACTACACCCCTTGCGTGTGAGATTGTACGTGTTGCATTTGTGAGGTCATTGCTGGTTTTATTAGGACATCACTTCTCTAATTGCAACGAATAAATTCAGGCACCTACTTAATTTATTTTAACTAATGATCTTTTGATCTAGTGTTTTAAAGGGATATGAAAAGTTTTACTTTTCTTAGAGATCCAAGGTTTAAACTTTGGTATTGACGAGTTATTATTAAATTTGTGTTACTAATTTTTAATCACTAACCTGTCATTCAAAAAATATTTATTAATTTATTCTATGTTAATTTACTAGTTAACATCTTGTAAAGTAAATTCGTGTATGTTAGCCCGATAGTCAAATTATACAAAAAAAGATGTTTGTTTTGAAGCATGTTAGTAGTTTTTTTAATATTTTATCAATAGTTAAGAGTAGAGAACTTTTCACAAACACATTTGACAAGAAAATCTAAGCATAAGTTATGATTTTCTTGTAGCTTTTCATATTATGCAACGTGTGATCTGCGCTTATGTAACAACCAACATAGCTGCCTCTAATAAATTTAGATCATATGCACAGTGACGGAACCAGCAATATAAGAAATATTTTCCTAGAGGGTTATTATTTTTCGGTGATTTAATTTATAACGAAACAATATAAAAATTTTCGGGTTGTCGGATCGAGTCGGGTCAGGTTGGAATACCCAATTTTCTAAATACCCAAATGACAAATCAACCAATAAGTTAACTATATTCTAGTGTTTTTTGACACCTAATTTTCACTTGGTTTCACTTTATAATCCCCATATGGCAAGATACTATTAAAGTATTGATCACTAAGAAAAACACAAACAAGGTTCTAGGGTTTAATCTAAATGAACTAAAAAACTAATATAATGATATATCCAATTTAACAAACAAATTAACTGCATCCTAGATTTTTAAATACCCAAATGACAAATCAACCAACAAAGTTAACTACATTCTAGTTTTATTTACATCTAATTTTCCTTTGGTTTCACTTGTTTTGATTATAATCCTCATATGGTAAGACATTATTAAAGTATTAATCACTAAGATAAGCACAAATAAGGTTTTAGGGTTTAAATCTAGATACTAAACACAAATTTAGATAGTAAACTCAATCAAACAAAATAACAAAAACTAAACACAAATCTAGATAGTAAACATAATTTGGTACACTACATAGACTAGTTAGCAGAATGCAATACTTCAACAAATTTTGCTCAAGCATAATCAATCAACAGAAAACTCAACATGCATAATGGTTATGAACTTCACATTTCAATGGACTAAAACTATAGCACAGCTGAGCAGAAATGCTCAAGGGGAAATAAAGAACCAACTACTCTGCATACAGATTTACAATCTATTCATAATATGTTATGAATTGAATTGCACATTTTATCCATTACGATACAACATAATCACGCAATCTACTCTGTATATAGATTGGCCACTTAGGTTTGTACACGTACGCATGTCGATTGCTTCTATTCAAGTTTCTAGCGTTTGATTTTTTTTATCTTTATAATTAAAAATTAACATATTTTGCTATTTTCTTAGTACTTTTTAGATATAATGTTTTGTAAAAATTCGAATATACTATTACGATGTGTTTTTCTATTTACGTTTGGGTGTAAGTTTTATTCGAAACCAAGTTGGGTCAAATGAAATATATTAATTTTTTCATTGCAAAACTGTTTTTCTAAATTCAGAATATAACGTTGCAGCGTGATTATTTGTATGTACGTTTAAACAAATGAGTCAATATAATATATTTTTTAGTTTTCTCTCAATAACATAATGTAGTTTTAATTCTGTATATACAGTTTTGATACATCTATTCTTACCTACATTTCGATTTAAATTTTATTTAAAATCGAGCTGCTGCAACACGTAGGCAAGTCCACCTGGTATAATAGCAAATTACAATGTTAGTTCCATTCACAGATTTCACTCTTCATAAGTGGAGTAGAAAGTTAGGAAAAAAAGTTGACAAAACACAACTTGTAAAAAAAAAGTGGCCTGTGGTTTTTGCGGTCTAATAATATTGATGATTGCACATCTTACAACTTAATAAAAAATTAATGAACATCTACTCCAACAATTACTCATGTTACAACTTAATGAATAGTAGGTATCCAACTTCACGAGACCATTGAGATAATGTCGATTGATATTTGTACGTGTACATGTTTAAGTTGAGTAGTCGGTTGACAAGTGAGACATAAATGAAAAAAAAGGTATGTATGAGGGGCTGAACCAACTTAACATCCTCTCCAACAGTATGTAATGTGGCTGAGACATGTATCAGCCAGTGGCGGAGTTTGAATCAAACTTTAAATGGGGCGGGGGCGAAAGTAAACTACTTTAAGGGGGCGGACTCTATATTTATTAAAAAAATTCCATTACCGGACCGAAAATGTACATTACCGAGCCGAAAATTAAAACTCCTGATCAGCCTCCGCCATGCCTATCCATTCAATCGCCATCGGACACCACCACGAGTTAACTCACCCGGATACCATCAAGGCCGGTTTAGCCGAGTTCATCTCCACATTCATCTTTGTCTTTGCGGGTTCAGGTTCCGTCATGGCTTTCAGCAAGCTCGCCAAGGATGGTGCCACGACCCCTATGGGCCTCTTGGCGTCTGCTACGGGGCCTTTAATTTGTTGGTGGTAACATCACCTTAATCCGTGGTGCTGTTTACTGGATCGCTTAGTTGTTTGGATCTACCGTTGCTTGCTTGCTACTCAAGTTTGTCACCAATGGCATGGTGAGGATTCATATTATATAATAAATCTATCAAACACCAGTAACATGTTTTCTCCACACCAATGACATGCCGTACGGTAACACATGTACCAAACACATGATACGAGTAACGTATGTATCAAACACAAACACGACTCATTTAACTAATCATGTCAATTATACAAACACGAACGTTAATACTAAGTGTTATACAGGGAAATCATAATGTTATGTTAATTGGTCATATATATGAGATGAGATGTTATGCTTACTTATAACATGAGGCCGTACAAGGTTTTACACAAGCACATCATTATGTTATACAGTCTATATAACTTATTAAAGTTGACAGATATAACAAACCACACCAATAACAGATCATATGACCCAACTTCTATTCCTATGCGGCCCATATGATATGGGGGGATGATGTACTTTTAGTAGTACCTATTATATACTATTGAAAGGAGTAAAATCATTAACTGATAGTTTAAATTTTATTTTGTATAATAGTTTGTTACTTATATATAATTAATATATTGATTTTTATAATTTATAATACTAAAAACATGTTTTCACCGGCAAATTCCACACCCTCTACTTTATGTAATCAATAACTTAAAAATTTAAATTCATGCAGGGTTAGAATCCAAAATCTATGATTAAGAAGTACACTACTTTATCACCAAGATATTCTTTAAAAGCAATGCTAAAATCAACGTGTTAAGTTTTGATATTTTTATTTTTCATTTATAATAGTTTCTTGATATATTGATTACTAAGAAGATATAGATTATATACCAACATGTTCGATCTGCTCATTTTTAGCTACATGTAAGTTAAATGTTTCATGGTTTTGTCAGATGCATGTATGTTTCTGTTGGGTCTGAAAAATAGTCTAATATTATTAACGCAGACAAAGTCAACAAAAGTCAACATTAAAGTCAAAGTCAACGCAAAGTCAAGTCGACATGTTCGGAACGAAGATTAATAGTGAGGCGTTGAAGATACAAAGAACACGGGTCTTAGAGTTAATATATATTTTGTTGTCAACAAAATATATATTTAATCCTTATTTGTCTAGTTTGTGTCTTAATTATAATTTCATAATTGTCATGTTTTAATCATAGTGTAGGGGCCTAATTGTCATTTAAGTCTAATTGTCATTAGACTATATATAGTGTGACCTCTCGTGTATTTGTTAATTTAGTCGTTATTGATTCCGTTATCTCTTGTAAGGGTTTAATTGTTATTAATGCAAGTACGAGGAATTATTTGTAACTCTTTGAAATCGAATTATAATTAAATAATTCAGTACCTAATGATAACTATAATAATAATAATAATAATAATAATAATAATAATAATAATAATAATAATAATAATAATAATAATAATAATAATAATAATAACAAGCGTAAAAGAAAATGTTAAAATTAATAATGAAAATAACAATAAAATGATAAAATAATAATACTAATAAAAATTAATAATTTTAACAAGTGTTGAACTTGAAGATAAGTAAAAACAATATAAGTTGTATTATTTTAAAACTTAAAACTTATAGTGTTGTGCATAAAATAATAAAATTTAAAACTCCGGGGACCAAACTGTAAATTCAGTTTTGAAACAAAACTTAAACTTTGGCTAAATATGTTAACTTATAAACCACAGGGACCTAAGTGTAATATTTAAAAACCCAACCCCCATCCCCATTTTCCCGGCCGAGACTCCGGCCACCGCCGATCAAACTCCGGCGACCCCCAACACCTAATTTTAAAACCTAAAAATGAACCTAACCGGCTCGAGAACAGGATTCGAACACGGGGATATGTTTTAATTCGAAAGTAGCATTGAGTTCGATAACATACAAAACGAAACCGATTACCTTCGAGTTTCAAAACGGATTTTAACCTTAAAGTATCATAATCATCAAATTAATCGTCCATAAATCTTCGGTTAATCACTTGAAACTTAATGGGATGATAAACACGCCTGGAACAACATTAAAGCCATTGAAATCGACCTGAAACGGCCGACCTTAAAGCTTATAGCCGTTGGACATGTTTGAGCTCGAATTTAACCTATAAATTAGAGGGCTTTTGCTCGAAATGGGTTTCCTAAACTCTCTGCAACCTCAATTTCATAAAAACACACTCGCATTCGGCATTCGATCCAAGAACAGTCGCGACCTTGTTCTAATTTATTTCAACATGTTCAACTTCGAATCAGGTTGATCGATATCGTATCCTCGGCTTTATATACAAGGTTTCTTATTTGTCATCCTTATTATCCATGTGAGTTTTCATACCTCTTTTTATATTATTTCACACTCTTGGGGTGAAACATGTTAATCGTATTATAAATACACTTGTAAACACGTTTTAATCTTGTAACACTTGTGCAATTCATTTTATGTTGTTATGGTTATTTGAACACTTGTAGTTATCATGTGATGACTCTTGTAAGATACAATCATTAACTATTGCTAGCCTGGCGACGTCATAGATCTATGGGCCTGACAAGCCTATTTGGTGCTAAAGCCGAGATTATTGACGGCTCCTAGTGCCGTATTCTTGAGCACTATGGGAACCAAATACACTTAGCTAATCATTTAATCTTGTAATGGCCATATTTGTCAAGGTTTGATTATTACATTTGTTCATCCATCTTTATTTACTTTATTCAATAACCTATGACGTGAATTGTCATCTTTTATATATATATTTATGTATGCTAAAACTATGGAAACTCACCAAAATATTGTTGATATTATTTTTAATATATTTCAGGAAATGATACTGCTTAGCTTGTTTTTGAAGACTTGCTTACATCTAGGATTTGACCTAGATTAAAATAAAATGACACTTATTATCATATGACGTTGGAAATCTTATGTATTGTTGAATGTTTAAACTTATGTTATTTCTTAAATGTATGTTATGAATCTTGATATTTAATAATATTGTCATTTTAATTTAGCGTTGTGTGGCATGAACAATCTAAACCCTCACACCTCGACGTTTCCGCCATTAAGGTTGGGGTGTGACAGATTGGTATCAGAGCCCATAACTATAGGGATTTAGGTTATTAGAAATGGTGGCCTAAACTATGGTTAAACTAGGGACCCTTTACATGACATTTTCTATAATCTTGTAAGTATGTTTATATGCCTATCACATGTTGCATGATCAATTCCTTATGTGTTATTTGTTTATATTTAGAAACTAGTGCCTTAGGATTATGACTTGAACCTTGTATACCCCAACTTCCTAATCCTCTTCTTATGCCTCTAAGTTCTACCACGACTAATCCTTTCTAAATCTTATTCTCGACTACGTGTGGAATTCTACGCATCTTATCGAGTGGAGAAAATTCCTTAGACGATATGTCTAAATCTTGAAAATCTCATCGAGGTTTTAATTCTAGTGGCCTATAGGGAAATGTGTGACACATAAACACCTGTATTCTGAATTTCCTGGCAAAAGGCCCTCGGGCTAAGGCAAGCATTTCGTATAAATCTCATTGCGAGACCTGTTATGCTTACCTGGGGATTTCTGGGATGAGTGCTAAATTATGGTCAACATACACATCTTTCCCAAGGTAACTAGAATTAAGTCACCTCGACGTGTCCATGCTCCTATTGGCTATGTGGTACCAAATGGAACCATCCTGGTTATATTTGTAAATATCAAAATTCTTGATTTCTTGAACTGGTTTATTTCCGAATTCTAATATTGTTCTTTATTTCTATCTTATAGAATGCCTCGTCATCATGGAAAGTGTGTTATCCAACCGCAAACTTGCTGCGATGATCGCCCGTCAAATGGCTGCTGTACTCCCGACTATGGTTGCTGAACTTAGTAGCACCTTAATAGCCAATAACAACAACAATGGCAATGGAACTAATGGAGGTGATGGCAACAATGGTCATGGGGAGAATAGCAACAACCAAGGTGGGAACAACCGCACCTGCACTTTCAAGCACTTCAACTCGTGCAAACCCACTAACTTTAGTGGTAAAGAAGGAGCCACTGGACTTCTCGAGTGGTTCAAAAGCATGGAGAATACCTTCATCAATAGCGAGTGTCCTGAAGAGCTCAAGGTTCGATATGCCGCGAGCGTCCTTCAACAACGGGCACTCACTTGGTGGAATAGTGAGAAGCGAAACCGTGGTGCTGAAGTTGCATTGGCATTGTCTTGGGAGGAGTTCAAGACTATCATGATCCAAAAATTCTGCCCAAGGAGTGAATTACAAAAGTTGGAGGAGGAATTTTGGAACCTCAAACAAGATAGCGGGAATCATTTGGCTTATTCCACCCGGCATCATGAATTGAGGATGCTTCTACCACACATGGTGGATACCGTACCCCGCAACATCGAGAAATTTATCAAGGGGGTACCGCCTCAAATCCAAGATGCTGTGGTGGGAAGTAGGCCCACAACTTTGGAGGAGGCGATCAATATCACTGCTCAGCTTACTGAAAACCATATTAAGGCTGGTACCTTGACGGTGAAGGGTGCCAAGTCAACTGTGAAGGTAACTCTCGAAGCAACAAAGGAGGTGAAAGCTGAGTCGTCATTCAAAGGCAAGAAACGTAAGTTCACACCGGCTCGTAACTATGAGGTGACAGCACCAAATGCCCCTCAAAGGCAAGCTGTCGCTACAAATCAAGCCCCCGTGGCAAGGGCTTATACTGGACCGTACCCGATGTGCAACACCTGCAAGTACCATCATGCGGGGAACACTCCTTGTCGAATCTGCTCGTTGTGTGGAAAGTATGGTCATTTGGTGGCTACTTGCCATCGTGCCCCGAATAATGCTGCAATGGTTGCTAATCGAGCCTGCTACAACTGTGGCGAAACTGGGCATTTCCGTCCACAATGTCCTCGTATTGTAGGAAATGTGCCACCGGCTCGAGGAAGGGCTTTTAACATCAATGCCAACCAAGCTCAAGCCAACAATGTACGTCACTAATTTCCTCCAATCGTTCTTTTATCTTGTAAAAATTCTTGCCTGCCTTCCATGTGCCAATGATAGTTTATTATTTGAGCAGGTATGTACCTTGTAAATAGTAGATATGCATCTATACTTTTTGATTCGGGTGCGGATAAGAGTTTCGTGTCTTTAGAGTTCGAGCCTATTCTTTCTAAGCCGCGTTCTAACTTAGAAAGATCCTTTATGGTCGAAGTAGCCGATGGCAAATCTATTGAAGTCGACGTCATGATACGCGTTTGTGTCTTAAGTCTTAACGAGCACGAGTTTCTTATTGACCTTATTCCTATGCAACCGAGGAGCTTCGACATCATTATCGGCGTGGATTGGTTAGCCAAACAACACGCGGAAATTATATGCTTCGAGAAGTGCATTCGCATTCCTTTACCATCGGGTGATACCTTAAAAGTCTTTGGGGAGAGATCATCCCAAAGACTCAAACTCATGTCTTGTATCAAGGCCTGAAAGTGCTTGAGTAAAAACTGCCTAGCTTTCATAGCTTACGTAGTTAACATGAAGCCAAGGGGAAGGAATTGAAGGATATTCCTGTTATACGAGATTTTCCCGAGGTGTTTCCCGAGGATCTTTGTGGGTTGCCTCCCGTGCGAGAAGTTGAGTTCAAAATCGACTTGATTCCTGGTGCGAACCCCGTGGCTAAGTCACCTTATCGTCTTGCACCGTCTGAAATGCAAGAACTAACTAGTCAACTGCAAGAATTGACCGATAAGGGTTTTATTCGCCCTAGCTCTTCACCATGGGTTGCACCCATGCTATTTGTGAAGAAGAAAGATGGTTCATTCCGTATGTGCATCGACTATCGGGAACTCAACAAACTCACTATCAAGAACCGATACCCTCTTCCTAGAATCAATGATCTCTTCGATCAACTTCAATGAGCTATACAATTCTCAAAGATCGATATACGTTCTGGGTATCATCAACTACGTGTTCACGACAACGACATTCCAAAGACCGCGTTCCGTACTCGATATGGACATTATGAGTTCATGGTTATGCCTTTTGGCTTGACTAATGCACCTGCTGTCTTCATGGATCTCATGAATCGAGTATGTAAACCGTACTTGGATAAATTCGTGATCGTGTTTATTGATGATATTCTCACCTATTCCAAGACAAAGACCGATCACGAATCGCATTTACGTCAAGTCCTCGATCTTTTAAAGAAGGAACAACTATATGCCAAGTTCTCAAAGTGCGAATTCTGGCTCGAGGAAGTTCAATTCCTAGGACATGTGGTGAATGGCCAAGGAATTCATGTTGACCCAGCAAAAATAGAAGCCGTGAAGAATTGGTGTGTTCCCACGACCCCAACCGAGGTTCGTTATTTTCTGGGTTTAGCGGGTTACTATCGTAGGTTCATTGCAAACTTTTCGAAGATTGCTAAACCGCTTACGGTGCTAACTCAAAAGAATAGACTTTTTGAATGGGGACCCGAACAAGAAGAGGCTTTCGAGACACTGAAATGCAAACTGTGTAATGCTCCTATCTTAACCCTCCCCGATGGAAACGATGATTTCATTGTGTACTGCGATGCGTCTAGTCAAGGCCTTGGTTGTGTTCTCATGCAACGAGGCAAGGTCATAGCTTACGTGTCAAGACAATTGAAGGTTCATGAGGTGAACTACACAACTCACGATCTCGAACTTGGTGTCGTGGTATTTGCTTTGAAGATTTGGTGGCATTATCTTTATGGGACGCAATGTATAGTCTACACCGACCACAAGAGTCTCCAACATGTGTCAATCAAAAGGATCTCAACATGAGACAAAGACGTTAGGTTGAATTGATTAGCGACTACGATTGCGACATTCACTATCATCCTGGAAAGGCGAATGTTGTTGCCGACGCGCTGAGTTGTAAGTTCCACAACAAGACTGTCTCGCTTTAAGAAATCCGAGATTGAAGACAATGGTTTGACACGTTAGGGGAGTTTGATACTGAGATCCATGTGGATGTTAACAAGGCCACTATCATGCTTCAAAACATAAGGATTGATAGTGATCCGAGTTTTGCATCCGCGAGGCTCAACAAGCGGCGCTAACCGAGGAAGGGAAAGACGAAGAGCTGGCGTCTAATATTCGGTCACAATTGGAGACAAAACCGAATGGCATGTGGTATTTCTTGAACCGGCTTTGGATTCCTAATCGCGACAATCTCCGTCACTTCATCATGAACGAAGCTCATCAAACACGATATTCTATTCACCCTGGGTCTGATAAGATGTACATGGATCTGCGTGGCCAATATTGGTGGCCAGGAATGAAGAAAGATATCACGTCTTATGTTTCTAAGTGCCTCACGTGTGCAAGGGTCAAAGCTGAACATCAACGGCCTAGTGGTTTACTTGAACAACCCGAAATCCCAATGTGGAAATGGGAACATATATCCATGGATTTCATAACCAAGTTACCACGAACATCTCGTGGCCATGATAGTATATGGGTTATTGTTGACCGTTTGACCAAAACGGCACATTTCATACCAATACGAGACACTTACAAGGTTTCAAGATTGGCTCGCATCTACATCGATGAAATTGTGAGTCGTCATGGCGTGCCGTTGCATATTATTTCCGATCGTGATGCTCGTTTCACTTCATATTTCTGGTCTTCTATGCAAGAACTTTTGGGTACTCAACTGGATTTAAGCACGGCTTACCATCCTCAAACGGATGGTCAAACCGAGCGAACAATTCAAACCCTTGAGGACTTGCTACGTCTTTGTGTCCTTGAGTTTGGTGGTGACTGGGATACGCATCTGCCGTTAGCGGAATTTTTGTATAACAATAGTTATCACTCGAGTATCAAGATGGCACCATTTGAGGCTTTATATGGTCGTAAATATCGTTCTCCGATCTGCTGGATTGACATTGGTGAGAATTTCATTACTGGACCAGAACTTATTCAAGAAACGACCGACAAAGTCTCCAAAATCCGAAATAACCTTGAAGTGGCTAGAAGTCGTCAAAAGAGTTATGCCGATAAAAGACGCAAACCGTTGGAGTTCCAAGTCAACGATATGGTTCTTCTCAAGGTTTCTCCATGGAAGGGTGTTGTTCGCTTTGGGAAGAAGGGCCAGTTAGCCCCACGCTTTGTAGGACCTTTCAAAATTCTGAAAAGAATTGGGAAAGTGGCTTACAAACTAGAACTATCCTCCGAACTTAGAGAGGTTCATCCTGTCTTCCATGTCTCAAACCTGAGGAAATGCATAGCCGATGAAAGTTTGCATGTTCCTTTGAAGGAAATCCAAATTGACGAGTCGTTGCATTTCGTTGAGAAGCCTGTCGAGATTATGGATCAAACGTTGAAGAAGACCCGTATATCTACCACACTGATCGTCAAAGTCCGTTGGGAAAACAAACGTGGAGCTGAGTTCACTTGGGAACGCGAGGATCACATGAAGAAGAAATACCCCTTTCTTTTTGTTTAGTTTTAGCTTTAATTTCGGAACGAAATTCTTTAAAGTTGGGTAGACTGTGACCTCTCGTGTATTTGTTAATTTAGTCGTTATTGATTCTGTTATCTCTTGTAAGGGTTTAATTGTTATTAATGCAAGTACGAGGACTTATTTGTAACTCTTTGAAATCGTATTATAATTAAATAATTCAGTACCTAATGATAACTATAATAATAATAATAATAATAATAATAATAATAATAATAATAATAATAATAATAATAATAATAATAACAAGCGTAAAAGAAAATGTTAAAATTAATAATGAAAATAACAATAAAATGATAAAATAATAATACTAATGACAATTAATAATTTTAATAAGTGTTAAACTTGAAGATAAGTAAAAACAATATAAGTTGTATTATTTTAAAACTTAAAACTTATAATGTTGTGCATAAAATAATAAAATTTAAAACTCCGGGGACCAAACTGTAAATTCAGTTTTTAAACAAAACTTAAACTTTGGCTAAATATGTTAACTTATAAACCATAGGGACCTAAGTGTAATATTTAAAAACCCAACCCCCATCCCCGTTTTCCCGGCCGAGACTCCGGCCACCGCCGGTCAAACTCCGACGACCCCCAACACCCAATTTTAAAACCTAAAAATGAACCTAACCGGCTCGAGAACAGGATTCGAACACGGGGATATGTTTTAATTCGAAAGTAGCATTGAGTTCGATAACATACAAAACGAAACCGATTACCTTCAAGTTTCAAAACGGATTTTAACCTTAAAGTATCATAATCATCAAATTAATCGTCCATAAATCTTCGGTTAATCACTTGAAACTTAATGGGATGATAAACACGCCTGGAACAACATTAAAGCCATTGAAATCGACCTGAAACGGCCGACCTTAAAGCTTATAGCCGTTGGACATGTTTGAGCTCGAATTGAACCTATAAATTAGAGGGCTTTTGCTCGAAATGAGTTTACTAAACTCTCTGCAACCTCAATTTCATAAAAACACACTCGCATTCGGCATTCGATCCAAAAACAGTCGCGACCTTGTTCTAATTTATTTCAACCTGTTCAACTTCGAATCAGGTTGATCGATATCGTATCCTTGGCATTATATACAAGGTTTCTTATTTGTCATCCTTATTATCCATGTGAGTTTTCATACCTCTTTTTATATTATTTCACACTCTTGGGGTGAAACATGTTAATCGTATTATAAATACACTTGTAAACACGTTTTAATCTTGTAACACTTGTGCAATTCATTTTATGTTGTTATGGTTATTTGAACACTTGTAATTATCATGTGATGACTCTTGTAAGATACAATCATTAACTATTGCTAGCCTAGCGACGTCATAGTTCTATGGGCCTGACAAGCCTATTTGGTGCTAAAGCCGAGTTTATTGCCGGCTCCTAGTGCCGTATTCTTGAGCACTATGGGAACCAAATACACTTAGCTAATCGTTTAATCTTGTAATGGCCATATTTGTCAAGGTTTGATTGTTACATTTGTTCATCCATCTTTATTTACTTTATTCAATAACCTATGACGTGAATTGTCATCTTTTATATATATTTATGTATGCTAAAACTATGAAAACTCACCAACATATTATTGATATTATTTTTAACATGTTTCAGGAAATGATACTGCTTAGCTTGTTTTTGAAGACTTGCTTACATCTAGGATTGGACCTAGATTTATGTATTGTTGAATGTTTGAACTTATGTTATTTCTTAAATGTATGTTATGAATCTTGATATTTAATAATATTGTCATTTTAATTTAGCGTTGTGTGGCATGGACAATCTTAACCGTCGCACCTCGACGTTT
This sequence comes from Flaveria sonorensis, assembly GCA_025506505.1. Classification (NCBI taxonomy): domain Eukaryota; kingdom Viridiplantae; phylum Streptophyta; class Magnoliopsida; order Asterales; family Asteraceae; genus Flaveria; species Flaveria sonorensis. Next base: position 63,942,691 of record CM046434.1, on the reverse strand, counting down.
CCGCCGTTAAGGTTGGGGTGTGACATATAGCTAGAGTCATTAGTGTATTGTCAAGCTGGCATGAGCTAGATTTGAGGGTTTTTCATGTAATTAACATCTTATGCAAATCAATTCAGATCAAACAAGGGTTTATTGAGTGTTCTTAAGGTGTTCATCATTGTTCAACAATATTTTATTGTGTTTGATCTATATTTTACATAAATATCATTGATATTTGTGTTTTCAGTGGTATTTGTTTGTGTTTATTAATCAATTGCACTGTTATATCGATCGAGAGGACCAACAATTTGGTATCAGAGCCATTATGCTCTTGATTATTTGAGTTTTGTTTGGTTTTCTAGTTCTAAGTCAATGTTCCATTAATTGTCGATCTGATCTGAGTGTTTTTTATATGGAAATTGATTGAGGATTGCTCGATTTTGGTGTGGGAAGCTATAGGAATCATCAGATCTCAAATCCATTGAGATTTGGATGAGTTTGAGCTGATTTCGTGCTGAAAAAGGCTGTCCAGATACGTCGGGCGAATTTACAGCTCGTCCAGCGAAACTACAGCATCTTCCACATAGTTTCGCTGGCGAAACAAGGGATCCGTTAGCGAAACTAAGCTGTTCTTGGTTTTTGGATCTGGTTTCCTTGATCCAGCAAAAGTACATGTGTTGAGCGAAAGTTCATAGTGTTTGTGTGCCAATCCCAGCGAAATTGCTGCCAAATTGTTCTCTGAACGAAAGTTCAACTAGTTTTGGGTGAAACTACCCTGCGAAACTAGCATCAGCTTGCCACTGCTGGGCGAAACTGCTGTCAAAATTACTGGCGAAACTACTAACGAAACTACTAGTGAAGTTGGCAGAAAACCCATTTGCTTAGAAACCATTTAGTTGATATTAAAAGTTTTTCTTTCGGGGGGAGAATATCATTCAACAATTTTTGGAAAAATAATTGTAGTTTTGGGTGTTAAAGTGATTTTTAATATTTTAAAAGAAAATATCGTTTTCTGCCGATTTCGAATATGACAACGCCAAAATGGCACAAAGTCGGTTTGATTCTTTTGCAGCCATGAAAGATGAAAAGATATCTGATGTTGTTGATCGATTTTTGATGGTGGTAAACAACCTTAAGAAGTATGATGACCAGCTGGGAAACCATGAACAAGTCATAAAACTTTTGGACTCTCTTCCTCCACAGTGGAGTCCACAAGTTAGGTTGTTAAAACACGAAAGAAATTTTGCTGACTACAAACTTATGGAAGTTATCAACAAGTTGAAGTCATTTGATTTGGATATGAAAAGAAAAGAGTACAGTCAATTCATGTTTGGTGGCGTATCTTTAAGTGTTGAAATCAAAGAAACTAAAGAAGAAGTCAACCATGCATTGATGGCTGAGGTAGTAAACAGTGATGAGGATTCTGTTGAGGGTTTTGATCCTTTCAAAGAATTCAGGTGTGACACTCAAGGTGAGAGTGTTGGTGATGTTGGTGATTGTGAAAGCCGGTGTAAAGTTCAGGATGAAGGAAAGCAAGAGGAAGGTAAAGCTGAAGAAGCTAAGAAAAGAGCTGCTGAGGAGGATGAATACAAAAAGAACACTCATGTCTGTCAATGTGAAAAAGCCCTTGCTGCTGAAAAGATAGTTATGGGGCTTCCTTATGAGGTTGTTCAAGACATGTGTTCTCCTCCCTGCAAAATTCGTTTATTCGGGGTTTATAAAACTAACAGATTATTGTTAGAAAATGAAAAAGAATTCAAACGAATAAACAATGAACTTAAAAGAAAATGATCTTTTAAAAAGAAATCTTTTAGAAAAGAATGTCGAGATTAATGTTTTGAGCGAACGAGTCACATTAGCAGAATTTGAGACTAGCAAGCTTAAAACTAAACTTGATAAATGGACGATATCAGAGATGAAACAGGAAGAACTATTCTCTAAGCAAAGGGGAGCTAGAATCAAAATGGGTGTGGGATGTGGTGAAACTTCATATGTTTATCCTCCTCCTAGAACTCATTGTTACTCTCCTATGCCTCAACCTCATCCATCTAATAATTTAATTGAAGCTGCAAATACTAACAGTTTACATGCAGGTTTAAGCAGCGTTAATCACAAAGAGGTTCGAGATGAATATGATTTTCCTGCAGGTTTGGGGCTCATCAAGCAAGGATCTGATCTACAAAATGATAATTCCACCTCTGATGCTTCAAAACCAGTATCAGTTGTTTCCAGAAACTTCTTTAACAAATTCAAGACAGGTAACATCCCTTTGTTTGTTCCTGTCAAGTTTGTCAAAGAAGAAACAGCTGTGGAATCATCAAGCAATCAGAACTCAACAACACAAACCGACACAACAAGAGTCTTCAATCAAGATCCATTGGAAGTTGACTTGTGTATACAGGACTGGACAAGTTCTGATAATGAACCAGAGATCATCAAGTCACCTGAAGTTATCAAGTGTCAAAAGCTTCCAACAGTTGAATCAAGACCTATATGGATCTCATCTCCAACTGCTAAGCAAATTAGCAATTCCTCCAAAGCTCAGCAGAAGCACTCACCATTCTCATCTGCTATCCATCAAGCTCGCCACAAATCTGCCTCCAAGTCTACCAAATCACCAGTCATACAAAAAGGTTCTCAGAAGAATGTTCAGATCTCAGCTCCCGGAACATCACACATCAAATCATGGCCCAATTCGAAATCCATATTGACAAAGCCTCAAAAGGTTCAATTTCAAAATATCCAAAAGAAGAAGCTTCAAGGTTGTCAACAAGCTGCAACAACCTTAAAGCAGGCTCCACCCTCTACTATTATCCACGGGACTACAAAGAACCAAAAGCCTTTCAAGGCTTGCTTTAGATGTGGAAAAGAAGGTCATGTGCTAAAGAACTGCCCTCAAGTTCAAAGACAGGCTTGGGGCACGAGTTGCTTCTCTGGTTCAAAAAGTAAAAAGCACATATCTTTAAATGGTTGGATGAAGAACAATCTATCCAAACCTTCTCATGTGAAGCCGGTTTCACATGATTCAAAAATGAAAAGGACCAATGTGTCAAAATCAAAATCTCTTCCTTCGGGTCTTAAATAGAAAATGATTTTCAAATTCAATTTTTTCAAATCAAAAGTAATTGAACAGAAACAAATTTAGAAAGTAAAAAAAAAAAGAAAAGGATAAAGAAATAAATGATTTTTCAAAAGAGTGTGCTTAAACAGGTTACATACACTGATGAAAAAGAAGCTCCCAGGACCACGATTGCCTGGGTCCCCCTCTCTAACTAATCTGTTTATGAGTGCAGGAACAATTCAGGAGGCCTATCAGTAATCCGGTTTACTGACTGGGATTGTTCCTAATTCAAATTTGAGGTGGAACAAATAGGTTATGGTATCTCATCCACATTTTGGATTCTTATCTACCTTTCACAATCATTGTATTTTTCTTGTTACTTCATTTCTCATGTTTTTGCTAGTATAATTTGAAAGACTTTCTTTAGTAAAATTCTTTTTTCAATTCCGTTTATTATATACTTAAAAAAAGAGGAAAATTTCTTTTTTTTGTTTCATGGCAGTTAAAAAGAAATTTCGGGGGAGAATAAAAAAAATTTCACGGGAACTAAGAACTTGATTTGGGATGATTGAGAAATGATAGTATGTCTTCTTGGTATGCTTATTTGTATGATTTGTACTTTGTGAGAAATGATAGTAACTGATGTAGATATCTGTATCACTTAATATTCTAAAATATGAAAAAGACATTTTCATTATATGATATGCTTGGTAGGCTTAGCCTGAAAACAAAGTAAACATTATTTCTGTAGCCTACCTAAAGCTTTAGAACTCGGTGATAAGGATCATTTCCATGACATCTCGGCCTGCACAAAGTTACATGTCCTGTCAAAAATGGGTTGAGAGTTTAAAATCTCTGCTTTGACTTTTTCAAAATATCCCTATCCCCAAGTCCTGAATGTAGCTTCTCGTTAGCTCTTCAGATGTATATTTCGTGCTTATCTCCTCTGCTATGCGGAAGCATTGACCTGGAGCGATGATCTTCTCTGTTATACGTGAGTATAGACCTGAAGCTCTCATCAGCACGCTTAGATGATCATCTCCTCTGTTATACGTAAATATAGACCTGGAGCTCTCATCATCTGTTCCCTAAAATAAAAGCACAGTGATTCTTAACTACGATCATTGTTAAACCTTAAAAGAAAATCAAGCAGAGTTAATCAGATTACTCAATAAGCCCTGATGATGGGATAAGTTCTTTGCCGGATGTCTATGGGAACCAAATCACCTGAGCTTCTCTAATTAAATCTAAAACATGATAAAATCAGTTGCAGATCACTTGTTGAAAAGGATAAGGCATGGGTTTAAATTGGACAAATATACCAACAATCATTTTTGAACTGTTTTGGCTTTCAAAAATTTAAAATTGTGACCAGACTCTGTATCAGTGTGATCTCACTAACTTGTCGATGTTCAAATACATCTTTGTGCTTTCGTATATCTTGAGGATGTGATCTCATGATCAAATTAGTTCTTGGTGTAATATGATAAAACAAAATAAAATAAAATATTCATTTCAAATTATTTTTCAAGTCTTCCATATTATGCTATTAAAATGTTATCATTTTCACATGCATTTCACGAGAAAATGCACATTCAGATAAACACGGGTTTATTTGTATTGTTGAAATGATCTAACGAGAAATGTGTAGAATGTGTTTGTAATTGTGTTACAGATTCTTGCTGCAATTGATGGCCGATCATCAACTGAGCAAAGTACCAGTCTAGAGAACCTGTTTCTCAAGTTTGCAAAAGATACCAAGCTAAGATTCCTTCTCCTACATCTTCTGAAGCACTCAAGAATAGAGAGTTGGAGATGCTATTCCTGATCATTCTCACGATGCACACAAAAGGAGGGAGCACTCAAAAAGGGAGAGCTTGTAAGATGAAGGATTATCGGTACCAGATCATCAATCTAGGGGGAGATTGAAGATCATTATATAGTTGACTTATCGATGCTGATCACGATGAAAGACTTTGATAATAATAGACTAAGGGGGGGTATTGTTGGGTCTGAAAAATAGTCTAATATTATCAACGCAGACCAAGTCAACAAAAGTCAACATTAAAGTCAAAGTCAACGCAAAGTCAAGTCGACACGTTCAGAACGAAGATTAATAGTGAGGCGTTGAAGATATAAAGAACACGGGTCTTAGAGTTAATATATATTTTGTTGTCAACAAAATATATATTTAATCCTTATTTGTCTAGTTTGTCTTAATTGTAATTTCATAATTATCATGTTTTAATCATAGTCTAGGGGCTAATTGTCATTAAGTCTAACTGTCATTAGACTATATATAGCTAGAGTCATTAGTGTGTTGTCAAGCTGGCATGAGCTAGATTTGAGGGTTTTTCATGTAATTAACATCTTATGCAAATCAATTCAGATCAAACAATGGTTTATTGAGTGTTCTTAAGGTGTTCATCATTGTTCAACAATATTTTATTGTGTTTGATCTATATTTTACACAAATATCATTGATATTCGTGTTTTCAGTGGGATTTGTTTGTGTTTATTAATCAATTGCACTGTTATATCGATCGAGAGGACCAACAGTTTTGGCTAAGTTCTGTTTTAAAAATAATTTAAGGTTACAAGTATTTATTCATGTTAAAAAAGGGTATATATGGTTTGTTCACAGGCTGTTGTTGTGTGCGGGTTGTCCTTGGGTGTTGGAGTTTCACACGCTTTAGTGTTTGAGATCATAATGACATTTGGGTTTGTCTACACAGTCTATGCAATCGCAGTTGACCCGAAGAAAAATAGCTTGAAAACAATTGCACCAATTGCAATTGGTTTCATTGTTGGAGGCTTGGAGCAAATATTTTGGTTGGTGGGGCATTTACTGGAGCATTCATGAACCCAGCACTGTCTTTTGGGCCCGCTTTGGTGAGATGGTCCTGGGCCAACCATTGGGTTTACTGGGCTGGACCTTTGATTGGTGGTGGCCTTGCTGGGCTTATCTATGAGATCCTCTTTATCAATCAAATCCATGCCTATTTGCCCACATCTGCCTGCCTACAGGGTTGTTTGATTTGTTTCTGAGCCGGTCAAAATGTCTGGCCCACTGATCTGGTCAGACATTTTGGCCGGTCAGCGTGTTTGATTTTCAGTCTTTCGCGTCTGACCCGGTCCGACACCACTGATCCATGCATATTTTTCCCTTTACCCGGTCAGTTTTGGAAAAACCCCTTACCCGGTCACCACCTTCTGACCGAGTGAGGGATTTCAAACATCCCCTAATTAATTTGAAAATATTGGTTTGCTATCATTATTGATTGCCATTTGTGAATACTGGATTGTGAATTCTCCATATCATCTGATGTATGTAACATTTATTGGTTGTGTTAAATATTTGCTCATGTGTGTAAAGTGTTTCTTTTGTTTATGCATTGGATATCTTTCATGAATGAAAATATAATGTTTGCAAATTTTCTTATTTGTTTACTGAGCATTAACAAATTTGGTTCAAATTTGATTATGATAATTGTTAATTGTGAGTTTTGATCTTTCCTTTATGATAGAATAAATAATACTAGCCAATACATCATCTACATGTCTACATGTGTGTGTGAAGTAACTAGCATAACTTCACCTTCTCCGTCTGCCTTCTTCCACCTGCAGTATCTTCTTTCGGAGATTTAATACAGAGGATCCAACAACCAACAAATTACTAGAAAACTGGTTGACTTCTTACCATAGTTTTTCCAGAAAAATTACTGGAAACTTCAACAAAACCAACTAATTTTAGCGATCAACTTTAGACAATATACCAACAGAAAATGAAGTTGGCGGGATATCCCAACAAAAAGCTTTTAAAATTACAATTTTAATCTTCGCTAGAAAGTTCCATGGAATTCCAATAAGATTATTTTTAAAAAAGATTATTTTATTTTTGTTGGGAAAATATTTTTTGACACAAATTCCGAAAATCCTCGCAGGATTTGTTATAGATATTTGTTATTATTGATATATCTTTAAATAAAAGAAAAAAAAACAGATTTATATAATTTTTGACGCGTAGAAAGAATTTTTTGTTAAGAAAAAAAGGTCACAATTTAGTCGGAAAAGTAATTTAAAATAAAATTGTGAGAAATACGTGATTATCTAGGTGTTGCCCAAATTTTCCAAGATAATCTACATGGAGCTGTTCGAAATAAGTTTGCCAGAAATTGGTCAGAATTTTTTAAAAAAATAAAAAATGGTCAGAAAATTTGAAAAAAATTAAAACCAACATGTGGTCGAAAAATATCAAAATATTTAAAATAATAAAAAATAATGTTCGGGGATTGGACGTAAAGAAAGATAAAATTTAAATAATATTCAAAACTTTGTCAGAAAATCTTAACACTACTTTTGTTTGAAATTTGTTTTTTTCGAAACTGTGAGAAAGTTTTCCCGACCATAACTTTTACTGAAATTTAATCCTGTCAAAAATTGATCTTAAAACGTCTTTTTTTAAGATTTATCGTTAGAAACATGTCAATTTTCTATTAGCGACGATTACTGGTGAATAGCATTGCACAACAAGAGACGATATATTTATTATGTTATCGTATGCTAATTACAAATATTATTTCTTCATATTCTTGTTGATTGGAAGTCTTTAGCTAAAACAAAAAAGTTACAAATTGATCATTTCGTATATTTATGGTGGTCCATATAGTTACTGCAATGGAGAATCCTTTATGTTGTGTTGCTATGGACCAATAAGCTGGATGCCTCTTTTATGGTCTGGTTGTAGTGGTCTTGCGTTTTTCTCTGCATGCTGTAATTATTTCAGATTTTTGTAAGAAAGAGATACAAATATTTGAAAAACCTAATTTCTTAACCGGCAATTCCTAAACTGAAGCTGATAATTTCTATACACTTATTTTATTATTATAATGTATGATTCTATTTCGGAGGATAAATGTTATCTTAATTAGGTCCACCTACCCATTTCTCAACCGGAACCGCACCCAAACACTGTTAGGAGGAAACCCGCAACTGGAAAATTGTGATATTTCAATGGTTTTATGTTTGTTGTAGGTATTCCAATGATTACAAGCATATAATCATTTTAATTTTTAAATAGTTTGTTAATTTCAAATTATGATTTTCCTAACTTCATCTAATACATTTATTATAGTTAATGTTAAGTAAGCATCTACAAAAACTATTTGCTAATCAAAATCAACCTACCCTATCTATTTTTACTTGTTATCTAACGGTAAAACTAGAGCTTTTTAGTTGAAGATTATCATAAGATTATCTTCTTTACTGAATACAACTAAAATTTTCGATCTAAGACATTATTTTCTAAAAAGGAACTAATCTTTAAAAAGTAAAAACTAAACAAATTCTGATGACTAAAAGTCAAGCAAACCCTCTACCATCCCTTGGTTTCACCCTTTATCCTAAGAAAATTATAATATATACTTACATCATGAACCGCCTCTCGCAATAATTTAACTTGATCAAGTGATACAGTCCTCACCTACACAACACGTTCCATAACTATTATTAAAATTTAAACACCTCACCAGAAAAGAAAAGAATACGATGTCTATTATTAAATACTTGAAATGTTTTTTGATATGTAATAAAATACGGATGATGTACAAATTAAGTTGTATGTACCTTCTTGCTAATGGTCCAAACGACCCCTTCAGTACATGGAGGCACGGTGAGGGAGCCAATATAGTTGTAGTACCTTCTGCAACTCATATGGACCTCTCGGGGATCAATCACTCCTGGGTGTCTATGTTCATTTTCTTTGTTCACTAATGATGTTATGTTTCGACCCAACTGAACTTTGCATCAATCGATAAATAATCATATGATATGTTACGTACAGGAAAAAACCAAAAAAACTCTTAGGAATTTACCTTAGAGAGAAAAGGGTTTGGTTTTCCAATTTTGTAGAGGACACCAATGACTGCAAATTGGTGTTTGGAAGTTGGGTCGGTGCTCTTATGAACCATGTGTAGTTCCAACGAGTACCTGCAAAATCAAATTTTCAATGAACTTGCTCAACAATTGTCAATGTTAATGTCATTAAGGTAAAAAAAAAAGTGATTAAGCAATTTAAATTTTTGGGTTAGTACTTTTGATTTCTATTTCATATGAAATTACTAAGAAACTTATATAAGCGAAGTAAAATTATTAGTCCCTAAGCTCTCAACGACATATTATCAGATTAAATTACGAGTGAACTCATGTAAATCTAATAATATTTGTTCGAGTTTATTGGGGTTGCAAGCGAAGTTGACAAATTTGTTGGAGAGGCAAGCAAAATTAGGAGGAATCACGCATGTTTATTGGTCTCAAGTTCACAAGAATTGTACATTTAAAGGTGTTATGGAACTTGGCTTAAGTGCGTTGATCAAATTGTTGGTTGGGTCTCAAATAATGCACTTAAATTCACACGTATAGAAGGTTATTTGCCGCTTAAAAGTAAATCAACCATGTACACATTCATTCTTATAAAACTTACATTAAATCTAGACTCTTGCAACATGAAAGTAAATCAAAGGGAAAATAACTAACCACTAAGGCCACTATTTTATTACTTAGCATAATTAAACCCAATAACATGTGACTAAAGAAGAATCTTGGAATCCTGGTCAATCTGTATCCGTTTGACCCGACTTTGACCCGCACACATCAAGATTAATCTACACAGACAATCAAACTACTTTATGCTATATGGATAGGTTTGCTCGTACAGGTAGCTAGGCTAACTTCCTAGAACAATAAAAGTTTTGAAAAACATTTAAAAGTACTTAGCTGAATATACTAAATCACATACTTGTTCAAAAAGTTTCTTTAAATGTTATATATTAAGCATACAAGATGCAACGTCACAAGGAAGAATTTGACCTTTTATTATTGATGGTATGTTCGGAAGGCGAGTGCCAATGTGCTTGTTTCAGAGCGTAAATGGTTCCATTTATTTCGATCGAACCTGCATAGCCCTCCCAATGAACCTACGTCCCCCAACAAGTGAATTCAAATTTATAATTATTAATTATGCACTTGGTAATCCTTTTTGCGACCTTTTGGTGACAGGATTATATTTAATTAATATTTACATTTGTCGCGACTATTTTATGACTGTCATTTAATTTTTAAATAATATATTTTTAACTTTTTTCGAATATTTGTTGACAGAGATGTAACAATTGCAAATTTTACGACCAAAATTTAAGTTATAATATTTTGATATTTTTTCAATTTTTTCTATCGTTTTATGACAGCATTTTAGTTAAATTTAAAATTTAAAATTAAATTATCTATGTTCTCAATCGACCTTCCTTAATACTTTAAATTTAGTAATTTAGTTATTTTTACTTTTTGGACTGTTTTTGAAACGGTTGTAAATGTTATAACCACTAGCTTGAGACAGACGTTTACATTTTAAATTTATCTATTTCTTTTTATACAACTAAATTTACACTTGTTTTCTTTCAATCGTAAACTGGATTTTGTGAAGGTTGTATATCATATAATATATGTCTCACCTGTATATCATGGCCACGGTTAATTACTGTTGCAGTGCATGGTTTGTAGTTCCTCAACAGCTTCTTTGATTTGTGAACAACATTAACTCTCTTATTCGACAAGTCAATTGGAGATTGCATTTTACCATTGTTACAAGTAGACCATTCTTTGTGTAGTTTTCCCCATTGCTCGGGTCCTTTTCCGCTCGTCTTTGCATAATCGAACTCCCACTCATCCTCTGAACGCACAAATTCACACCAATAAAGTTAAAACGGACCAAAATGGCTAGATAATAAATCTTAGAAACCAAAATAACGCGTGTAATAATAAAATGGAGAATAAATGAACTCACCAACTTCTTGAGTGTAGATTGAAATCGGAAAGATAATAATAAGTAAAACTAGAAGAGATTTGATCTTGGAACCAACGTACATTATGGAGGAGGAGAAACAAGGGTGTGGTGGTGGTGGTGGTGGAGGAGATGACGGTGGTGATGTAAACGAAGTTATGAGGTATATTAATATATGTTAAAAGTTAAAAGGGTATGGGTTGCAGTAGAGAAGTAAATTTAGTTGTTGATACAACCAAGGAAAGAATCACTAGCTAGTACATGCTCTTTTTCCTGCTAACGTGATCTTACTTTTGTTTTCTTAAATCTTAATGTCTATTTGATATATTATTTTGATTAAAAGAATTTGTTATTAGTACAATAATATATAATAGATGCAAAAATCCACAAACAAGAAATCTTCCTGTCGTACAAGATTTTCAGTCATTATTCAAAACACTTATTTTTTACTCCTACGCTACATGCATGTCTTCATTTAACACATTTATATTAATTTTCACCTCACCGCTTACTTTTACATTTACAGAAAATCATATATTTGCTTCTTTTATTAATGTACGTTCTGTTAAACATGTTTAATCAAGTTTTGTGTATGTAATCATGTCTTGTAATGTAAACTCCTTTATTACTTAGATATGTCAGTTTATAATATGTTATTATGGGGAAATATTTAAAGACTTAAGAGTATAAAAAGGTTTTGAAAATATGATGTTACATGATAAAATAACTTCTTTTAGTGAAAAGTCAAAATGTATAAGGTTTCGAGCGTAACGCGTCATTATTTTACAAATTTTACAAGAGTCGTAGAATCAGTTTTCAGAACTCTTGGAGTTTCACAAACAACATTTGAAAATAAAATCAAGTGTGGTTGGTGTACATCCCAAAATCCAAATTAAATGCTTGAAGATAAAATCAAGTGTGGTTGGTGTATAATACATCCAAAAACCCAAATTAAATGCATTCATGACTTAGAAAACCAGAATTTCAATATAATTAGCATCTCAAATGCTTAAAGCTAGAAGAAAGAAACACTCACAAATGTGTCATCGTCGCAATAGAATTTCATCCATCATTCAAAAAGACACATTTTTTTTTAACGGCAAATGTACGACCCTGTTTCGGATGATAGATGTTATCTTAATCGGGCCCACCTATCCATTTCCCAGCCGGGACCGCACCCCCACCCCCTCTGGAGGAAACCCATTACTGAAAAAACTCTCTGACTCAACTATAAGCATTTTGCTCAAAGTGAGACTTGAACCCATAACCTCTCATTATTTACATGTAATGGATACCTCACCTTAACCAGTTGGGCTAAGGATCATTAGTAAAAAAAAACTCATTTTTACTTCAACACTATTTTTCTTAGCCACACATACATTTTCACATTATCACCTGTTTTTACATTTAATAATTATTATAACCTCATACATTTTTTCATTTAGTAATGTTATGTAAAACATGTTTAATTAAAGTTCCGTGCAAGTACTATATGTTTTGTAATTGTGAACTCTTTTTGTTATTCTGATATATCACTTTATAGTATGTTTTGGGAGTTTGTTTATTAATTATGTGAATATGCATGAAGACTCTAGTATAAAATGGTTTTAAGAATGAGATGTTATCGCTAAAAATATCTTCTTCTAGTCAGAATCAAATGTGTGAGTTTTCTAGCATCAATGCTTCATCATTCTACAAATTTGATAAAAGTACAGTTAGTTTTCACAATTCCTGATATATAGCCAACAACATACTAAGAAAACACATGAAAATAAAATTATCAGTGGTTGTTATATGTAAAAACCCTTATAAAATGCATTCATGTGGGGTTAGGAAACACGAACTTCAGTTCAATTAGAGTATCTCCTAATGCTAAAAGAAGTGAACACTCAAAATTCAAAAAACATGCCATCTCATTTGTCATGATTTACACTTATCTTGTAAAAGTATTTATTTTTACCATGACGATCCATGCTTTTATTTAAAAACCCTTATATATAATTATCATCACCTACTTTAATATTTATTTGCTAAAATCCAAATTATCTTTAATTTATAGTAATATGCTTTTTTTTATATTTCATATTAATTAAAATAATTTAATATAATTTAAAAATATAATAAAAACTGGAAATTATACTATTAAAATAAAAATAAATGTACATAACTAATTACTCTCCACTAACACTTGTAATACTAGAGAGCTATTCATTAAAAAATCATACTTATAATAAATGATTACATGTGATGTTACGTGTAACTATCAAGTCTCATCTCATAAAATTTTCCTAAATATTTTATTTTATTAACTATATCAATCATCACCAATATTCTTAGAAATTTTAAATCACTGATATCAATCGTCTCAAATCTTATGTAATTCCAAAACCCTATGATAATTATTTCACAAATCCTTATGTTTATGTTATAAATTTGAATTAAAAACAATGAACTTTTAATATTTTGGTTTACATTTTTATTTTCAACCCGTGTAATACACACATTACTAACCTAATTAGCCGTTATACGTTTTGTAAACATTTCCATTTAAAAGTAGAGTAAATTACAAATTTCGCCCTTTAAGTTTGTAGTAAATTTCTAAAATTATCCTTAAACTAAGAAAATTATAAGAATTGTCCTTTACATTCAAGTTTTGTTACACGTTCAGTCCTTTCCCCTAACGTTCGTTTGTTTTAGTCGTTAAATCAGGTCACATGTTTTGCACATGAGGGTAAATTGGTCTTTTTATCTTCATTCCACCCACCCTACCCCACTCTTCTCTCTCTACACAAAGAACATCATTCTACCGTCCTACCTCCACTGCTGGGCTTCCTCCACTGCCGGCCCTCCTCCACCGCCGGCCCCTCCTCCACCTCCAACCCACCTCCACCGTCGTCATCATCATTCCTCACCCGTTGTCGCCGCACCAGCATCTACTCCCCTCTGTCTAAACACAGTTGCAATCCCCTACCACCGCCATCACCGTGCGCCCTCCTCCGTCACCACCACAACATCATCATCTTCCATCTTCATCATCTCTAGAAACACACACCAGATCCATCACCATCGCTACCTTTCAAACACCATATCTATCATCATTGCTACCCCTCTTCTCCTACCAGATCCATCACCATCGATTCCCAAATCCACAAACCAAACCACCATCTTCAGTCGTAAATAGGTGGAGATGGGGTCGTTCCATACCCCCATTATCACAACCATCACCGTGAACATTTATTTTCCCCGTCTAATTTCACGATTTCAGATGAGGATGGGTTTCAAGATTTTAGATATGTGATTGGAGACTCTCATGTAACCTAAATCCACATACCACACCATCATCTTCAGTCACATACAGGTGGTGGCGACGATGGCAATGGCGACGATGGTGGATGATGGCGTCGTGGGAGATGAGTGCAGAGGAGAGAGAGAGTGAGAGAGAGAGAGAGAGAAGTAAAAAAAGAGATAAAGATTAAAACAAATTACATAAATAGTCCTTTAGGTATAAAAAAATCATTTTACCCTCACATGTGGGGTACATGTGTAGATTTAACGTTAAAAATAAACTGACGTTAGGAGAAAGGATAAAAACTGTTACAAAACTTGAATGTAAATGACAATTTTTGTAATTTCCTTAGTTTAAGGATAATTTTTAAAATTTGCTACAAACTTAAAGGACGAAAAGTGTAATTTACTCTTAAAAGTATTTCATTAAATATAAATTATCTAAAAACATATTGAATTGAAAAATATTTATATAAAATTTTAATTAAATCAAAAATATTCAATCCAAATGAAATCAATTAAGTTAATTATTAGAAAATGTTTTAATTTAATAGAAATTAATTTTCTTTTATTTGAGGGGGGCCTTAATTAGGCGTTAGCTAGCTAGCACCCTTCTAGAAATCCGAATGAACCACCACCCAAACAGCCAAAACCCTCCTCTAATTTAACGTGGTGTGCATTCACCTTGGTGTCCGGATGGCCTCTGCAACCCAGCGTTGAAGGTGCTCTTGATATCGATGGCCGATGGTGACTATCACTATGAAAAAAATAGAATTTCGACGACATAAAATCTTTGAAATAAAATTTTAATTATCGTCAAAAAGTTCCATGGAAATTAGTAGGTATCACGTACAAATCCTACAAAATCTAAGAAAGAAATAAAGAATATTTTCATTTTAACTTACCGGTAGATAACTTAGAGGTATCATTATAATTATTATTAACTAGGCATAAAGAAATTGTAACATGTAATTCAACGGCTAGAAAAGACGTGGTTATACACTCAAATTTAATGATGCTTTTCAATACTTTCTAAGTTCAAACTTTTCAATTCTTTATTGCATACTTCGTTCATGTCATAGTATCGTATGATACTTGCTTCTGGATATTAATTAAAAGAGGCAAATAATGTTTTCCTTGTTCTTCATAATTTATACACTAGCTATTGTTTTTAAATGACGTGGTCATTTTATGTTTACCAAAAGAGAAGGTAGTTATAGTAGTTACTTTTATAAGTAATAGGAGTTATGAACTCTAGTTGAATTGTGTAACACTCAAAGGTATTTATATTTTATTTTCTTAAATTTAATATTGCATACATTTTTGTGAATTTTTAGAAATCTGTCAATATATAAGATTTGAACAAATTTGTAGAAATATTTGGTTTGATTTGCTTTTTGTAAGTTTATGAATATAACAAAACTAGAGAAACAAAAACTAAAATCTAATGAAATTAACGATGGATGTTGTGACAAAATTCCGATGCTAATTTAAAATAAAAATTGAAATGTGTCGCAAATCTGTCATTAGGTCATTGCTAAAACAAACTATAACCAATGGGTGATTTGTTGATGCAGAATTGTTTTCAGGGAGTCTTTCACCGACAGATTACCGATGCTTGTTACCTTAATCGACTAATTTGTCCATTAGTAATATTCCTTTGTTTTGTAATGTAGTGAGTAGTCTTCATATAGCTATATTTTTAAAACACAAAATTTTTTTTTAAAAAAATCGTATCTTTGGAATATGTTTTCGAAACTACATTGCTTAAAGAAAACTCAAGTGCATGCATTATATAAGGGTCAATGTTTACGTAGCTACTAAAATAACTCAAAGTCTCATGAAACAACACGTGCTAGTTGTTGCATATATATTTGAATTTAACTTAGAAAGTTAAACTTTTATTTCTCATAATTATTAAGATCACATAGATGCCATCCTCGTAGTAAAGGAAAAACAACAACCGTTTAACTTAAAGTAAAGATAGATTTTCAATGTATCATATAACATTGATGCCTTTGTAACTGTTCTTTTAATCCATCTCAATCTTCATCACAGTAAAAAACGTGTCGTTTATTGACAGGTTGTAATGGTCTCGCGTTATTTTCTCCATGCTGCAACATTAACATCAATCAGCATTTACTTCACTAGAAAGAAACAGATATAAGAGTAATATCTCACTCATAAAAGTAAAAGTAAAGACATAAAAACTGTTCTTATAGATCTATACTTACATTATCCACAGCATCACGAAGCAATCTAACTTGATGTCTTGAAACTGTACTTATCTATATAAACATAAAATCCTCATCAGGTATAAAAATTATGGTTTTCTATATAGATTATAAACCATAGTGACACGACAATACCTTTCGGCTAACTACCCATGCAACATGTTCGGTGCAAGGAGGGGTAGTGAGCGAACCAGTGTATCGGTAATAGTTACTTGTGCTCAATCGAATATCTCTAGGATTTACTATCCCACTGTCTACGTGCTCGACCTTTTGTTCTATTATAGTTGTTAGGTTTGCTTCCAACTACATCAATAAATTTATATTAATTTAGAATAAAATATTGCTATATGTTTAATTTGTAGCAATGTTATTTTTATTATTAATATGTCAAAAGATACTTTTATTTGCGGTTCAAAAAAAAGTTTTGTTTCATTTATTTGGGACTTATGATGTATAACAAATAGCAACTAAGGTTACCTTGGATAGAAAACCGTTAGGTGTGCCAAAAGTGTAAAGAACAGCAATAACGGCTGTTTTGTGGTCGACACTTTTGTGTACCAGATGCATTTCCAAGTCATAGCTGTTCATATATACATGAAAATTTGAGAATTTGGTCAAAAACAAATGCTAACTCTTTTCTGGAAAATAAATTACATTTAGTTAATATATTTAATTTGTTTACTGATCGAACTTAAGTTTATATTTATTATTATTAATACACTTGTTATAAATTATAAGAAGATCGATATTTGAAAATGTAATTTGAACTCATGACATCTAGATTATCATTAGAAATATATTAATTGGTTAAGATGTGACAGTTAAAACGGTTGTGGGTGTCCTTTCAAGACCGTCAAAACAGTCACAAATGCTCTTTCACGACCGGCGTTGACTCACGCTCGTTTAAACCACGGTGGGTAATTAAGACCATTTTTTATGACCAAAATATTGTTGCGACGGATTTCGCAACTGGAACTTTAATGTAAAAATATTGACCATTTTTTGTTTGTTTTTTATTGTTATATTAAAATTAACGACATTTTTTACGACTGATTTGTTTTAGACGCTAGCCTTATGACAACTATTTTCACTAGCTAATTTTGTGAGCTATGACTATGTTTTATCTGTCGCTAGGTTTGCAACTATTTGGTTCCTGGTCGCTAATTTGGTGGCTAAACTTACAACCGTTTTGATCACTTTGCCTAAAATTGACGATAGATTTTAAGTAATATCGAAAGACGAAAGCCATGTATACATTCTGCCGTTGATGGCATGCTCTGAAGGTATGTGCCAATGTGCTTCGTGCAAAGCATACTTTGTTGAATCAATGACAACAAACCCCGCATCTCCTTCCCATTCAAGCTGCAACATAATATGCGTAAATTGTTACTAGCATTCAACATGTATAATATTCAAACTCAAAATTAACTTATCTTATAAGACTTAGAGAAATAGTTACATGCTATATATATTGCCAATTTCTTTTAATTGAAATTTATATTAAGTATTCACAAAATGTTAATAAGTTAATTTACTTTTTTTTTTTATATGACACTGTGAATCACGCATAACTATCAACTTCAAAAGTATAATAAATACAATTTCTTCATTAATTTTATCCAGCTTACCACTAGTTTTATAATGAATCAAATTTTTCTTCCATCGAAAACACAATCTACTTCAAAAGTGTGTATTAAATTAACACCCCTAAACTTTATACAATTTTTAGTATATTATTAACTTCTTATTGTGGAAGATCATACTTGATTCAATTCATCCAACAAGGGCTAATTTATTTACTCAAAAAAGTCGCACACACAAACTCCGTCAGAATACACAGCCTTAGATAACACTTATTTTGCTTTTCGATGGAACCGGATGGTACTTAGGAAGGTATCGCCAATGATCTAGTGGCCTAGTTGTATGATGTTTGTCCCCACAAAAATTATATGGGTTTAAAAATACAAAATTTTGCAAAACTATGTGTTATAAAAGTATTTGTTTCAAAAAAGATTGTGAGGGTATTACCAATAGATTATTAGAAATATGATGATCGTTACCATGCATGGTAGATTCATATGACTAATAGCCTGATGGGGAAATAATTAAGTAATGTTAATCACTTCTCATTTCTTTTTTTTTTCTTTTTTTTTTCTGTTTTTGACTTTACGAGGTTTAGGGGTTTATCTCGGCATTAAGGTGATTTTCATTGTTTCATAATTGAACAAGATTGGACGGTTGGACCGGTGCGGTTCTACCTATTTGGGTCGTTACAAGTTGCACTAATGGTTGTGGCCGATCGGACAGGTGTACAGTATATGACCCCGACCGGATTACTATTTTTTTTTTTATCCCTTCAAAATCCCACTTACATGATTAATATTTTCTAGAATCTATACTTTATATATATTTCTATGCATATTTTTATATAAGCTTTGAGATAATTTATATTTTGACGTTCGCTTATGTTTTGATGTAAGTTTTGATCAGTATTGAGTCGTGTCAAATATAATGCGTATTCATTTGACGGTATAAATCATAGTTACTCTAGGTTTTAATGTAAATTTAGTTTGAAAATGAGCCGGGACAATTATAATCTATGTGCTTCTTTTAAATGTACGCTTTGACTTTGTCTACGTTTCGACATAATTTTGTTTGGAAAAGAAGCGGCTCAAGAATAATACGTTTTCGTTCAACGTTATAAATTCGAGTTACTTTACGGGTCGACGAGAATTCGGAAACAGGGTTGTTTGATTGTTAGTTTATACTCTATCACGCAGCGTATGATGTCGCAGCAACGCGCAGGCGGTAAAAACTAGTTTTTCTTTAACAAGATTGATTAACTTGAAGAATTTTACAAAAATAGTTTATGCTTATAAAAACTTTGATCAAGTTGGGATTTAGAAACATATGGTCGAGAGAAAAACCTCTAAAACACTAGGTGCATCATATATGACATTTTCTTTAAAGATTTAATGTGTTATTCAGTTAATATGGGTAATTTTGCTATAAACGAATTTTGTTAACTTGTTAAAATTATATATTAGTATAAACAAAGTGTAAAGCTAAAAACTCATCAAAAAGAATACATCAATCTTACCTACACATAAATATAAACATATATAATGTTATTATATTAATAATCAAACTAACAAATTGTGTAAAAATTGTGTTCCTGTACCGCTCGTTACCGTTACCATTACGACGAAATGGTTTTCAATAAAGATGAAGACGTTTTAACTTATTTTAGTTTTAAAAGCTTGCAACCTTATGTCCTCACATACTTAAAAAAAATTGTATGATGTAAGATTTTGTTAAATAATGTAATACTATTAAAAACCAACATATTAATAAACTACCGCGTGTGAATATATTTTTTATTATCAAAGCTTAAATAACTTTTATAAATTTTAATATTTTTAATTGAAATTATAACATAAATTTAATCATTTTTTTTAATTTTCTAATTCAAGTATATCATTGTTATATAACATAAAATTTAAAATTATTATTTTATAGTTTTATTTAAAACTTTAGTTTTTCTACACAGGGTTTATGTGACTTTCAATAATATATAAAAAAACATAAACTATAAAAATGTCCATGCTAAAACTTTTAAAAATGTGTCAAAAACTAAAAATTAAAAAGGTTGATTTAATTTTAGTATTATAAAGTGTAATTAATGATTTAAAGCTTGTATGAGAGATAAAGATGGAAAGAAAATAGAGAAAGAAGACGATTTAGCATATGACTCCTAGTACGAGTGTCTTAAATCGTAGGTAAAATCACCACTTTGCTCATCTAAAATGTTTCTTATAGTATATGATTTAATTATGAAATAGTAATTACCGTAATGTCGTGGACTCCCTTAACTAGTGTAGCCTTAGAAGGCTTATAGTTTATATTAAGTTTGTAACAGTCATCCAACTCCTTCACAATTTTACTTGATAAATCGATTGGAGATTGCATCTTCCCGGTGTTGCACAATGACCATTCTTCCTTTATCTTACCCCATCTCTCCGGTCCGATCGGACCTCCTCTCACGTAATTGTATTCATTTTCATCCTCTACAGTCACATACAAATATACACGGGAAAATATTAAAGTGAATGCAAAGAAAGCACAAATGACTATTGTATCATCGAGATCATTTTAGTATAACTTGTTTTTCATTCGATCTCGTTCTTCTGAACTTTTTGTCTTTCTCAAATATTGATTTCACACTTATGAAATACATTGATATGAAATTGAAGTTTACATAATACAGAAAGCTATCTAGGATAATAGTGAAATAATACCTATAAATATTGTGGCATGAGATGATTCCTTAAGTAATATGGCATATTTTTTATTAGAATCAGCATACGTTATTTATGGTTTTTTTTTTCAAAATCTATTTGCTAATACGATGTATTAAAAGCGCATTTACGACTGTTGAAAAAGTTCTAAGTTAAATTATCTAAACATAAGCTTCTTTGTGAAGTATATAATCAAGCATAGGGCCTTACCAACTTCATGATGAGCTTGTGTTGAAGATAGATGCGAGAAAATAAGCAAAACGAAAAGAAACCAAGTGTCAAAATAGATTTTGATTGCATATTCTTCATGTTTCACTGATCAGAGAAAGAGATTATACACGCTTGAGCTAATTATATATTGATATGTTGTGGTTAGATGAGAGGGATTCTGTGGTTTGTCATATGGTTGAATAAAAGGGCTATATATACATGTATAACACACACAAAAACACCGTAATGTGTGTGAAATGACATTAATTGAAGCATCTTGTATGGTTATTATATGTAGGGGTAAAAGGGTAATATAAACCTATAGTATACAGTTACCTTTCCTAAAATGAATATGTAACCATTGTAGGATTTGAACAATAGACCGTTAGAGGGAGGAACCACTGTTACACATATAGATATCGCTGGATCACATGATTGTTGGTAGTCTTATTTAATTTTATCATCTACGGTATCCAAAACTTTAATATTTTAACAAATTCACAACTTCAAAGTTGAGGAAAATCAAATGCATAAAATAATTAACTTGGGCTTCACTGTCTTAACAAATCTCTACCTCTAAATCATTTATTTTCCTCTGGTCGCGGCTAATTTCTTATCATGCTCAAAATAAGACGTAAAGTGGTGAGCTCATGGATGTAAGTTAAATTTAATCATATTGAAAATAACATGATAATTTAATCGACTCCCTGAAAACTTTATTACAATGTTATTAGCAGGCACGACTAACTTTGCGTGTATAGCCAACTTATTGATATATGTATAACTATCTTTAATAAATCCGTGTATTATATATTACACCAGTTAAATAAATAAATATATAAAAATAAAATTTTATTAATTATAAAATAATAATTTAAAATAAGATATGATTGAAATTGTATATGTTAATGACTAAGTAATAAAATAATGGTAACATCTATTAAACTTATGATTTCAAACTTTTTTTTCAATAAAACTAAAAATTATGTTTCAAAACAATCGTTTTTATAAAAATGTTATTTTGAAAAATTTACTTATTATAAATTTCAATTTTAAATACGTTTGGTTTATAAAAATTTACATTTTAAAAACCTTAATTTTAAATATTTTGTATTTTTTAAAAAGTTTGTTGTTTTAAAAAATTGTTTTTTTTAAAATAACATTAATAAAAAGATCTCTTTCTTAATTTATTAAAAAATATTTTAATCTAAAAAGAATTAAATAATATTTTTCGTAATTAATGTGGTTATTTAATAGTTACCCTTTTATTAGATTAGGTAGATTATTTAGCTGCAGTGAAAAATATGATGTTACCACGTGTCCTGCTAGTTACCCTTTTATTAGATTAGGTAGATTATTTAGCCCTCACAACTTATAGTGTATTCATGGTTAACTTGGACATTTTACGATACACGTAGGGGCAGAAATACAGGGGGGTCCGGAGGGTCCTTTGATCCTCCGGCCAATCGAATCTCCTTTAATATGGGTATATAGCTTCGTCGTTCTTTTTAGTTAGATCATTTCAAATTATAGTCGGAGGAGATGAATAGCAGTAAAGATGAAACTAGAAGAGTGAAACCAGGTGCATCAGTTTGTTTTTTTCCGGTCGATGATGGAAACAACGGCGGTAGCGGCGGAGGCGCTCTACTCATAAATAGTTACAGAGACGTAATGTAGAAGACGACCTAATAGTCTAAGGGGTTGTTTGGCAGTATCTGAATCAACCTCTTAATGATTCAGATGTCTGAATGGTTCAACATTTTATGGTTTAAACTATTTGTTTCGTGAGCAAATGTCTGAATGGTTCAGACATTTGCCTCTGAGTGATTAAGCATTAGACTAACGTTGAATGGTTAAAAGGTCTAATGCTAAATGGTTAAGACCTCTTATCTGAATTGGTTAGACATTTGCCTTTGAATAATTAAACGATATACTAGCTCTTAATAGTTCAGTACTTAATGGTTCAGACCTTTTATTGGTTCAGTACTTAATCATTCAAAAATTAATAAGCAACCCTAATACATGATAAATTGGGCCTATTTTAAAGTTAAGTTAAAGCTCAATAAAGCAAAGTGGACTGTCACCAACTTGTACCAATTTAATAGTAAAGCTTTATGCAACTCTATCCATTTATCTATTTATATTTATTAATTTCTTTAATATATAAAAGACTTTTGCCTTTGATATTATTTATTTTATTTATGTATCTTTTTATTTTGTTTATGGGTACATTTTTTAAAGCCTTTTCAGTCCTTTAGTAGCATACATATAACTGAAGAATGTTATTTAATACTTAAAGATATATTTTTCTAAATATTTTTTGATAATAATATACAAAATGTTTTAATATTACTTATTAAACCCTTTAAATACCAAATTTAAAGAAATCGACAATAGTTCTCATGTTTATAATAAATCTATTAAAAAAGGTAGCCACCGTACGCTTGTGAATATATAGACAAAATTCTATACGGACCCTCTGATTAAAAGCTTCTGGTTCTGCCACTGTATACACGTAACACATATAATACGATATTAAGTTCATAGTCTTTTTATTTTGAAATAATCTTAACAAAGCATGGACATGCTTTTTAAGAAAATAAGTATTTCACAAAAGGTGGGGTTTTTCTTGTGAAAGGTTTTCGACCTTCTAGTATAATGATATCATACTAAAATGAATTTTATTGTTCCATTTTCATGGATTCATGACTGATGTTTCGTATTTATAAATAGTTGGCATAATCCTGACTAAAACGTTATTCTTGACTTCAATGAACTAAATGATGAGTTTACGAACATAAAATCGAAACTAAAGCAAACATAATACTGATTAAAATGTATTTCTTAAAACTCTAACTAGTCTTGATTTCCCTAGTCCTTTGGTCTATATTTAGGTTGGTCTTCACATCCTTTTTTAGGAGAACCACATGTCATATATTATAGGTCGAGCTAGTATTCAAATCAACTCATTTATATCCTGAGTTAGGAGAACCATATGTCATATATTATAGTGTGTCAACTCGAGCTTTGCCGCGTGTTGTTAAAATTACACTTGATTTCGATTATTTGTACATTAGTATTCAATTCGTAGATATGGATTAAAAATATATTGACAACTCTGTTTTGAAAAAAAATTATATCGAAACGCTGATATAATTTAGCACATCATAACGATAAATTTAGATTTTATAAACCTTCTTATTTTTATGATTATAAGAGAAAAATGATATAAGATTCAGAACCTTGAATCATGTGACCTCTCGTATATTTGTCAAATTGCTTGTTATCTCCGTTATCTCTTGTAAGTGCTTGTTTTGTCATTAACACAAATACGAGTGCTCATTTATAATTTCATTTATCTTGATCTTATTTGGTATTTAAAATTACTATAATTTGTTTTATTATTAAATAATTAAGTTAAAAATAATAATAATAATGATAATAATAATAATAATAATAATATATAATAATAATAATAATAATAATAATAATAATAATAATAATAATAATAATAATCTTAATAAGTGATAATCTAGGAAATAAAAATATATATAAGTCTAATTATATTTTTTTAAAGTTAGAAAAACTTGTAATTTATTAACTTTGGCATGAAATAACAAACTTAAAAACCTCAGGGACCCAAACTGTAAATATTTTTAACACAAACCCAACTTTTGGGCATTTAATGATAAAACCTAAATCACAGGGACTTAAGTGTAACTTTTTAAAACCCAATCACAAACTCCCCGTTTCTCCGGCGAACCCTCCGGCCAAACTCCGGCCAAGCTCCGATCACACTCAAAATCTACATTTTAAAACCCCAAATCGAGCCATTCAAGTCGTGGGACCGTTTCGAAGTTAAGGGTGTCTAATAATTGAGTTTTAAACTCGGTTTGGTTGATTTTCGAACCCGAAACCGAAATCCATCAAACCTCAAAGCCGTTTCTACACTTAAAGCGTTGTAATTATTCAATTGATCGGGCGTACACGTTCGCATAATCATTTGGAAATCATTGACGAGCTTAATTTCACCTGAAACCGCAAATAGCACGTCCAAAATTCCACCCGTAACTCCCGAAGGCACATCCAACTCATTGAACTAGAATCGGTTCAAATTGAGGTCTATAAACAGAGGGGAAAGCTCCCAATCGACCCTCTTACACTCTCTGAACCCTCAATTTCACCAAAACTCACACACACATAACGCTTGAAGCAAGACCAGTCGTGATTTCGGTTCGAACACTGTATCTGCCAATACCCCATCAATTCAGGTAATTCAATTGGGTTTTACACTCGGTTTTACATGGGGAACAAAAGCCCTAACCTTTCATCGAATTGCATAAGGATCTTGGGGTTCAATTGGATCGATTTTCAACCTAGGGTTCATACGAAGGGGATTTTTTCAAAGCATAATTTTTATTTATTGTTTATGGATTGTGACAGGACGGGGGATTGGCCCAATGATTAAAGCCTAAGGGGAATGCACAGGGGACCCGGGTTCGAACCCGAGCCCCTGCAACTTATTTTTTTACCCCAATTTTATTGAATAAAAATATTTCAAAAATTCTGAAATATTATTTAATTAAAATAAAAATCATTTCTATAACTTATATTAAATTAGTATTTAATTAGAAATATTTCTTTTAAATTGTTAGAAAATATAATTTTTCTTTTATTAGTTAAAAAAAATTCCATAAAATTTACAAGTTTGAAATTATATATATATATATATATATATATATATATATATATATATATTAATATATATATATATATAATATAATTAAAATGTTTCATTTATTGTATTTAATAATTAATTTTAATACAACATCATTTATTATAATTTGGTATTAAATTACTTATTAAATCAAATAGTATTTCAATAAATTCTTTAATTATAAAATTTTAATTTCTTAATAAAGAAATTAATTCTTATTTAGTTATTTAAATTCTAAAATAAATATTTATTGGGTTTATTTTATAATTTATAATCATTGGCTAAATAGCTTATAAGTTTTCAAAATAAAAATCGTTATACTATTACGTTGTTATCTAAAAACCTAAATTCAAAAAGAAACCGTAGAGTTCCAAGTAGCCGTTAAAATTATAATAATTATGGATTAACTTAAAACGTCGTTCTCTAGGTTGAACTTTAACGAACCTTCGGCGTTAGTACAAGACTCCATATTTGTCCATACTTATAATTCATGTGAGTTTTCCATACCCATTTTATATTTTTTTATACATTTGGGGTGAAACATGTTAACCTTATTAAAAGCACACTTGTAAAGACGTTTATACTCTTGTAACACTCGTGCAATTTATTTTATATTTTGTCATGGTTATTTAGATTCCTGTAATTATTATTATGTGATTGACACTTGTAAAATACAAGCATTAACTATTGCTAGTCTAGCGACATCATAGATCTATGGGCCTGACAAGCCTATTTGGTGCTAAAGCCGAGGTTATTGCCAACTCCTGGTGACGTATTCTTGATCACCATGGGAACCAAGTACACTTAGCTAATCGTATAATTTCGTTGTGGCCATATTTGTCAAGGTTTGATTGTTACATTTGTTTATCCATTTATTTTTGCATTGTCCTTTAACCTATGATATGAATTGCCATTTTAATGTTTACATATATATGTATGTTCAATCTATGGAAACTCACCAACATTATATGTTGACCTTATTTTAACATATTTCAGGTAATGATCCAGCTTAGTATTACTCTTGAAGACATGTACACATCTAGGATTGGACCTAGAGATTAATAAAAGGGCATATTTTGTTACTTGACGCCAAATTAAACTTATGTTATGTTGGTTGTGTTGAGACTTATGATTTATCATTTTGTATGTCATGAACTTGGTATTTAATGATATTTACACTTTAAATTAGCGTTGTGTGGCATGAACAAGTTTAACCCTCACATCTCGACGTTTCCGCCTTTAAGGTTGGGGTGTGACAAATTGGTATCAGAGTCTATAACTATAGGGATTTAGGTTATTAGAAATGGTGGCCTAGACTATGGTTAATGTAGGGACCCTTTTCATGAATATTCGTTATGATCTTGTAAGTTTGCTTATATGCCTATTGTATGATGTTACATGCTGCATGATGAATCCCTTATGTGCTATTTGACTTTACTTAGAAAATGGTGCCTTAGGTGTGTGACTTGAATCTTGTATACCCTAACTTCCTAATCCTCTTCATCTGCCCTTAAGTTCTACCACCTCTAATCTCTTCTAAAACTTATTCTCGACTTCATGTGGAATCTTACGAATTATAGCAAGTGGACAAAAATTCTTTAGACATTATGTCTAAATCTTGAAAAATCTCATCGAGGTTTTAATTCTAATAGCCTATAAGGAAGTGTGTGACACATAAACACATGTATTCTGGATTTCCTGGCAAAAAGCCCTCGGGTTAAGGTAAGCATTTCGTATAAATCCCACTGCGGGACCTGTTATGCTTACTTGGCGATTTCCGGGATGAGTGATAAATTATGGTCAACAAACACATTTTCCCCAAGGTAATTGAAATTAATTTACCTCAACGTGTCAATGTTCCTATTGGCTGTGTGGTACCAAATGGAACCATCCTGTTTACATTTATAAATTTCAAAATTCATGATTATTTGAACTGGTTTATCACCGAAATTCTAATATCTTCTCTATTTATATTTTATAGAATGTCTCGCCATCATGGAAAACGTGCTAGCTCCGACCGAAAACTCGCCGCTATGATTGCTCGGCAAATGGCTGCTGTTCTCCCAACCATGGTCACCGAACTAAGTAGCACCCTGCTGGCTAACAATAGTAACAACGTGAACGGGAATAATGGTGGGGACGATAACAATGGCCAAGGTGAAAACAGCAATAACTAAGGAGGGAATCACCAAACCTGCACCTTTAAACACTTTAATTCTTGCAAACCCACTAGTTTTAGTGGGAAGGAGGGAGTCACTGGACTTCTCGAGTGGTTCGAAAGCATGGAGAACACTTTCATTAATAGTGAGTGTCCCGAAGAGCTCAAGGTCCGCTATGCTACGAGTGTCCTTTAACAACGGGCACTTACTTGGTGGAATAGTGAAAAAGAGAAACCGAGGTGCGAAAGTGGCCTTGGCACTCACTTGGGAAGAATTCAAGAATGTCATGATCCAAAAGTTCTGTCCAAGGAGTGAACTACAAAAGCTGGAGGAAGAACTTTGGAACCTCAAGCAAGATAGTGGCAACCACTTGGCTTACTCCACCCGGCATCACGAATTGAGTATGCTCTTACCGCATATGGTGGATACTGTACACCGCAACATTGAGAAATTTAGGGTACCACTACAAATTCAAGATGCTATTGTGGGAAGTAGGCCCACGACCTTGGAGGAAGCAATAAACATCACCGCGCAGCTCACCAAGAATCACATAAGGGCTGGTACTTTAACGGTGAAGGGTACAAAATCAGCAGCAAAGGTGACTCCTGAGACAACGAAGGAGGTGAAGGCTGAACCCTCATTCAAGGGTAAGAAGCGTAAGTTCACACCTGCCCGTAATTTTGCTGTGACAGCACCTAATGCCCCATAAAAGCAAGCTGTCATTGCAAACCAAGCACCTGTGGCAAGAGCTTACACTGGCCCACATCCGATGTGCAACACTTGCAAGTATCATCATGCGGGAAATAATCCATGCCAAATTTGCTCTCTTTGCGGGAAATACGGGCATCTGGTGGCTACGTGTCATCGCGCCCCAAACAACGCTGCTATGGTCGCTAACCGAGCCTGCTACAATTGTGGCGAAACTGATCATTTCCGTCCACAATGCCCTCGTCTTGCGGGGGATGTTCCCCCGGCTCGAGGACGGGCTTTCAACATCAATGCAAATCAAGCGCAAGCAAATAACGATGTGGTGAATGGTACGTCATTATTTTCCGCTACTCGATCTTTTGTTGTGAAAAATTCATACTTGCCTTCCATGTACCAATGATAGCTCTATATCTGAGCAGGTATGTATCTTGTAAATAATTGTTATGCATCTGTAATGTTTGATTTGGGAGCGGATAAGAGTTTTGTGTCCTTAGAGTTTGAACCTACCCTTGCTAAACCGCGTTCTAAACTAGAAAAATTCTTTACGGTCGAAGTTGCTGATGGAAAATCTATCGTTGTTGACGTCGTCATTCGTGATTGCGTCTTGAGCCTTAACGAGCACGAATTTCCTATTGACCTTATTCCTATGCAGTTGGGGAGTTTCACCGCGTTCTAAACTAGAAAAATCCTTTACGGTCGAAGTCGCTGATGGAAAATCTATCGTTGTTGACGTCGTCATTCGTGATTGCGTCTTGAGCCTTAACGAGCACGAATTTCCTATTGACCTTATTCCTATGCAGTTGGGGAGTTTCGACATCATTATTGGCATGGATTGGTTAGCCAAACACTACGCGGAGATTATCTGCTTTGAGAAGTGTATTCATATTCTACTACCTTCGGGAGATACTCTAAAAGTATTTGGGGAGAGATCATCTAAAGGACTCAAGCTTATGTCGTGTATCAAGGCCCGAAAGTGCTTGAGTAAGAATTACATAGCCTTTATGGCTTACGTAGTTAACACGAAAATCAAGGGGAAGGAACTTAAGGATATTCCCGTTGTACGAGACTTTCCCGAGGTGTTTCCCGAGGATCTTAGTGGGTTACCTCCCATTCGGGAAGTTGAATTCAAGATTGATCTGATTCCTGGTGCAAACCCGGTGGCTAAGTCACCTTATCATCTTGCACCTTCGAAAATGCAAGAACTAGCTAGTCAACTGCAAGAATTGACTGATAAGGGTTTCATTCGTCCTAGCTCTTCACCATGGGGTGCACATGTGCTATTCGTGAAGAAGAAAGATGGTTCGTTTCGCATGTGTATCGACTATCGGGAACTCAACAAACTCACCATCAAAAACCGATACCCTCTCCCTCGAATCGATGACCTCTTTGATCAACTCCAAGGAGCTACGCAATTCTCGAAGATCAATTTACGCTCTGGATATCATCAATTACGAGTTCATGACAATGATATTCCAAAAACCACTTTCTTTACTCGATATGGACATTATGAGTTCATGGTTATGCCTTTTGGCTTGACTAATGCACCTGCTGTCTTCATGGATCTCATGAATCGAGTATGTAAACCGTATTTGGACAAATTCGTGATTGTGTTCATTGATGATATTCTCATCTATTCAAAGACAAAAACCGATCACGAGTTGCATTTGCGACAAGTTCTCGAACTTTTGAAGAAGGAGCAACTGTACGCCAAGTTCTCTAAGTGTGAATTTTGGCTTGAAGAAGTTCAATTTCTAGGTCATGTGGTGAATAGCCAAGGAATTCATGTCGACCCTGCTAAAATAGAAGCCTTGAAAAACTAATGTGTTCCCACGACCCCAACTGAAGTCCGCTCTTTTCTTGGTTTAGCGGGTTACTACCGTAGGTTCATTGAAAATTTCTCAAAGATTGCGAAACCACTTACGGCGTTAGCCCAAAAGAATAGACTTTTTGAATGGGGACTTGAACAAGAAGAGGCTTTGAAGACACTGAAACGCAAGTTGTGTAACGCTCCTATTCTAACCCTCCCTGATGGAAATAACGATTTTACTGTGTATTGTGATGCGTCTAATCAAGGCCTTGGTTGTGTTCTCATGCAATGAGGAAAGGTCATAGCATACGCGTCGAGACAATTGAAGGTTCATGAAGTGAACTACACAACCCATGATCTTGAACTTGGTTCCATGGTTTTTGCCTTAAAGATTTGGAGACACTACCTTTATGGGACGTAATGTATAGTCTACACCGATCACAAGAGCCTTCAACACGTGTTCAATCAAAAGGATCTCAACATGAGGCAACGATGTTGGATTGAGTTGATTAGCGACTACGACTGTGACATTCGTTATCATCCTGGAAAGGCGAATGTTGTAGCCGACGTGCTAAGTCGCAAGATCCATAATAAGACTGTCTCACTTCAAGAAATTCGAGATCGAAAACAATGGTTTGACACACTGGGAGAATTTGATACTGAGATTCACGTGGATGTCAACGAGGCTACTATCATGCTTCAAAATATAAGGATTGATAGTAACCTCGAGTTTTGCATCCACGAGGCACAACAAGCGGCATTAACTGAGGAAAGGAAGGATGAAGAACTAGCATTTAATGTTCGGTCACAACTGGAAACAAAACCGAATGGCATGTTATATTTCTTGAACCGACTTTGGATTCCAAATCGCGACAACCTTCGTGACTTCATCATGAACGAAGCCCATCAAACACGTTATTCTATTCACCCTGGGTCCGATAAGATGTATATGAATCTGCGTGGACAATATTGGTGGCCAGGGATGAAGAAAGATATCGCTTCTTATGTAGCAAAATGCCTCACGTGTGCAAGGGTCAAAGCGGAACATCAACGGCCTAGTGGCTTACTTGAGCAACCCGAAATCCCTATGTGGAAATGGGAGCACATATCCATGGATTTCGTAACCAAGTGACCTCGTACTCCTCTTGGTCTAGTATATGGGTGATCGTTGACCGTTTGACCAAAACAGCACATTTCATACCAATACGAGACACTTACAAAGTTTCAAAGCTGGCTCGTATTTACATTGATGAGATTGTGAGTCGTCACGGCGTGCCTTTACACATCATATCCGATCGAGATGCTCGTTTCACTTTGCACTTTTGGTCTTCTATGCAAGAACTCTTGGGTACTCAACTGGATTTAAGCACGGCTTACCATCCTCAAACGGACGGTCAAACCGAGCGAACCATTCAAACCTTTGAGGATTTGCTACGACTTTGTGTTCTCGACTTTGGTGGTGACTGGGATACGCATTTACCGTTAGTTGAATTCTCTTATAACAACAGTTACCACTCAAGTATCAAAATGGCTCCATTCGAAGCTCTTTATGGTCGAAAATGTCGTTCTCCGATTTGCTGGACTGACATTACCGGTCCAGAACTCATTCAAGAAACGACTGATAAAGTCTCCAAAATCCGTAATAACCTTGAGGTGGCTAGAAGTCGACAAAGAGTTACGCGGATAAAAGACGCAGCCATTGGAGTTTCAAGTCAACGACATGGTTCTTCTTAAGGTCTCAACATGGAAGGCCGTTGTTCGCTTTGGGAAGAAGGGCAAGTTAGCTCCACGGTTTAGGACCTTTCAAGATTCTGAAAAGAGTTGGGAAAGTGGCTTATAAACTGGAGCTACCTTCTAAACTTAGCGGGGTTCATCCTTCTTCCATGTCTCAAACTTGAGAAATGCTTGGCGATGAAAATTTGCATGTTCCTTTGGAGGAGATTCAAATAGACGAGTCCTTTCATTTTGTTGAGAAACCTATTGAGATTATGGATCGAACACTGAAGAAGACCCGAACAACTACCACGCCAATCATCAAGGTTCGTTGGGAAAATAAACGTGTGAGCGAGTTCACCTGGGAACGCGAGGATCATATGAAGAAGAAATATCCCTATCTATTCGTTAGTCTCATTTTTAATTTCGGGACGAAATTGCTAAAAGTTGGGAGACTGTGACCTCTCGATATTTGTCAAATTGTTTGTTAATCCGTTATCTCTGTAAGTGTTTGTTTTGTCATTAACACAAATACGATGGCTCATTTATAAATTTCATTATCTTGATCTATTTGGTATTAAAATACTATAATTTGTTTTATATTAAATAATTAAGTTAAAAATAATAATAATACTGATAATCATAATAATAATAATAATAATAATAATAATAATAATAATAATAATAATATAATCTTAATAAGTGATAATCTAGGAAATAAATAAAAATTATATAAGTCTAATTATATTTTTTTTAAGTTAGAAAAACTTGTAATTTATTAACTTTGGCATGAAATAACAAACTTAAAAACCTCAGGGACCCCAAATGTAATATTTTAACACAACCCAACTTTGGGCATTTAATGATAAAACTTAAATCACAGGGACTTAAGTGTAACTTTTTAAAACCCAATCACAAACTCCC
>CM046434.1:63623088-63909659 GCA_025506505.1 Flaveria sonorensis | reverse complement strand
TGACGGGTCTGTAAAGACTCGTTGCAAGTTTTTGTGGAGCTTTGCTTGCTAAAGATTCTAACACGACTTTAAGCAAACACATTAGCAAGAAGTTTTGTATCTGAAAAAAGTATCCGGATTCGCAACAAACACAATTGGGTGGAGACGGTGGAATCTTTAATTACGATGTTAATACGGTTCGAGATCGAATGGCGAAGTTCGTGATTCAAGAAGCTTTGCCTTTTAGTCACTTCGATAATCCTCGGTGGACCATCTTAATTCGAGAGACGCTTCAACCTCGTTACCACCCATGTAAGTCGTACTACACTTAGACGTTTATTGTTTAAAATTATGGAAACAAACAAAAACTGATTTAATTGTATTATTTGAAAATTTAAATACCGGTGTAAACTTAACTAGTGACGTTTGGTCGGCTCCACACAGTTTACCCGAATCGTACCTTTGCGTCACCGGCTCATGGGTGGATCCCAATTCATGGCAATTGATGAAACGTAAGATTGCATTTGATCTTTTGTCCGTATCCACACACCGGAAATTTTTGTTTTACTTTTTAGATAATGTAATAAATACTTTTAGTGTTACAAAATAAACTTTTTTCAATTGCATTTGATAACGCCTCTAACAACACAACCGCGGTTGAAAAATTAAAATTAAAATATCTTCCGATTGCAAACGGTGATTTTTTCCATACTCGTTGTGTTGCACATATAATTAATTTAGTAGTGCAAGACGGACTATCCAGACAATATGTTGATAACTTTACTAAAGCTTTTCGATTTATGTTACATGACGTTTATAAAAAAAGTAGAAGAAGATATCAAGATTATAAA
This sequence comes from Flaveria sonorensis, assembly GCA_025506505.1. NCBI lineage: Eukaryota > Viridiplantae > Streptophyta > Magnoliopsida > Asterales > Asteraceae > Flaveria > Flaveria sonorensis. The sequence continues at coordinate 63,908,829 of CM046434.1, read as the reverse complement.
CAACTTTGTAAGGATACGGAATCTAGATTTTTAGATCCTAATATGATGTACCTACTAGGTGGAATTCGACTTATCACATGTTTGAATGTGCTTTAAAAACAAAAGGGCACTTTGAAAGCTTTTCATAATAGTCTTTCGGATAATGGTGAAGCCGACCCATTTTGGGCGATGCGGGTTGGGAGAATCTTCAACGTCTATCCGAGTGTTTCTTAGGTTTTTAACAACTCAACAACAAAATTATCGGGAGTTTATTATTCCACTAGTTATTCGGTGCTTCAAGAATTATATTTTATGTCTTTGAATTTTCAAAATTTTCAAAATAAAAATAATATGTTTAATCAAATGATAGAATCAATGAAGAAAAGTTTAAAAAATATTTTAAGGAGTTACCACCCGTTTTTACGTGTGCCGCCGCTTTAAATCCGTTTCTAAATGTTGCAGGGGTTGAATGTTTGACAGATGAGATAAACGACAATTTGGATATGATGACGAAAACCCTAATTTTTCAAATGAGGCAAAAGAAAATTTTAATGAAAGTTTGAAAACAATTTATAATTTTTATTTAAATAGATATGGGCCTAACGTAAACATAACCATGCCAACCGGATCAACCTCAAGTGCTAGTACCTCGGTTAAAGACCCTGTTTTGACTATGTTGAATGTTGTTTGGGATGTGACGGCTAAACGTCAAAGGGGTAACACCCCAACAAGTGAGCTCGGTAGATATAGTGGAACAGATTTTATTTCCACTATGACTACCGAAGATTATCGTGCATTCGATATTTTGGCTTGGTGGAAAGGAAAAGAATCTCAGTTTCTGATTCTTTCTGCTATGGCCCGTGATTTACTAAGCGTCCAAACTTCTACGGTAGCTTCGGAATCTGTTTTTTTCTCTTAGTGGCAGGGTAATATCATTACAGAGAACAAGACTAACTCCGGAAGCAGTGGAGATGTGCATTTGCTTAAAGGATCACTTAGACGCAATGGATCGTATACAAGACCAAACAAGCCTCGAAGACGAAATTACACTCGAAGCTAAAGTACATGATGAAGAGGTAGAAGAAGGAGTATCTTCTGGCATATCCGATGAAGAATTAGCATTTGATCAAGTATCTCGTAGAAAATAAAATTAAACGATATTGTTATTTTTTATTGATTCATTTATGTATTTTTAAGTTGTTTTAATATTATATGTCTTTCATGTTCTTTTTAAATTTCTTTGTCATTCAAATGTTTTATATAAAAAGTATTCAATATTTGTATATTATAAGTGTAACTTTTTCTGCCCAAGATTTGAACCCGGTATAGGAAAAGAAAAATAAAAAGGAAAAAAAGAAAAGAAAAAGAGAAGATAGGACCCGGTGTTCGACACACACACAAGAAAAGAAAAAAAAAAGGAAAAAAATTAATTAAACCCGGTATGAACCTGGTTTCATACCCGACCCGACCCTACCCGGTTTTTATGATGGTGAACCCGACCCGGGTTCGTACCCGGGTTCACCAATACCCGGGTACAAAAAAACCCGGTTGGGCCCAACCCGGTTTGTACCCGGGCCCGGGTACGGCCCAAAACCCGGTTTGCCCATCTCTAGTAAGGGGTGCTAGAAACACCATGTCACATCAGATTTCTTCCTATTTTAGCTTCCTCTTCATCCCAAGCCTTTTTTGTTTACGACAAGATCTTAAACACTAAGCCACTCCAAAATTTACACCACATGTTTGTGACGAGAGTTGAATCCTCACTGAGGAGCACTACCAACATCTTTATATCATCAAATTACAAGGCAATTTGGTATGTATGTTAGTTGTCCTAACATTTATAACACACGTTAAATAACCACTAATCATACATAACTACATACATAATTCGTAAAATATAATAATCAAATTGAATTATTGAAACATTTTTCTTGAATTTAACCATGTCTTCTCCATACATATATGTATATACTTGCAATTGTTATAAATGAAGTCTGGACAAAGAATCTTTGTGGTACTAGTGTTTTCTTTTTTTGATCTTTTCTATTTTAAAAGTGAATTAAAACCTCAAAAAAGAAACTGAACATAGATCCAGAGTCTTTAGACACAAAAAGATAAAAAGACAAAAGAGAAAGTGTAGGGAGGGGAAGAGAATCAAAATATATATATATATATATAAAATATATAAAAAATGGTACCATAAGACTTTCAGGAGAAGATAACGAGAGGAAGAGAGCAGTGTAAATAGTCTGAAATGCAAAGTCTTGAACTTGCCTTTGAAAACCCAAATCAACCCTTGGGATCACTGACTGAAGAAGACAAAGAAACTGAAACTGATATGGAAATGGAAGGAGAAAATAGTAAAAATGCAGAGAAAGATAAGGAGCCTTCAGTTGGGTTTAGGGAGTTGTTTAGATTTGCAGATGGGTTAGATTATGTGTTAATGGGAATTGGTACAGTTGGTGCCTTTGTTCATGGCTGTTCTTTGCCTATTTTTCTCAGATTCTTTGCTGATCTTGTCAATTCATTTGGGTCCAATTCAAATAACATAGATAAAATGAGTGATGAAGTGTTAAGGGTAACAATCTTTTTCTCCAAATTTAAGAAAAAAATTCAAATTCTTATTGTTTTGTACTTGGGTTTTGCAGTATGCATTAAGGGCAGCTTTCTTTTTCTTCTTTTATCCAAACTCAACTTTTTCTAACATAAAAATTTGATCTTTTATTCGATTTCTTGATTTTCCTTGTTGGGTTTTGCAGTATGCATATTACTTTCTTATAGTTGGAGCTGCAATATGGGCATCTTCATGGGCAGGTGTTTGTGCTCAACTTTTTTAGCTTTTAGGAACATTTTTTTCATCAGTTATTCTTGAAAATGACTGAAATTTGACATGGGTATATCTTAATTTTCAGAGATATCATGTTGGATGTGGACAGGAGAGAGACAATCAACAAAAATGAGGATAAAATATATTGAAGCAGCATTAAGTCAAGACATTCAGTTCTTTGACACTGAAGTCAGAACTTCAGATGTTATATTTGCTATCAATACTGATGCTGTTATTGTTCAAGATGCCATTAGTGAAAAGGTATACATATGATCATGTTTTGTGGTTGGATTATGCACAAATACATCAAATTTTATTCTAATTGTGTGTGTGTGTGTGTGGCAGTTAGGAAACTTTATACACTATTTGGCAACATTTGTGTCTGGTTTTGTGGTGGGATTCACAGCAGTTTGGCAATTAGCACTTGTGACACTTGCTGTTGTGCCTTTAATTGCTATAATTGGAGCTATTCACATGACAACATTGGCTAAATTGTCTTCTAAAAGCCAAGAAGCTCTTTCAGAAGCTGGAAACATTGTTGAGCAGGTTAGTTTCATCTAATTTCCTTGAAAAAAACCCCAAATTGTTGCCAGAAATTAGCAATTTACTCTGTTTTTTGATGAGATGTAATTAATCTTTCATCTGTCTTATTAGCTGGTATTTCTGAATTTGAGCTAAATTCACCAAAAAAATGTATAATCCCCTGTTTTGCTATCTTTTCCTTGTTTCTCAATCTGGGTGTGGATGAAACTGAGCTAAATTTAAGAAAACTTCTAGGTTACTCTGTTTTTCCGTGGCACATTTATAACTTTGAGCTAAATTCGTGAAAAGATCAATCTTGTCAATGGTTTTCCATCTCAGTATTGCTGAAGTTGATCCAAAAAAATAAAAGAAAATCACTAATTAATCTTTGCATGTGGGTGTTGCTTAAACTCTGAATTCAAGAACTGCTATACATATATTAAAGTTCACTGTTTACTTGAGTGAGAATTTTTTGTAATCCGTCAAAATACGCAGACAATCGCACAAATTCGAACAGTTTTGGCGTACGTTGGTGAATCTAGAGCATTACAAGCCTACTCTGAAGCATTAAAGATTGCACAAAAGCTTGGATACAAAAGTGGTTTTGCAAAAGGATTAGGATTAGGAGCAACTTATTTCACAGTCTTTTGTTGTTATGCACTTCTTTTGTGGTATGGAGGCTATCTTGTTAGAAACCATTACACCAATGGAGGACTTGCCATTTCTACAATGTTTTCAGTCATGATTGGTGGACTGTAAGTACTCTTTAATTCTCTAAATCGTTTATACTAATAATCTTGATCTATTCTAGTTACCAAATTTTCAAATTTGACAGTGCATTAGGCCAATCTGCTCCAAGTATGTCGGCATTTGCAAAAGCACGAGTATCCGCAGCTAAAATCTTTAAGATAATTGATCACAAACCAGACGTTGATAGAAACTGGGAGTCGGGTATGGAGTTGGACTCGGTTTCGGGTCAACTAGAGTTGAAAAGTGTTGACTTTTCATACCCTTCAAGACCAGATGTTAAAATTCTAAACAATTTCACTTTAAGTGTTCCTGCTGGGAAAACTATTGCTTTGGTTGGAAGCAGTGGTTCTGGAAAATCCACTGTTGTTTCCCTCATTGAAAGGTTCTATGATCCTACCTCAGGTAATGACACTATACAACTCTACATGCACACTGTACAACACATTGGCTGTTAATCTTTTCTGTTTAATTGTTTGTCTCCAGGACAAGTAATGCTTGATGGGCATGACATTAAAGGACTAAATTTGAAATGGTTAAGGCAACAAATTGGTCTGGTTAGCCAAGAGCCAGCACTATTTGCAACCACCATTAAAGAAAACATACTTTTGGGTCGGCCCGATGCATCCATGGTTGAGATCGAGGAAGCAGCCCGTGTTTCCAATGCTCACTCATTCATTATCAAATTACCTGATGCCTATGACACTCAGGTTGGTCAGTTACCTCGAATACTATACCGTATGGCCCCGCCTGGGTTACTCTTGAATTTTAGCATTGGTGGTAATGGATCTAGAATGTTTAGTCAAATATTCAAGTACCAGTTCTATAATCTTGTTCACCTTATCAAGACTTTTAGTTTTTCTTCATCCGAGCGTAAGGGTATTTTGGTCATTTTGATCTTTAAAGCCCGACCCATGTCGCTCATAGCATGAGTCTGTCAGATGGTAAAAGACTTGATTGAATATTATTGATAGGTTAGGTTACATTATATAGAGTTTACAATAAACCCTAAAAACCTAAACGGGCCGTGGGCTCAACCCTAATAATAATCATTACTAAACCTTAATAATAATATAGTCTAATACTCCCCCGCAGTCAGAGCGGTAGAGAATCGGACTCTCAGATTGGAAACAATAAAAATAAACATAAAGAACAATAAAAAGTAGTCTTGATCTCGGTCACAGTTTCGGCCAAAATTCCATAATCTTGCAATCTTCAATCCAAACCCTTAAATGCAATCCACAATATTAAATAATCATGTAATCCTACGAGGGACATCCAATGCGGCAGTGCGACAGTGGCATAGGGCGGCGTAGTGGCGGACCTTAGTCCTGTAGGCGGCGCGACAGAGAGCGGCGCGGCGACGGACCGTGGTCCAGCAGGCGCGCGGTGGCAGACCATAGTCCAGCAGACGGCACGACAGCGGCAACATGATCATGTGGTCGATATCCCAATCGAAAAAGGTAAAAAGAAACAAGATGACACCCGGCGACCGTGGTCGTGCTGTGGTGTGTCATACCGAAGGCCGGGTACCGTGGCCAGATGGCGTTCTTCGGTGGCAATGAATCTTGGTACGGCAAGAACAAACGAAAGAAAATAAACAAGAAAGATGGGGTACGGCGACGGGTTTTGTATGGAAGGAAGAAAGATTCGGGTTAAATGACTTGAATCTAAAACCGAGACAGATCTTTATTAGAATGAAAAAGATAAGAAAACTAAAAGCAAAGAGAATGGACAGGGAGGCGACGGCGCCCTATCTAGGGTTTGAACATGGTGGTGACGGCTAGGGTTTGTATATTTGTGGTGGCACGACGAAGGTGGTAGAGAGCCTAGGGTGGCTCTGATACCATGTCAAATGGTAAAAGACTTGATTGAATATTATCGACAAGTTAGGTTACATTATATAGAGTTTACAATGAACCCTAAAACCTAAACAGACCCGTGGACTCAATTCTAATAATAATCATTGCTAAACCCTAATAATAATATTGTCTAATATATTAGTATGTTATTATTAGGGTTTACAATGAACCCTAAAAATTAAACGAGCCTGTGGGCTCAACCCTAATAATAATCATTACTAAACCCTAATAATAATATAGTCTAATAGAGCCAACCTCTGTAACTCTCAAGTTTTAACATTTGTAGTAATTGATCTTGATTCTTGAATGCTAGTAAATTACTAAATTTGTCTAATGCCATATCATACTGGTGTTCGGTATACTTGTTCACCTTATCTTTAACTCCCGACTCCTTTAATATTGGTGGTAACTGATCTTGATTCTTGATGGATTTTGAGGGTAGGTTGAGGGCTTTTTTTAGTTAAAGTTGATACCTTTTTATGCTGCTTAATATTTAAATAATACTAATTACCAACTTTGTTATGTATATTGAGTTGTACATTGTGCATAATATGGTTGTACTTATCTTTTTAGGCCTTTTTTTGCATCTTTTTGTATTCTTTTGAGAGGTTTTTCTATTTTTTAGGACGGTTAGTTGGTTTTTTATTTTTTTGGGTGGTTTTGGTATTTTTTTGGGCGGTTTTAGTATTTTTTTGGTTTTATTTGTATTTTGTGGGTGGCTTTTGTATTTTCGGTGTGGTTTAACGCTAACTGCTCGATTAAAGATTTCGGTATTCGATTGTATGATTTTCGACAAGCCATGATGATAATAAACACGCTAACGCTACATAGTACAAAGAAAAATGACAAAATTCCCAGTGCGGGGGAAAAACTTGACTTTTTCGTTTTGGTTTTATTTTTCCGGTTTTTTATTTTTTCTAGAGTTAAGTTCGATTTTACTCCCTGGGGTATGACAAAAATAACAATTTGCCTTCAAAAGATTTAAAACATAAATTTACCTCCAAAAGTTTTTAAGTTGTTTCAATTTCAGTCCAAAAATTTGTTAGTTGTTACAATTTGATCCAATATATTGAAAATTTTGGATTGAAAGTAAAATAACTTATAAAACCTTTGAAGGTAAATTAATGTTTTTAATCTTTGTTAGGAAAATGGTTAGTTTCGTCAAACGTTAAGGAGCAAAACTGAAATTAACTTTTTTTTTAATACGAGCTTTTTCAATATTGCTGGACACTGACGGTGGTGTGTCACTGGTCCTACTTAGCACGGTTTTATGTCCTCCGTCGCAACGCGAGAGGCTTAACACTAATTTCATTCTAAATATCAAATATCAATGAAAAATTCTGTCAGAAAACAAAACTAATATTTGTTATATAAGTCCAATCTAATAAGGTGAATTTTTCTGTCAAGGGATGCATTAATTTAGAAGTTAAAACATGGTCTATGAGTCAACAATGCATGTGCAGAGTTATGCAAGAAACAAGAACCTAACTGCAACATCACTGGATGGGAAGAACAAACAAATAAATATATATATAAATAAGATAAATAATAAATATTGAATTTCCCACATGACTGACAGAGTCAGAGATTTCGTTTGACTAAGAGCATGTTCAAAGGAACCCTTTGACCATCTGTAAGTCAGACTGCCAGCATTTATTTGACTTGTAACTGTTAAACATACTACTTTCAGTTTCAAACTTGTTGTGAATAAGGTTTAGTTTGAGAATAAGTGTACAGAAAAGAAAAAAGTATTTTAAATATAAAAAAGAATTATTGTTAATGATGCAAAGTTTTATGTGACAGCCATATAGATTTGAAATGTGAAGTTTGACATAGAAAGTCAAAAAATGAAAAAATTGTCAAATGCCAGACGGGTCAAGATCCACTCAGTCCGGGTCACCAACAATTCAAGTACCGGGTTGGGTCAAGATCCATTCAGGTCACGGATAATTCAAAGTCACACTTTACCAAAAAGGTTATGTGCAGGTTGGGGAGAGAGGATTACAATTATCTGGTGGTCAAAAGCAAAGAATAGCAATAGCAAGAGCAATGTTAAAGAACCCTGCAATCTTGCTTTTAGATGAGGCCACAAGTGCATTAGATTCAGAGTCAGAAAAACTAGTACAAGAGGCGTTGGACCGTTTTATGATCGGGAGGACAACTCTGGTAATCGCCCACCGTCTCTCCACCATACGCAAGGCGGATCTCGTGGCGGTCTTGCAACAAGGTGGTGTTTTGGAAATAGGAACCCATGATGATCTTATTGCCAAAGGGGAAAATGGTGTCTATGCTAAGCTTATAAAGATGCAAGAAGTTGCTAATGAAACTGCTATGAACAATGCTAGAAAAAGCAGTGCAAGGTACTTAGCTAAAGCTGACTTTTAAGGTCAAAGAAATTCACTACAAAATATTGCCATTCGCGACACATAAAGTGTCACTAAAGGTGGCCATGATGAAAATACATTTTGTAAGGTGTCAATAAAGACAAAAATTTAATACCTTTTACCCACATTTTTTAAAACTTGAGTAAAAGCAAGAACTTTTACTACTATTTTAGTAGGAGTGTCACTATATACCTAAAGTATAGTGACATTTCCCGCGTGTTACTAAACCCCATTTTTTGAACGTGATATAATTTCAAATTTGACAACATACCTACAAGTTATAGTAGTATGTGGGATTGTAACAACAATTCATTCAATCATAAATTTGGTCATTTTGTGATCAAATATAAAAACCAGGCTGTTCACGGTCCGACTCAACCAGTTCTGACGAGAACTTTAGGTGGAACTATTAACTACGCTTTAGGGAAACGACAAATCAAATCAGTTGGGTTGATTGGGTGGACATTGTAGTTTCTTATATCAAAATAGTTAGTCTGTATTAAAAAGAGTATAATGTTAAAAATACTGAAAATGAAAAAAGATAAATAACAATAGTTAAACAGCTGATTTCAAATTTCAAACCATTAGCTAGACCATTAAACTGTCAAAACCAAACCATATTTATCAGTTTGATAATAAAACTCAACTCTGTTACTTGTTTTTCAGGCCTTCAAGTGCAAGAAACTCAGTGGGTTCACCAATAATCACCAGAAACTCATCTTACGGCCGATCACCATACTCCCGCCGGTTATCCGACTTCTCAACCTCCGACTTCAGCCTATCACTCGACGGAGGATACCCGAACCACCGCCTCGAGAAGCTTCCTTTCAAAGAGCAAGCAAGCTCCTTCTGGCGACTCGCAAAAATGAACTCACCCGAATGGACCTATGCTCTAATCGGCTCAGTGGGTTCAGTAATCTGTGGTTCACTCAGTGCATTCTTCGCCTACGTCCTAAGTGCTGTTTTAAGCGTCTACTACAATCAAGATCATGAATACATGGTTAAAGAGATTGGAAAATATTGTTATCTGTTGATCGGACTATCGTCTGCTGCTCTTATTTTCAACACATTGCAGCATTTCTTCTGGGATGTCGTAGGTGAAAACTTGACTAAAAGGGTTAGAGAGAAGATGCTGATGGCAGTTTTGAAGAATGAAATGGGGTGGTTTGATCTAGAGGAGAATGAAAGCTCTAGAGTGGCTGCAAGATTGAGTTTAGATGCTAATAATGTCCGATCAGCAATCGGTGATCGGATATCTGTTATTATGCAGAACTCTGCCCTCATGTTGGTTGCCTGCACCGCGGGTTTTGTTCTCCAATGGCGACTCGCGCTTGTTCTTGTTGCTGTTTTTCCTGTGGTGGTTGCTGCAACCGTGTTGCAGGTTTGTGTTATTTGCATTGTTTCTTGATTTCTTGATGCTGATTGTTTGATTTGATATTTTGATTTGATTGTTTGAGTTTTTGTGTTTCTTGATTTGATCAGAAAATGTTTATGCAAGGATTTTCCGGTGACTTGGAGGGTTCACATGTGAAAGCCACGCAACTGGCGGGAGAGGCGGTGGCGAATGTGAGGACAGTGGCGGCTTTCAACTCGGAGTCTAAGATTGTAAACCTGTTTACAACGAGTCTTGATGGGCCACTTCGTAGGTGCTTTTGGAAAGGACAAATAGCGGGAAGTGGGTTCGGGGTGGCTCAGTTTTTGCTCTATGGTTCGTATGCCCTCGGGCTTTGGTACGCGTCGTGGCTCGTAAAGCATGGGATCTCTGATTTCTCGAAGACCATTCGTGTGTTCATGGTTCTCATGGTATCCGCTAATGGTGCAGCCGAGACCCTGACGCTAGCTCCTGATTTTGTTAAGGGTGGCCGAGCCATGAGGTCTGTGTTCAACCTTCTTGACCGGAAGACTGAAATTGAGTCAGATGACCCCGACTCAACCCCGGTCCCAGATCGCCTTAGAGGAGAGATAGAACTCAAACATGTCGATTTTGCTTACCCGTCTCGTCCTGACACCCCTGTTTTCCATGACCTTTGTCTACGGGCCCGAGCTAGAAAGACTCTAGCCCTAGTCGGGTCAAGTGGATGCGGGAAAAGCTCAGTTATCTCACTCATACAAAGATTCTACGAGCCATCATACGGGCGCGTAATGATCGATGGAAAAGATATCCGTAAATATAACCTAAAATCCTTGCGCCGCCACATTGCCACAGTCCCACAAGAACCATGCCTTTTCGCGACCACAATTTACGAAAACATAGCATACGGGCACGAGTTGGCAACCGAGGCGGAGATTATCGAAGCCGCCACCCTTGCAAATGCTCACAAGTTCATATCTTCATTACCGGATGGATATAATACGTTTGTGGGAGAACAAGGGGTGCAGTTGTCAGGAGGGCAAAAACAACGTGTTGCCATTGCACGTGCATTTTTAAGAAAAGCTGAGATCATGTTACTAGACGAGGCCACAAGTGCACTAGATGCAGAGTCTGAGAAGTGCATTCAAGAGGCACTTGAACGCGTATGTTCGGGAAAAACAACAATAGTTGTTGCACATAGGTTGTCAACTATACGAATGCTCATAGTATTGCGGTTATTAATGATGGGAAAGTGGTGGAACAAGGATCGCACTCTCATTTGTTGAAGACCTATGTAGACGGATGTTATGCACAGATGATTCAGTTACAAAGATTCTCACACGGGCGTGAGGTTGTAAACGTTGCGCAGGTTGGTTCGAGTTCATCAACACAAATCTAAGGAAACATGATGACAAAGTTGTAATAATTTGTGTTTTGATTTTTGGGATGTACCTTCATTTTATGTTGGTAAGTATTAATTGTGTAGTTTTTATTGTTTATGGTAACTTATAAAATAACTGTTGGTAAAACATATATATATTGAAATAACATATTAACATAATAACACTTCTTGTATGAGCGTATCGAATCTTTGATTACTAAAATAAAAAAGAGTAAATTGTAGGGATGGTCCCTAAAAATTTTATGTTGGTAAGTATTAGTTACTCTTTTCTTTTCTAAAAGAATTAATTACATGAAAGGTCCATTGCTTAGGTTTAATTTCACTTTTGGTCCCTAAGTTTAGAAAATTACAATGTTGGTCCAAACGTTTGACAAAACATATCACAAAAGATCCACAGCTTGGATGGCCGTTAAAAAAATTCGTTAAGTGCATGTGTGTAACACCCGAAATCTTGTCAACATAAAAGTATCTAGAAAGAATGGAGAAGGAACCAAAGATGAGGGGTGCTAAGTGTAAATGGTACAAAAGTCAAAAGATCACTTTTTAAAAGGCATGGTCGCCCATATCTTCCTGCTGCTGCTGTGTTCGACTGAAAAAGAAGAAGAAGAAGCTGAATTCGATTTCTCTCGGTTTCAAGGAGAAGAAGAGGCTGTTTTTGATCTTGGTATGTATTTCTATGCATAATTGGCACGGTTTATGTTGGGTTTTGACCATGAAACCGATTTATATGTGTTTACGTGTTTTGTTGTTTGTTTTTGCTTGTTTTAGGCGTTTGAACTCTTGTGCACACGAGTTTGGAGGAGTTTTGCTTGTTTGCTGCACTAGGTGAGTTCTAGACCCCGGTTTTTATGTGTTTTAAACTTCTTGGGGCTGAAAATGCATGTTTAAAAGGTTTTTACAGCTGTTTTATATTTTACCGTATGTATATAGATGATTATGTTTGTGCTTTATGGTTGTTTATGTGCTGCTGATGCTTAGGATGTTGAGTATAAGCTTAGAGCAGATGGATAAGCATGATTGGTTACGAAATGTTGGTGTTTTCGTGGTTGTATGCCTGCTCTAGATGTTAAGCATGTTAGATCTATGATAAGGATGTGTTAGATCGAGGATTGGGGACTGAATAATTGCATAAATGCATTTGCAAGTTGGTTAGTTCATCCGCATTTAAGAGCTGAACATACACTTAAGTACTTTGTTCATGCGCATTTGTTGTTAGTTCACTGGCATTTGTAGTTGCTCATGCGCCCAAGTGTTCTTTCTCATTTCTTTTGTTCTTGCGCATTTGCAACAGTGTTCATGCGCATTTGTTTCAGTCATTCGCATTTGTTCTACCAGCATTTAGTTGGACACTTGGGATAATCTGAAGGCATTCATCCGCATTAGTTATTGTTCATCCGCATTAGTTACTGTTCATCCCGCATTTGTCTAAGGACTTAGGATTTTTCCGAAGCTTGGGAAGTAGAATGTAACGGGTAAGTTCTGGAATGTTTTGCTGTTTCATGTCTGTTGTGGTGATGCATGTTGTGGGCTGTTGTTGATGCTTTATACTATGTATAATATGACTTTACGTGATGTGTTTATATTCGTATGCGTAAAGTATTATCGTAAAGAAAGTGAAAGATTAATAAAGAAGAGGAACATAAGAAAAGTATGAAAAGTCTTGCAAGCAATGAAATGAGGTGCGCGACCATGTTTTCGTTACAGACTCGGATGGAGTGCAATCATTGAGATTGACTCGAAGGGGGTCTGATCCTTGAGATCTACCCGAAAGATGTCGTGATGCTCGCCCCGGTACTGTGTATGTATTCGGATATGAGTCGGGGGTGTTGCAAATAGAGACGGGGTCCTTGTCGCGTACCCTGGCACAGTATCAGTCTTCGAACATGAGTCGGGGGTATTGCATGAAACAGGATCCAGATAGAAAGTGAAAGATAATGAAAATGTACGAAATGAACGAATACGTGAGTTAATGAAAGATAATTAAGTTTATACATTGATGTACGTATGATGAGTGCTCACGTGCGTAAGTAAAGGAAGTATTTTATTGGAAAAGGGTATTTTCATATATAAATCCTACAAGGTATTTTTAAACGTTTTAAAACTAGAACTCACTCAGCAACGCTGACTTTTATGCATTTTCAGTTGGTAGGTAATTGTCGCTGAGGATGGCACGCGGGGGAAACTACTCGGCAGGGCAAGACTGGCATCCATTCATCTTTAATGATATTGTTGTTTTGTAATGCAACGAAACAGAGTCTTTTGTAATTCAAGAAAACAATGATGTATTGCTTAACAACATTAATCATTAATAGAATGAATGGCTTTTATTCTATTACTATTAATCCACTATGTCGGTGGATTTTTTTGATTTTTTTTTATTTTTTGATTTTTTTTAATATTATATATTATATATATGTCGGTGGGGATTTTTTTTTTTTAAGTTTTATGTGTAAATTTTGTTTGGAACGAGTTGGGTCAAATATTATAATTTTATTTCGTTGGTATAAATTCGAGTTACTCTATGTTTTAATGTAAATTTTGCTAGGAAATGTGTTAGAGCGAATGTAATCTATGCTTTATCATGTAGCCTATGGCTTTCCCGCACTTGCTTATTTTGATGTACGTTTTGAGTTGTTCTACGTTTTAACGTAAATTGTGTTTGAAATATAGTCGATTTAAATAAAATATGTTTTCATTTGATGGTATAAATTCGTGTTACTCCATGTTTTACGTAAATTTAGTTTGGAAACAAGTTGAGTCGATTATATTTTATACTTGATCATGACACGTACGCTCGCCGCCGCAGCAACGCGCGGCGAGTTAAATCACTAGTTAACTTAATTCCGCTGCAATCTTTTATGAAATGTGTGTCGTTTAATGTTTTATGCTATGATTGACCAACCGTGAGGTCTCCGGGAACGGGGCCTTACAAGTAGGTATCAGAGCCAAAGTTTAAGAGAAATAGATAAATATTTTCAAAACCTAAACTTAAACTGAGAATGGGACGAATGGAGGGATGCCAGCCCGAGTAGCTACGTGCCATCAGGTAATTCTTTCCTTAATGTTAACCGGTACTATGTGCGTGTGCTATTTGATTTATGTGCTTTTAGTAGATTTGAATACTTAAGATGTAGTCATGATAGGAAATGCTTAGGGGATGAAGAGTAAAGTAAGTGTCTAATCACAATTGGCCACTGTAATTAGGGAGTTACTATACTTGACATAAACTGAGCTATTACCTTGAATGAACGTGTTGGTGTTTGAATCTTATAGTGTTAGAGGATGGCTGGAGGTAAATCATCTAAGGCTTCTAAAGGTGGAGCACGGGGTGGTCGTGCTGGTAGACCACGGGCCGCAAAGAACAAGACGAGAACTGCAGAGACGGCTCCTGGTGAGCCTGGGCTTCATCACCCGGAGGGCGGTGATGAGAGTGCCAATCTAAGGGCCTCAGTGAAAGAGGCAGTGGTGGAGGAGGTTCACCAAGTCATGCAGACTATCCTACCGTCTGTCGCGACTGAGGTGATCCGGGCCGTAAGGAAGGATGAGAGGAAAGAAAAGGAGGATGAGAGAAGGGCTGCTGTTAGGAGAAGGGAGAATGAGGGATATCATGATGATGAGGAGGAGGTGTATGCTGAAAGGGGAGCCTCCAGTGATGAAGAAGGGGTAGAGGTGCGGGAAACCGCGAGGGGATGCAGCTACAGGGCATTCCAACGGTGTAAACCCCCTACTTTTAACGACAATGGTAACGCTGCTGCTGCCCACCATTGGGTTAGAGAGATGGAGGCAGTGTTGGATATTAGTGAGTGCAGGGAGGACCAGAAGGTGATATTTGCCACTCACTCATTTGTTGACTCGGCTTTGTGTTGGTGGGACAATATTGTCCAAGCAGAGGGCAGCAGGGCCATCAGGAGGATGAGATGGGGAGATTTGAAGAAGTTGGTTGTTGAGGAATTCTGTCCTCACAGGGAAGTAGACAAGGTAGAGAGAGAATTCCTACAGCTTGAGGCGAGAACCATGACCCACCAGCAATACACCACCAAGTTTAACGAAATGGCGAGGCTGGTGCCGGATCAGGTGACGCCAGTGTCGAGGAAGATTAAGAGGTATGTGCAGGGATTGCCGGCTGATATCCGCATGCACTTGATTGTTGCCCGACCAAGCACTTTTAGGTCGGCAGTGGATCTTGCTGGGAGGCTTTATGATGAGAGAGAGGTGTCGGTGGTTGAGGTGAAGAAGACAGGTGGTGGTGACAAGAACTGGAATGGGAAGAGGTTTGGGCGTGGTGGTTTCACCCCAAACAACAAGAGGATGAAAATGGATGACCGAAGAGTGGGGTCATCAAGCTCAGGGACGAAGAGGTGTGGCAAATGTGGGAAGGAGCACACTGGTGAGTGCAAATGGGGATCGAATGTATGCTTCAAGTGTGGGAAGCCCGGCCACGTGGCAAAGGTATGTAGGGCTGTGAAGTGCTATAGTTGTGGTGAGGATGGTCATCTAAGCAGAGACTGCAAGAAACCGAGGGTCGAGAGTTCCGGGGTGAAGAAGAGGATAGAGAGTGAAGGGTAGAGGGCAAGCGCTATAGCATTTACAATGATCCGGGAGGAGGCCAGGGTGGATCCCGATGTCGTGTCGGGTATGTTTCTAGTAAACCAAACTTGTGCCTCTGTATTGTTTGATTCTGGTGCTAGTAGGAGTTTCATTTCTGCTGCTTTCTGTGCTAAGCTGCCTGTTAGTAGTAGAAGAATTGATGAGCCATTTGATGTAAAAACTGCTATTGGTAAGCCTACCAGAATTTTTGATATGATTGAGGATTGTGGCATAGGGTTAGAAGGTCATAGGTTTTCTGCTAAACTATTTATGATGCCCCTAGGCGGATTTGATGTAGTTCTGGGGATGGATTGGTTAGCAGCCTATGAGGCAAACATCGTGTGTCGCAAAAAGATGATTCGACTGATGATGGAGGGGTTTTGGAATGTGATTCGTATGTGTTTAATGTCTAATTTTATGCATATTTAAGTGTTTATATGTGTAGAATTGGATAA
The DNA here is from genome assembly GCA_025506505.1 of Flaveria sonorensis. Classification (NCBI taxonomy): domain Eukaryota; kingdom Viridiplantae; phylum Streptophyta; class Magnoliopsida; order Asterales; family Asteraceae; genus Flaveria; species Flaveria sonorensis. Next base: position 63,892,713 of record CM046434.1, on the reverse strand, counting down.
CTATGAGAAAATGATGTTTTGTAGGTTAAGTACGAAGATTGGATGTGTTTTGAAGAATGCACATGGAGAGGAAGTAAAGATATTAAAGCATGATATGATAGAGAATCGAATTACGAAGACATGGGCGCAAACGGTGAAGAAAACGGAGTTATAACGAAGAAGTTATGAAAGAAACAGTTTCTGGGAAGAAGCTGCGAGATCAGCCTACGGTTCTGACCCTAGCCTATGGTTCTGAGGTTACGGGAGTAGGTATAAAGCTGCGAAAATTAGGGTTTGGCAGGTATCTTTCATTCTGTTCGACCAAGGACGACTTGAGGAGACCATTAGGGCAACTTTTGGGCATTCTTTCACCATTCCACACCTTCCAATCATCTTCTAATCACCAATCATGCAATTCTTAATCAAGATTGAAGATCAAATTAAGAACATGAGCGGCTAATTTATTCGTGATCATCTCCGGGCTAGGGTTTGTGTTAGGAACCGGGTAAACGTCTATTTACATACTTTTGGATTGGGATTTGCCTAATCATTCGGTTAGTTGATCTTGATGTTTATTTGTTTTTGATTAAACGATTGTTTGATTATCGCATACATAATTTTTCATCAATTATTTGGTTTTGTCATCAACAATTGGGATTAGATTCTGAGTTGTCATTGTTCTTTAACCTTTAATCATTGAATTTGTTGTGTTTGTGAAATCTAGGATTGGTAATTAACTGGATTACTATTCAATTGCATTAATCTTTCGGTTTCAAACCTGGATCATTGCAATCAAATATATTATCTGTTAATTATATTTATCAAAACGAGTAGGTTAACAAATCATGTCTATGTGATTTCCAATTGGCAGTAATTAGGTAACCTGCTTTTCTACACAACCCGAAAACCTGGAGATTGGTCCTTTTCTCATAATTGTTTACAACATCAGTTAAGTTAGTTTTTACAAAAACTCTCTCAATCAGTAAAAAACAAATAGTTTTAGAATTAGATAATTAAAGACAAAGCAATGAACTTTAACACTTTCCATTAATTCCCTGTGGATTCGACACCCTACTTGCTCTTTACTAGTAAAGGTGATTAGGACACTTTTAATCATATTTTTGACCGACCTTACGATATCGATCAAAATGGCATCGTTGCCGGGGAATCGGTGCGCTTAGTGTTAGTTAGTTGTTTTTCTTATAACTATTAAAAACATAAAAAAATTAAAAATTCACAAAAATCCAAAAATATTTTATTTCTTTTTTTTTTTTTTTTTTTTTTGTTAGTTCAGAGTTACGCCTGGTTTCTTGTTTGTCTTTGTGCAGGTGATACAAGTGTTGCATGCATACTAGGTTTTCAAAGAAATCTTCACCGCTCTTATTTGATCCAGAAATTGAAAAGACTGCACGACATAATCGTGTTCTCTTACGTTCAGCAGTAAAAGCTAAAGCTCAGTCATCAACCGTTGTTCAAGATCTTGAACAAGCAGCTCAAGAGATGGCTGATCAAGATAACCAACAACAAAATCAAACACAGAATGACCCAATCCCTCCAATTCCAATTCCACCAATTCCTCAGAACCAAAATCAGAATCAAAACCAAAATCACCCCCCAGCAAACCAGTTTCAACAGTTTAACCCAGCCCCACAAAACCAACAAGGGAACCAACAATTTCAACATAGGGAAATTGTCCGTCTAAACCAACCACAACATCAACACGGGTATGATCAGGGTTTTCAATACAGAGAAGGAAGTGTTCACACATGGGAATCTGGTTGGGAAGAAGAGGATAATCAAAATCAGTATGATGGAAGGTATGCTGATTATGGGTATGATGAGGGGTGTAATCAAGACGGGTACAACATGGATCATGGACACCCACCGCAACAACATGGAAATTATCAAAACCGTATCCAAGGCCCACTCCCTAATAACAACCAAGTTCAACATGGAGTTCCACAGTTCAATGCAGGGAATCAAAGGGGTAACAATCGTGTTGGGGGTGATCAATTGCAGTTTGTTGATGGTGTTCCCCAGGTTATGCAAAGGGCTCCAGTTCAAGGAGTTGAAAGTCATTGTCGACCCGTCATTGTGCCGAATTCGTCAGCCATTGTAACACCAGTCGGGCATAACGGGAGAGCTTTTGAGGTGAGGCCTCAATATTTAGGCCATCTTCCTGAATTTTATGGCAAGAGGACTGAAGAACCATACTTGCACATTGCAAGTTTTGACTCCATCTGTCAAACTATTGGGGGGTCAGGTTTTACAAAGGATGAAGTGAAGCTGATGTTGTTCCAGTTTACCCTGAAAGATAAAGCACGCCAGTGGTTCGCGACATTACCTCCTGGTAGTATCTACACTTGGCATGATATGCAACAGGTATTCTTGGAAGAATATTATACAATGAATCGAACAGTGAAGCCCGGGAAGCAATCAGAGCATTCCAACAACATTCAGGGGAAACATTCCACGAGGCTTTCACACGGTTTAAGGAGCTTCTTAGGAAATGCCCACATCATGGCATTCAAACATGGGAATTGATCAAAGCGTTCTATGATGGGCTACTTCCTGATGATGTTAGAGATCTCATGGCCATCAGCAATGGTACATTTTCACAAATACAGAAGCTGTGGATGGGCATATTTGGAGAGACAGAGTGCCACTTCAAAGAGGCAGGCGCAGTCTAGTAGGAAGGCAAGACCAGCATCAGAAAAATCAGTTGACTTTGAAGCTGAAGAAGGGTCGAGAAGCTAAAACACCAAAATCTACTTTTAGAGCGTCAAGTGGCTCAAATGAAATTGGGAAAGGGAAACGAAGTTAAGGCAGCTAACACGTTCCCATTGTGTACAGATTGTGGTGAGTTAGGACATCAGGTTGGAGAGTGTGCTGTACAACGGGTCAGAATGAAGAGGTGAACCAAGTCTATGGCGAACGAAAACAATATGATATGAAATCAAACACATATCATGCAGGTTTGCGGAATCATCTGAATTTTAGTTATGGAAATGCTGCTAATCAATTGAACCCTAATTTCAGGTACCCAATCAAGGAGGACAGCCGTACCAGAACCGTCAAGGAAATTACTCTCAAGGAAACTAGACTACCAGAATCGGGGGCAGTATAATCAAGGGTCTCAAGTTACCAACCAACAGCAAAACCAAAGTAACTATCAAGGGGGTTGGAGAAACCAAGGTAATCAGCAAGGTAACTCCTCAAGCACCGGTGGTGACACAAGTGATGAAAGCTAGATGCTATTATGAAGTTCATGAAGGACATTCAAAAAGACAATGAGGTCCGAGACAAAACATCTGAAGCAATGCAGAAGCAGTTGGGGCAGTTAGCAGATGATATGGCTCAGTTGAGAAGAGAACCAGGAAAACTGCCTAGTACCACCACGGTCAATCCGCAACATCAAAGCAACAGTTCTGGTACCAAGAATGCACGTGTCAGCCAGGTAAGTGTACTTCGTTCTGGTAAAGGCAAATTAAGATTGACAGCGCCCAATGGAAGTTCGGTAACGGTTTACGGTGCCCGAGTTACTACAGTTCCGAAGGTGATTTCGATGGTGGTGGCCGAGAAGTGCATGAAACGCGGATGTAGTGCCTACATGGCTTATGTGAAGGATGTGAACGCGTCAGTACCACAATTGTCCGACATACCAGTGTGTGTGATTTCCAGACGTGTTCCCAGAAGATTTACCAGGCGTGCTACCAGACCGCGAGATCGAGTTTCAGATTGATTTGATACCCGGTGCTCAACCCGTTGCCAGGGCACCGTATCGATTAGCTCCAACCGAGATGAAAGAGCTGATGGTTCAACTGCAGGAGTTATTGGACAAGGGTTTCATTCGATCGAGTATCTCTCCTTGGGGTGCTCCGGTCTTGTTTGTTAAGAAAAAAGACGGTAGTATGAGGATGTGCATAGACTACCGGGAGCTAAACAAGTTAACAGTAAAGAATCGATATCCCTTACCAAGAATAGATGACTTGTTTGACCAACTCCAAGGTGCCAGCTGGTTCTCACGAATAGATCTCCGATCTGGTTACCATCAGTTGAAGGTTAAGGAGCAAGACATGTTAGGTATTACGTGTACGCGGCTGACCCGAGGATTCGGATAGGGCACGGAAATCAATACAATACTACGGCTCGGGCCTTAAGAACTTGTCGGTATTTCTAATTGATTTCTAAAACGAGTGACGAGATAATGATAGCAATAATGAACAGAATTACGCAGCGGAAATAATTGAACCAAACAACCAATAACTTGAACTAATCAAACTGAACAGAATACCCAGAAAACAAAATCTGTTTTGTGGCTGTTCTTTGATCAGAAACAGAGCCCAAACAACAGCAGCAATGGCGCACAGAAAAGAACAGGGCAATAGCCTGTTCTTGGCAGCAGCAAAACCTCTTTGCGGCGGCTGTAATGGCGGCTGCTGGTGGTTGTCGATGGCAATCAGCAGCCTTGCTGATTGCAGGTTTGGCGGCGGCAGCAGCAGAAAGACAGCAGCAGTGTTGTTGCTGTTCTCGGCAGAAAGGAACACACACACAAACACACGAGCACAGAATATATAATCAAAGCAGTAAAGAACACAGCGATTTAACGTGGTTCGGTCAAGAATTGACCTACGTCCACGGGCTACGAACCAGGGTTTCTTTTTATTACTTTCAAGACTCAAAGATTACAAGTACATATGTGGGTATTTATAATAAAAGACAATAAAAACTTAACATAAATAAGTTGAGGCAGATTAGGGTTAGGGCCGGCTGCCCCTAACCCTTTTCTGCAGCTTGTCATTGGGCTGTTTCAGGGCCCGACCCAAGATGGATCGGAGCCCACAACACAACAATCTCCCACTTGGGCTTCGAAACATCTTTACTAGCCCTCCACATCAATGCGTCAAACACTTCAACCTGCTTCCACCTGAATGCGTGAAACATTTGCACCTGCACTTGTCTCGTACTTCTGTAATCTTTAACCTTTACGAAAAGAACCTTTCATACCACCTGATCCGTAGCCGCCTTCATCTGCAATTAACCCTGAAGGCCAACTGAAGCTACACAGAGCTTCAGTTTATCCAATGTGACAACTTTAGTGAACATGTCAGCTGGATTCCTGTCCCCTTTGATGTTATTCAACTGGATAGTACCATCACTGATTAGCCCCCTGATGAAATGATACCTCATATGAATGTGCTTAGTCTTCCCATGATAAACTGGATTCTTTGCAAGTTTCACAGCACTTTCATTATCACAGTACAACGGATACTCTGCCTGTTTTCTGTCTAATTCACCCAGAAAAGTTTTCAACCAAACAAGCTCTTTGCTAGCCTCAGCGGCTGCCATATACTCAGCCTCTGTAGTTGAAAGTGCCACGCTCTTTTGGAGCCTAGACATCCAACATATTGCAGTATCCCCCATAGTAAACACATACCCTGTTGTACTCTTGTAGGTCTCTTTACATCCACCCAAATCTGCATCAGAATAACCCTTGAGAATTGCATCTCTACCCCTGAAACATAAAGCCATCTTTGAAGTACCCTTCAAATATCTAAGCAGCCATTTAACTGCTTCCCAGTGTTCTCTCCCCGGATTGGACATAAACCTGCTAACAACTCCCACTGCATGAGCAATATCAGGCCTTGTGCATACCATTGCATACATAAGACTGCCCACAGCTGATGCATAAGGAACCTTTGCCATGTCGGCCTTGTCTTCATCTGTCTTTGGAGACTGATCTTTAGAAAGCTTAATATGACTACCCAGTGGTGTATTTCGGGTAGTAGTCTTCTCATGATTCATCTTGAAACTTCTCTAATATTTTCTTAATATACTTCTCTTGAGACAATATTAAAGAACCGTTTTTCTGATTTCTGGTGATGCTCATGCCGAGTATCTGCTTAGCTGGACCTAGATCTTTCATTTCAAACTCTTCAGACAACTGTCGTTTTAATCTGTTGATCTCTGACATGTCGGAACCGGCTATCAGCATATCATCCACATAAAGGAGAAGAATGATATAAGAATTTTTAAATTTCTTGAGATAGCAGCAGTGATCCATCTCACATCTCCTATACCCATTTCTGCCCATAAAATCATCAAACTTGATATACCACTGCCTGGGCGCCTGCTTCAAACCATAAAGACTCTTCTTTAGTTTGCACACCATGTTTTCCTTACCAGCTGTCTGAAAACCCTCTGGTTGTGCCATGTAGATATCCTCCTCAAGGTCGCCATGCAGAAAAGCTGTCTTTACATCTAGCTGCTCTAGATGTAAGTTTTCTGCAGCCACGATACTAAGCACCAGTCTGATTGTAGTCATTTTAACCACAGGGGAAAATATTTCATTGTAATCAACCCCGTGCTTTTGTTGGAACCCCTTAACTACCAATCGTGCTTTGTATCTCTTAGTTCCATCACTTTCATCCTTGATTCTGTATACCCATCTGTTTTGAAGCGCCTTCTTCCCTGCGGGAAGTTTAGTAAGAACCCAAGTTTGGTTCTTTTCAAGTGAACCCATTTCTTCTTTCATTGCCCGCTCCCACTGAGACGAATCTTTCACACTAATAGCCTCTGAGTAGCACTGTGGTTCACCATTTTCAGTGAGAAGAAGATAGTTAACTGATGGAGAATATCTTGAGGAGGTACAGACGTTCGAGTAGACCTCCTAACCCAATGTGAAGTATTTGAATTTCCTGAATCATTTGCTGGTGGGGACTGTTCATCCGCAGGATCTGAACTCCCACTATCAAAGAGATCTTGTTCACCAAATTCTTCCTGATCATTATCTTCAGTTTCTGAACTTTCTTCTTCTGTATTTTGACTTTCTGTCTCTGACCCATGGCTTTCTGAACTCTGGTTATCATCTTCAAACACCACCTGATCTTTACGAGTTTCTGGTATGGTTGAATCCTTGTCTTTGTAGAGTTTAGCTTCATTAAAGACCGGATCTCGACTCCTGATAGTTTTCCTGGCTTCAAAATCCCAAAGCCTATATCCCATCGATTCAGATCCATAGCCAATGAAGGTGCATTTCTTTGCCTTGGGATCAAGCTTATCCCTCTCAAAGTCTTTCACACCAGTGTAGGCATCACAACCAAATACCTTCAGATGTTTGTAACTAACCTCTCTTCCAAGCCATTCCTCTTCTGGTATTTTGAAACCAAGAGGAACCGAAGGTCCTCTGTTTATCAGATATGCAGCAGTGTTAACTGCATCAGCCCAAAAGGTTTTGGGAAGCCCTGCATTCAGTCTCATGCTCCTGGCTCGTTCATTCAACGTCCTGTTCATTCTCTCAGCTACTCCGTTTTGTTGGGGAGTCCCGGGAACCGTCTTGATCATCTTGATTCCTCTTTCAGCACAGTAATTCACAAATTCATTGCTGATATATTCCCCTCCATTATCTGATTTTATACACTTCACCTTCAGATTGGTTTCCATCTCAACAGCTGCTTTCCATTTCTTGAAAACATCAAACACATCATACTTGTTCTTGAGAAAATAAACCCATACCTTGCGCGTCGCATCATCAATGAAGGTAACATAATAGCTGGAGCCTCCTAATGATGTCACAGGAGTTGGTCCAAACACATCAGTATGGACAAGTTCAAGTTTTTCAGCCTTTGGTGTCATTCCCGTCTTCACAAAAGTAACACGTTTCTTCTTACCAAGCACACATGGTTCGCAGAATCCGGTTTCAAGTTCTACTTTCTTCAAGTCTGGGAGTTTACCTTTCTCAGCTAGCATCTTCATGCCTTTCTCACTCATATGACCAAGTCGTTGATGCCACAGACTGGATTGACTTGGTCCACTGGTTACTGCATTCACATCACCTGCTGGTACCTCAACCATGTATAAAGTACCTTTCTTTTTCCCACGAGCAACTACCAAGTTTCCTTTGACGACTTTCCATTGTCCACCCCCGAACAACACATCATAACCTTGGTCATCTAGCTGCCCAATAGAGATTAGCATCTTCCTCAACTTAGGAATTACCCTAACATCTTTTAGTGTCCATGTATTTCCTAGAGGAGTCTTCAGATCAATGTCTCCCATCCCAGTAATATCCAGAGTCTGATCATTAGCCAAACGAACCTTGCCAAAGTTTCCTGTTCTCAAATTCTTCATCTTCTTTGAGCTAAAGGTAGCGTGAAAAGAAGCGCCAGAATCCATGATCCATGACTCAGTGGTATTCTCAACGCAACAGATAAGAGTATCATCATCTGTATCATCTGTAGCAGCGTTAACCTCTTTCTTTTCTTTAGATGTTGATGGTTTAGGACATTGACTTCTGAAGTGCCCAGTCTCCTTACAATTCCAGCAAGTAATATCTTTTCTTGGTCTTGATTTACTTCTTCTCTTTGATTTAGATCGGCCCCTATTACCACCTCGTTCATTCTTCCTTCCTCTGCCTTCAGTACTCAACAAGGAACTGGAAGACTCACAAGTGCTCCTCCTTCTAATGTCCTCACTCATAATCAAGTCGCGAACTCCATCAAGTTTAAGCTTAGTGTTCCCAGACGAACTACTAACTGCTGTAACGGTTCCTGACCAGCTTTCAGGTAATGAGGATAACAATAGTAGGGCTAGGACTTCATCATCGAATTTGATATCGACAGACACTAGGCGAGAGATAATAGAGTTAAAGTTGTTAATGTGAGTGTTAACAGAACCACCTTCCTTCAATCTCGTGTTTACAAGTTCCCGAATCAGAAAGACCTTGTTGGCTGCGGACGGTTTCTCGTACATGTTAGACAGTGCATCCATGACGCCTTTGGCTGTCGTTTCCTTCAGAATGTTAAAGGCAACATTCTTTGTCAGCGAGAGTCTAATCACAGCAACAGCTTTCCTATCTAGTGCAGCCCAATCAGCATCTTTCATGCTCTCAGGTTTATCACCAAGCAGTGTTGCACTCAAATCTTTCTGAACAAGTAAGTCCTCGATCTGCATCTTCCACCATCCAAAATCGACGCCATCAAACTTCTCGATTCTCGTTTTACCCTCATCAGCCATAATACCGGAGATCAAAGGATGAGAGCAACCAAGGCTCTGATACCACTTGTTAGGTATTACGTGTACGCGGCTGACCCGAGGATTCGGATAGGGCACGGAAATCAATACAATACTACGGCTCGGGCCTTAAGAACTTGTCGGTATTTCTAATTGATTTCTAAAACGAGTGACGAGATAATGATAGCAATAATGAACAGAATTACGCAGCGGAAATAATTGAACCAAACAACCAATAACTTGAACTAATCAAACTGAACAGAATACCCAGAAAACAAAATCTGTTTTGTGGCTGTTCTTTGATCAGAAACAGAGCCCAAACAACAGCAGCAGTGGCGCACAGAAAAGAACAGGGCAATAGCCTGTTCTTGGCAGCAGCAAAACCTCTTTGCGGCGGCTGTAATGGCGGCTGCTGGTGGTTGTCGATGGCAATCAGCAGCCTTGCTGATTGCAGGTTTGGCGGCGGCAGCAGCAGAAAGACAGCAGCAGTGTTGTTGCTGTTCTCGGCAGAAAGGAACACACACACAAACACACGAGCACAGAATATATAATCAAAGCAGTAAAGAACACAGCGATTTAACGTGGTTCGGTCAAGAATTGACCTACGTCCACGGGCTACGAACCAGGATTTCTTTTTATTACTTTCAAGACTCAAAGATTACAAGTACATATGTGGGTATTTATAATAAAAGACAATAAAAACTTAACATAAATAAGTTGAGGCAGATTAGGGTTAGGGCCGGCTGCCCCTAACCCTTTTCTGCAGCTTGTCATTGGGCTGTTCCAGGGCCCGACCCAAGATGGATCGGAGCCCACAACACAACAAGACATTCCTAAGACAGCCTTTCACAAGCGTTATGGACACTACGAGTTCCTCGTTAGTCTTTCGGTCGACTAACGCGCCAGCTGCCTTTATGGATTTGATGAATCGAGTGTGTCGGCCATTGTTAGATAAATCAGTGATCGTGTTTATTGATGATATCCTGATTTATTCAAAGAGCAAAGAAGAACATGCCGGCCACATACGGAAGTATTGGAGATGCTTAGTAGGGAGAAGCTTTAGGCGAAATTCTCTCAGTGTGCTTTTTGGTTACGAGAGGTTCAATTTTTGGGTCACGTGGTGAATTTTGAAGGAATTATGGTGGACCCGGCGAAGGTTGAGGCGGTGATACAATGGAAGTATCCAAAGACGCCATCCGAGATTCGAAGTTTCTTGGGATTGGCGGGCTACTACAGGAGATTCATTCAAGACTTTTCCAAGATAGCCTCACCTTTGACCAAATTGACTCGCAACGTAAGGTTTGTGTGGGTCGGGAACATGAAGATGCTTTTGAGGAGTTAAAGGCAAGATTAACTAAAGCTCCTGACATCGAAGTTTTGGAAGAGATTCCACGATGCGATGGGGACGAGGCTACACATCAGTACGGCTTACCATCCTCAGACAGATGGTCAGTCTGAGAGGACAATTCAAACGCTCGAGGACATGCTCCGAGCATGTGTGATCGACTTCGGAGGAAGTTGGGATGATATCTACCGTTGGCAGAGTTCTCATACAACACGGAAAACCCTCCTCACGGGTCCAAGTGACAACTGCCTTTACTCTCTCCGACTTCCACTTCAACGTCCAGTTCACCGTGTTGCCTTTTCTGCTGTTCGTGCATCTTCTGACACATGGCATCGAAGACTTGGACATCCACATCTAGATCTTTTGAAGTCAATGTTATTTAATTTTTCTCTTCCTGTTAGCAATAAAAGTTTGAGTGTCTCTTGTAATTCTTGTCCACATGGGGAAATCCTCAAAACTACATTTATTATCTTCATCGTTTAAAAGTACTTGGATTTAGTATTTTGTGATGTTTAGGACCCTCCTCCTGTTAAATTCTTTAATGGTGATTCTTATTTCTTATTATGTGTTGATCATTTCACTCGTTACATGTGGATGTTTCCATTAAAACACAAGTCTGATGTTTGTGCTACCTTTAAAACTTTTCATGCTATGGTTGAAAGACAATTTACCACTAAACTTAAATCTATTCAAACAGATTGGGGCGGAGAATTTCGATCTCTTACTCCTTTTCTCTCTTCCTTGGGCATTATTCACCGTCTCTCATGCCCTCACACCAGTGAACAAAATGGTTTTGTTGAGAGACGTCACCGACATGTGGTGGAAACGAGTCTTACTCTTCTGGCCCAGTCAGGTGCTCCTAAATGGTTCTGGAATTTTGCCTTTGATATAGTCGTTTATCTGATTAACAGGATGCCTTCTCGTGTTGCTTCCAAAATCTCTCCTTTTGAACACCTTTTTAAACGAAAACCTGACTATTCCATTCTAAAGGTTTTCGGTTGCCAGTGTTATCCTCATCTCCGTCCTTACAATCCTCACAAAATGGACTTTCGTTCCCTACCCTGTCTTTTTCTTGGTTACAGTCTAGCCCATCATGGTTATCGTTGCCTTGATCTCAAAACACATCGCCTATACGTTGAACGCCATGTTCGGTTTCATGAACAAGATTTCCCTTTTCTTCATTCCTCTTCCCCTCCGTCTACACAATCCCAACCTGACCTGTACTTCTCCTCTTTTCCACTCTCTTGTTGCTCTTCAACACAACCTGCAACAGAACCCGTTTCTGCCCAACCAAATCAGCCCGTTCCTGACCTACAAACCAGACAGCAACCACCTCACCCAGACCTTCCAAACCATCCCTCTACTAACCCCCAAACATCCCTTCCACAACAGCCCGCTACTGACCCACAAACCAGTACTGCACCTGACCAAAATAATGCACAATCATCCCCAACCGTTATCAGCCCACAATTGGCCCAATCTTCTACTAGCGCCTCTGTTGAAACACAACCGCACCACCCTGACCCACCTAATACCTCCACCAGACCAGCCCATCTTCGCCAAAACCCTCCTAAAACCAAATGTGACGACCCCTCGGCTTTTCACACCACTACTGACCCAATTGTCACCGACAACTTTCACTGTTGCTAACAAGGATCCTCAATGGCAACAAGCTATGTCTGAGGAATACAGGGCTTTGATGAAAAATGGCACGTGGACGTTGGTTCCACCTGTCTCGAATGCTAATGTAGTTGACCGCAAATGGGTGTATAAACTCAAAGGGACCAGCATGGGGCTATAAAACGGTACAAAGCACGCTTAGTTGCAAAAGGGTTCAATCAACAGGCTGGTGTTGATTATCATGAAACCTTCCATCCAGATGTTAAACCCACCACCGTTCGGGTTGTTCTTTCTCTAGCAGTTACCCGTGGATGGTCTCTTCGTCAATTAGATATGCAAAATGCCTTTCTACATGGTGATTTAAAGGAGACAGTTTATTTGCGACAACACCTGGATTTGTCGATCTAGATAGACCTGACATTTATGTCTTTTACACAAGTCTTTATATGGTTTGAAACAAGCCCCTAGAGCGTGGTTTCAACGTTTCTCTACAGCTTTACGTCTCCTGGGTTTCAAAGGGTCCACAACCGATCCTTCACTTTTCATCTACTCTTCTGCAAGCACTATTCTTTACATGTTAGTTTAGGTTGATGTTATCATCCTGACTGGCAACAACAATACAGCCATTGATAATGTTATTAGCAGCTTGAGTTCCACCTTTACCCTTCAAGACATGGGTTCACTATCTTATTTCTTGGGAATTGAAGTTAAATCGGCCAGTTCAGACCTCATACTTTCTCAGCGGAGATACATCTTGGAAATCTTAACAAAGGCCGGTCTTTTACACTCCAAACCGGTTTCCTCTCCATGCTCCACTACAGCTCCTCTTTCACTTGGTGATAGCCTAGTTTTTGATAATCCAGTTCGCTACCGACAGCTTGTAGGTGCCCTTCAATATCTCACTTTAACTAGGCCCAACATTGCCTTTGATGTGAACAAAGTGTGTCAGTTTATGCATTCCCCGACAGAACATCATTGGTCAGCAGTCAAGCGCATTCTTCGATATTTACACGGGACTTTGAATCATGGTCTTCTCCTTAAACGGTCCTCTGGCTCTACATTGCATGCTTATAGTGATGCATATTCTCCATCTATTACCGCATATTCGGATGCAGATTGGGCTGGCTGCCCCGATGATCGCCGATCCACCGGGGGGTATGCTATTTATCTTGGTTCCAATCTTGTATCTTGGTCGGCTCAGAAACAGAGGACTGTGTCAAGATCATCGACTGAATCCGAATATAAAGCCTTAGCTGACACAGTTGCTGAAATTACCTAGCTTGATTCTCTTATGCGTGAACTTCAAGTGCCTGTGAAATCTGGCCCGATCTTATGGTGTGATAATCTGGGGGCCACATACCTATCTGCAAATCCTATTTTTCATGCCTGTACGAAACATGTTGAAGTCGATTTTCACTTTGTTCGAGAAAGGTTGCTCAAGGACGACTTAGTGTTCAGTTTATCTCTACATATGATCAGATTGCAGACATTTTTACAAAGCCATTGCCAACCGACCGATTTGTGTCTCTACGAGACAAGCTACAGCTGGTTTTCTATGCTTAGCTTGAGGGGGGATATTAGACAAGCTATAGACACTTATGTATATGATTTATTCTAGAGGGTATTAGAGTGTATTTATGTAGTCTATTTATATCTTGTAATTAAAAGTGGTTTATGGTATGAATTGTGTGTTAGGGATCCGGGTGTAGATCGACACACAAACACAATCAAACGGCGAGAGAAAATAATAAAGATGAACACACGAGATTTAACGTGGTTCGGTCGATGTGACCTACGTCCACGGGCTGCAACCAGGATACTATTTTATTGCTTTCTGCCTCACTCGTGAGGAATTACAAGTACAATGGCATAATATAAATAGAGAAAATTAGGGTTTACAACTTAATCCCTAAGAAAACCCTAATGGGCTAAAATTAAATGAAAACGGGCCAAGTCTTTAATTTAATTAATCTGCCACTGAGTTGTCTTTTAACCCGAGCCCAAGTCAAGACTCCACAAACCCAACAATCTCCCACTTGGAGGCTTGATCATCTTCAAACTGCCTTCCGATGTGAACACTTGTAGCTCTTGTAATCTTCCTCGTCTTCCTGGTTGCAGCGGCCTTCTCATCAGTTAACCTGAAGGCCCGTTAAAGCTCCCCCGAGCTTCAATATATCAGTCACGGCTGTATCTGCCCCTGACCTGTTCTCCGTCCCTATCGGCTCCCACTGAAACAAACTGCCAGATCCTGGAACACCCTGAGAACAAACACTCTCCATATTCAGCAAGTAATCATCTGGAGAGATTTTATTAGATGGAATATTAGTTCTTTTAACCCACTGTCGTCTAGGAACTATGACTGAAGCACAACCTGTGCTCCCACTGCCACGAAATCCTTTAACTGGTTTTTCTAAACTCTTCCATGCACATTCATTCTGAATATTTCTTGTGACTCTAGGTTTCTTACTTGCAAAGCAAACCTTCTTCTGCCCACGAGATTCTGTGAACTGGACTTTGGTATTTTTCTGAACTGGAACATCACTTCCTTTAGATGGTAAACTGACCATATACAATGAACCCATTTTCTTTCCACGAGCAATGACAAGATTCCCTTTAACAACTTTTCACTGCTTATTCCCGAACTTAACCTCATGTCCCTGTTCATCCAACTGACTGACAGAAATCAACTGTTTCTTTAAATCAGGAATCACCCTGACATCTTTCAAAGTCCATGAACCATCTGAAGTAACTAAACCCATGTCACCCATGCCCGTAACATCAAGAACATCATTGTTCGCCAGTCTTACCTTACCAAAATCGCCTTCTTTTAGATTCTGCAATGCTTCGCTGCTGTGGGTAGCATGAAACGAAGCTCCAGAATCCATGACCCAGGAATCCACACTGCTCTCCACGCTACAAATTAAAGCATCATCGTCTGAGTAGTCTGCTGCAATGTTAACTTCTTTTTGATCATTCGGACACTGATTCCTGAAGTGTCCCACCTGTTTACAGTTCCAACAAGTCACATCATTTCGAGCCCTAGACTGACTCATTTTCCTGTTCTTGCTCCCACTACCTCTGTTATTCTTTCTTCCTCTGCCAACATTCAATAGTTCACTTGATGTTTCACCTGAATTTCTTCGTCTGGTGTCTTCGCCCATAATAATATCCCGAACCCCATTTAAAGTGAACGTGCTTGTGGAACTAGTAATTGCTGTAACAATACCAGCCCAGCTATCAGGCAATGATGATAACAGTAGTAGAGCCTGAACCTCATCCTCGAATTTGATGCCAACTGACCCAAGTCTTGACAAAATCGAGTTCAAGTTGTTGATGTGCACTAAAATTGAACTTCCCTCTTTCATCTTTGTATTAACCAGCTCTCGAATCAAGAAAACTTTATTTGCTGCCGAAGGCTTCTCATACATATTAGCTAACGCATCCATGATACCTTTTGCTGTAGTTTCCTTCAGAATGTTGAACGCAACATCCTTTGTCAGCGACAACCTAATAACCGCCTTGGCCTTTTTATCCAAAGTTTTCCATTCAGCTGGTTTCATATTTTCTGGTTTCTCACCCAAAACAGCATCCAAGTCTTTCTGAACAAGCAAATCCTCCATTTGCATTTTCCACCAACCAAAATCGTTTCCATTAAACTTCTCAATCTGAAGTTTCCCGCTCTCAGCCATTATCCCAGACCACAGATGCTTAACAGTCGAGTCGGAACTGAGTTTTGAAATGCAGCACACAATTAAACTACCCAGTAAGTTCGATAGAAAACCCTAATTTGGCACAGAACAGAATGGCGACAGCAGAGTGGCGGCGGCGGCAGAACAGCGGCGGCGGCAGAATGGTCCGCAGCAGAACAGCGGCGGCGGCAGAACGGCGGCAGCGGATGCCGATTCTTGAAAACCTATATCGCTACTTCTCTCGCGATTCGTGTTTCTTGCGTGTGTAACGAGCCAAAGCTCTTATACCACTTGTTAGGCATCCGGGTGTAGATCGACACACAAACACAATCAAACGGCGAGAGAAAATAATAATAAAGATGAACACGCGAGATTTAACGTGGTTCGGTCGATGTGACCTACGTCCACGGGCTGCAACCAGGATACTATTTTATTGCTTTCTGCCTCACTCGTAAGGAATTACAAGTACAATGACACAATATAAATAGAGAAAATTAGGGTTTACAACTTAATCCCTAAGAAAACCCTAATGGGCTAAAATTAAATGAAAACGGGCCAAGTCTTTAATTTAATTAATCTGCCACTGAGTTGTCTTTTAACCCGAGCCCAAGTCAAGACTCCACAAACCCAACATTGTGTTCCCCTCTATTGATTCACAGAACCCTTTAAATAGGGATATACAATGCTGAATATAAGGAAACAGAATAATAGAAATTATACAATTAAATGTCAATGCTAATCTATTCTAAAATTAGGGGGATAAATCTCGGCTGAATATATGCATTGGTTAAGACTCCCCCGCAGTTTGAGCGGGCGGAGGACAGACGCTCAAGCTGGAGCGAAAAGACTGAAACAGCTGTCGAGCTAGGCCTTTAGTAAAGATATCTGCATACTGAAAAGCTGACGGTACGTGCAAGACCCGAATTTGACCAACGCGAACTTTCTCCCGAACAAAGTGTATGTCAATTTCAATATGTTTCGTTCGTTGATGCTGGACAGGATTATCAGACATATATACCGCAGAGACGTTATCACAGTAAATGACAGAGGCTTGCCGAAGTGGAATATGCAGTTCAAGAAGTAAATTTCGAAGCCAAGTCGCCTCAGCCACAGCGTTGGCCACGCCTCGATACTCTGCCTCTGCACTGGAGCGTGAAACAGTAGGTTGCCTCTTTGAAGACCAGGAAATCAAGTTGTCACCGAGGAAAACACAGTAACCACTTGTAGAACGACGAGAGTCTGGGCATCCGCCCCAATCGGCTTCGGAGTAGGCAACCAAGGAATGCGTATTGGTCTTGCCAAGACGTATTCCATAATCAATTGTGCCCTGTAAATATCTGATAATACGTTTGAGGAACGCAAAGTGAGGATCCCGTGGTTCATGCATGAAGAGACAAATTTGTTGAACAGCGTACGAGATGTCCGGGCGTGTAAATGTGAGATAGTGTAAGGCTCCTGCCAGGCTGCGGTATAAAGTGGGGTCATGAAAGAGAGGACCATCGGTAGCACTGAGTTTGGCAGATAAGTCAACTGGAGTTGCACACGGTTTGCAAGAGGACATGGAAGCACGAGAAATAATGTCCTTAGTGTACTGTGATTGATCCAGAAATAAGCCAGCACATTGCCTGGTTACTCGAATTCCCAAAAAATGGTGCAACTGACCTAAGCCAGTCATTGCAAACTCTCGTGAGAGCATGCGAATAATATCCTGTAACAACTCATCTGAAAATGCAGTGAGCACTATATCATCAACATAAAGAAGTAGATAAGCCATCAGAGCTCCCCGTGATAAAACAAACAGCGAGTTGTCACACACACTGCTGCGAAATCCCTGAGAAAGCAGGTGTGTAGCAAAGCGGGTGTACCATGCCCGAGGCGCCTGTTTAAGCCCGTAGAGAGACTTTTTCAACCTGCACACGTAGTTAGGACAACGCTTATCTACAAAACCCGGAGGCTGGTGCATAAAGACGGTTTCATTCAAATGCCCATGTAAAAAGGCGTTCTTCACGTCCAGCTGATGAATAGGCCAAGAACGGGAAACTGCAATAGACAAGACGGTCCATATAATAGCCGGTTTTACAACCGGGCTGAACGTGTCCTCATAGTCAATGCCAACTGTTTGAGATTTCCCATTAACTACCAAACGTGCTTTGTACCGTTCAAGTGACCCATCCGATTTGAACTTATGTCGGAAAAGCCACATACAACGGATGACCGGTCTGTCATGAGGACGAGGCACTAGTTCCCATGTTTCATTTTCCTGTAAAGCACTGAACTCAGCCTGCATGGCATGTAACCAATGAGGGTTGGCAAAAGCTTTGGCATAAGAAGTGGGTATGGGGGAAACAGAGGCGGACACGAGAGCATGATGAGCTTTAGATCGGGTGGTCATGGGATGGGTATTAGGCGGAGGGGGGTAGGTCTAGTGGTGCGAGATGGTTGAGAGGCCGTGGTGGGATGGTTTGGCGGCAGAATAGGTACTGGAACAGCCGTGTTTGGAGGCTGGGAGGATGCCGGGGCAGCCTTAGTTTGGGGTTGTAAGGCAACTTGGTGGGTGGGTGGTGGTCTCGGGCGTCAGGTGTAAGTAAATTGGAAAGGAGATGCGGAATGGGGACGTGGTTGTGGGTTAGGTGTAGTAGAAATACGATGGGAAAATGTGTATCCTGGTGGTGTGGCATCATCCAGAAAGGTGTAGGTAATGGGTGGGGTGGGAAAAGTGTAGGGAAAAGTGTGTTCGTCAAAAGTGACATGACGGGAAATGTGGACTTTTCCGGTGGTTGGGTCAAAACATAGGTAACCTCTAAAGTCAGGAGGGTACCCGAGAAAAATGCATCGAACGGATCGTGGGTATAATTTGTGAGGTTGGGTGGCGGAGGTATTCGGGTAGCAAGCGCACCCAAACACACGCAAGTGATCGTATGTGGGGTGGCGGAGATACAAGGCAAAGGTTGGGGTAAAAAAGTTGAGGCGTTTGGTGGGAAGGATGTTGTGGAGATAGGCAGCAGTGTGAAGCGCCTCAACCCAAAACACGGGAGGTAATTGGGCATGGATAAGAAAGGAGCGGATGATGTCGTTGATGCGACGAATCATACGTTCAGCACGACCATTTTGGGAAGAAGTTTGGGGGCAAGAAAAGCGGAATAAAAGGCCATGTTGATGGGCAAATGATTTAAAGGCATGGTTATCGAATTCGCCACCTAAGTCACATTGGAAAGTTTTGATGTAACGGTTAAATTGAGTGGCTATTAAGCGGTGAAATTTTGTAAAGGTGGTAAATGTTTCCGATTTGAATTTTAGAGGATAGACCCACACAAAATTAGAAAAATTGTCTATTAATACCATGTAGTATTTGTAGCCGGTTTTACTAAGGATGGGGGATGTCCATAAGTCACAATGAATTATATCGAAAGGAGAAAAGGTGAATGAATTTGATTCATAAAAAGGTAAACGTTTGTTATTAGATAAATGACAAGAATTGCAAAAAGAAGACTGCTTGTTCTTATGACAAGGAAAATCAAATTTTCTAGCTAAAACATCCAAAACTTGGGTGCCAGGATGCCCGAGACGGTCATGCCAAGGTAAAGTTGTAGATGTGAGTGAACAAGCTTGAGGCGGAAGGCTTGGTGGAATGACTGGGTAGAGATCTCCCGAGCTATTGTGGCGGGAAAGGAGCCGTCCAGTCTTGAGATCCTTCAAAGAGAAACCAAAAGGATCAAATTCAACGGAAACATTGTTATCACGAGTAAAGCGGCGGACAGACACTAAATTTTTAATGATGTGAGGGCTGTAAAGGATATTGGGAAGAACGTAGGTACGGTTCAAAATGGGAAGAAAACCTGTGCCTGAACCCTCAATTGGTAAACATTGTCCGTTGCCGACTAAAAGTTTAGTATTAACAGGAAAAGAATCCAGGTGTTGAATCATACCTCGGTTTTCTGTGACGTGTCGTTCAGCCCCGGTGTCCATGTATTTGTTCAGATCCGTGTAGTTTAACTGCATGGTATTGAAGGCTTGGCTGAGATCTGACGGACTTAGTGCATCAGAACCTGGTACAGGCAGAGCTGGATAAGCAGATGCTGGGCCGTAATTAGGCTGAACTGGGTAGCCTGCAATGGACCGAAGGGCTGTTCTGGGTTTGGTTTGGTCTCCAAGAGGTTTGAGTCGGATATGGGCACGGTGGGGTGTTCCACCAGGCCCATTGTGGGTAGTGCTGTTGCTGACCGGCTTGATTCTGGAAGGCCCAAGAGCCTGCTGTTTGCTGTCCACGGTGCCCTCTGCCTCGGTTACCACATCCCCGGTAGTTTTGGTTTCTCCCCCGTCCGCGGCCTTGGTAGTTTGAGTGGAAGGAGAGGTTTGGACCAGAATGGTTAGCGTCCGAGGGGGTTTGGGTGCTGCTGTTAGGGGCGGGATTAGAGGTGTTGGTGGGGTTGTTGTTGGCAGCCGTGGGAGCTACCAGAACAGAAGAAGATTGCTGTTGTCGGGCTGCTTGACGGAGGACTTCATCATTCAACATGCTGCGCGCAAGATCCCAGTCGGCTCCCTGTGAGTTTATCAGCGAGGCTGTAGTATCAAACTCTTGTGAGAGGCCTCGTACCAACTGTAGGACGAGGCGTTTTTCAGTAATAGGCTGGTCAACACCGGACAACTGGTTTGCTAAATCTTTCAACTGTTTGCAATAGTCCTCCACGAAGTGCAGGCTGCCAATGTCATGTTAACGAACCGGGTTTCTAGGGCAGCAGCTTTGGCCTGCTTGTTGCTTAAAAAATTTTCTAGAGTTTCAGCCAAGTGGTTCTGGCTGTGGCGTCAGTATCGAGAATACGAGTGAGCAGGTCATCCGAAACGGTGCTGTAGATCCATTGGGAGACCAAAGCATCGAGTTCTTTCCATGTGGGATATTCGGAATCTGTGGATGCTGGTGATGGGGTGTCGTCTATGTGGTGCAACACACGGTAGGCAATGGCGTGAAACTTGAAAAGTTTCACCCAGGAAGAGTAGGTAACGGTTGTGCCATCTAGGGTTCTTATCTTGGATTGGATATTGCTTACCGAATAAGCAGGGTGTAGGGCTATAGGGTTCGGTTTTTGGGAAGAGGATGACAGGTCGTCAGTTTTTGTCATGGTGATAGGGTTTGTTGGTTGTCGACTGGAAGGCCAGAAAGAAGAGAAACGGTGAGGAAGAAGGGAGCCGTAGCTCTGATACCATAAAAGTGGTTTATGGTATGAATTGTGTTCCCCTCTATTGATTCACAGAACCCTTTAAATAGGGATATACAATGCTGAATATAAGGAAACAGAATAACAGAAATTATACAATTAAATGTCAATGCTAATCTATTCTAAAATTAGGGGGATAAATCTCGGCTGAATATATGCATTGGTTAAGAGTAATCTCTTATTCAAAAACACACAATACAATACAAAACACCTTCGATGTTTATTTTCTCTTTTCATCTATAAACATGGAGTCACCATTCTTTATCTTGTTTATGTTGATGATATTATTGTTACCGGCAACAACACCGCTGCTATTCAACATGTGATTTATGCCCTGAGTTCAGAACTTGCGCTAAAAGACATGGGGGACCTTGATTATTTCTTAGGTCTTGAAATTGTTCGACAAGGAAAAGATGTTATTCTCTCTCAACAAAAATATCTTCTTGAAGTTCTTGAACGAGCAAGACTATCCGCAGCAAAACCAGTTCCAACTCCTATGACCAGCTCTACCATTTTAACTCTAGATGACAGCCCAAAATTTCCTGATCCAACCAAGTATAGGCAGATTGTTGGCGCGCTCCAATATGAAACTCTTTCCGGACCCGACATCACCTTTGCCGTTAACCGGGTCTGTCAGTTCATGCACTCCCCCACCGAAAACCATTCAAACGGATACTTCATTATTTGCATGGCACGGTCAACTACGGATTACTTATTCGGCATGATTCCAGCTCCATTCTTCATGCATTTACCGACACTTCATGGAATCATCTTGCTGCTTTTCTGATGCTGACTGGGCTGGTTGTCCAGTGGACAGACGCTCTACGGGTGGTTTTGCTATTTACTTGGGCTGTAATCTCGTTTCTTGGATGGCTCGTAAACAAAAGACAGTCTCTCGTTCATCCACTGAATCTGAATACAAAGCGGTGGGCGACACTGTTGTCGAACTCCTGTGGTTGGAATCCTTGATGAAGGAACTCGGTTTGTCTCTACTACTACTCCTGTTCTTTGGTGTGATAACTTAGGCGCAACCTATATCTCCTCCAATCCTGTCTTTCATGCTCGTACTAAGCACGTGGAAATTGATTATCATTATGTTCGGGAGAAGGTTGCTAAGGGGGAATTACGAGTCCGATTTATTGCTACCGGAGATCAGATTGCAGACATATTTACAAAACCTCTTACTACGGACCGATTCAACTTTCTTCGATCCAAGCTGCAAGTCGTTCCCCGGCCTCAGCTTGAGGGGGCATATTAGAACTAGCGGCCCAGCTTAGTTATCGGCTTATTATCCAAGTTATGCTAGGGTTATAATATTGTCATTAGTTAGAGGGTGCTAGATGTAATTTGTAATCCTATTTATATCTCCTTGTAAATCATTCTTAATCAATACAATAATTCATAATTCTCAATTCGATTCTTAACTAACCCACTACTTTGACCCATTAAACCAAATCAAAGACATCCGTTTTCTAATCCATGACCCGTACTTGACCCCCTACTAAATCAAGATTAATCCAACAAGCATAACCGAAAATAAGTAAGAATCAAGAACATACCTCGTAAAAAGCTATAGGATTGAAAGAGTTGGGTGGTCAACAGGAACTTGGGAGACCCATGAACAAATTTGAAAAAGAATAGAAGTTGGCTAGTACAACTGAAGTGAACAAGTAAGGATTGAAGAACATACCTCATAAAAAGCTTTAACCTTGAAAGAGTTGGGATATCAAGAGGAGCCTAGGAGCCCCATGAAGAAAAGCCTAAAGAGAGTGGAAGTCGGTTAGCAAAACTAAAAAGAAGTAAGTTTCAAGAACATACCTCTTAAAAAGTTCTAGGCTTGAAAGACTTGGACCATAATTAGGAGCTTGTGAGTCTCGAGTAGAAAAGCCTGAAATATAAAAGAGAATGAAAGTCAATTACTACAACTACAGAAGAATTAATATTTGAGAACATGCTCGTACCCTAAGCTTAAAAAAGTTGGACTGTTAGTAGAAGTCTACAAGCCCCGTGTAGAGACCCTAAAATCTGAAAGAAAATGAAAGTCTCTTAGTACAACAAAAGAATAAGAAGATGTAAGATCCAAGAACATATTCCTCGTAAAAAGCTCTAATCTTGAAAAAGCTACGTTGTCAACAGGAGAGTGAGAGTCGGCATAAAACTGCAACAGATTAGAAGTTGTTAGTACAACTAAAAAAGAAGTAAGATTCAAACACATACCTTGTAAAAAGCTCTAAGCTTGAATAGGAGGCTAGGAATTTCGTGTAGAAAAGTCTTAAACTTGAAAGAGAATGGCATAAAGAAGAACTAAGATTCAAGAGCATACCTTATAAAAAGCTCCAAACTTGTACCACTACATCAAAGATTCAAGCATTACGTTAATATTCTAATAAGTTGTAAACAGAAGAACACTATGTATGCAATACAGCAACAGAAAACTATGGAAAACTTTAGAAGCATACATACCTCAAGCTCACAACCCTATTTTTTATATCTTGCTCATTGCCTCCACTCTATATTAGGCCATAGAAAATGAGAGACAACCCATGGATCCATCTCCACAAAATACCATGCAAATTTCAACCCAAAAAAAATGGTAAAATCATTTGGGTAGCAACTATTTGAAAACAATGGATATTTATTTTAAAAAAATAAAATAATACCCAAAAGCATCTTCCACCGATAGCTTCTACGTCCACAAATACCTGAAGTCCCTCTGATTTTAGGGGCCCCTAGCAAGGGCTCTTACATTTAAACCAGTACGGTCTACAATGGATTGTTCGAAACAGTGACATAATACCGTGTAAAGTAGCTTCATGGGAAAAAGTTGTAGTGCAAGGAGAAACAAACAATGTAAAGCACAACGATAAATCATAATTAATTTTGATAAATTATGATTTTAACTAACATTTGTATTGACCTCCACCCATCGCCTAATTGTGTGTAGCAATATTAGTCTAAGATAGTAAGGTTTCCGGCATTTTCAATTTTAATTAAATACTTAAACAGCTAAATTAGTACTTATGGAGTGTTGTTTTGTCTAAAAGCATGAAGAATCACCTTGATCTCAAAGGGTAGATATTGTATCGACAATAAGGTAAGCGAGGGCACCGACAAGGCTTCCATCTTGAATTTGACTACCCTTTGCAGCAGCAACTGTAGGCACAATCATATGAGAAGAAAAAATAGTTTTTAGAAGGATTTGTTATTAGTAATGCAAAGTGATTAAAAAATAATCATAAACAAAAAGAGGACCGTCATCTGATATAAAACCTCCACTTTAGCACTTTTCTCTATATAATAGCATCTATTTGAAGTTAACTCTGTCTTGATCTTATCTGGAAAAAAAACAGACGAAATAAAGTAAACTAATGTGAAAAGAGAGCTAGTTTAATATTTTAAAGGGCATAACCAAAGTCATTAGTTCCTTCTGAGCCAAATCCATATGTTGTCAAAGTCAAATGAATCACATACAAACAAACCACAGGCAAGAAAGTGCAGCTGTTCATATAGTAACAACAAGAACCTGTTTAAGAAATAAACAAAGCACAGACATTATCAAGATTGAAGTTGCCTGATAAATTAAAATAAAAGGAAAAAGATTGTATTATTTACGTAGCTTGCCATATTCCTCCATGTTGATTCCTTCTTCCCTTCCTCTTTCCTGTTTGATTACCATCAAGTTAATATAGTTAGTACATAGCCTTATTTTAAGAAATACCCGTCAAAAGGTCAAAGCCAAATGGATCACAATCAACCAAACCAAAGGTAGGCAAGTGCAGCTGTATAACTAGTAACCATGAGAAGCTGTTTAAGAAATAAACAAAATAAAAATCACATAAGGATTGAAGTTGCTTTATAGATTAAAACAAAAGAAAATAGCTTGAACGTTTACCGCCTTGTTGGAATATATGGAAAACCTCTTCACTTCTTTGAGTGTCTGCCAGAAGACCAGATATCGGTTTTAGGGTCGTTTATGGTGTTAAATGTCCGCTAGGATTCAGAGAGCCTCAACCAGCCATCACTACTCTGAAACAACAATAACAATCAGTCACTAATCTGAAACAACAGTAAACAAAATGATTAACGAGTGATAAAGTAAACTCAGCATAGTAAATTAGTTATTGAGAGTCTGAACCATCCATCCCCGCCCTTTGGGACAGAGACAACTGCAATTGAAGGAACAGAACATAAAATTAGTATGTAGAAATAAATAAAATAAAAAAACAATAAAATTAATGAATGATAAAGCAAACTCAACAGTCAAAACAATAAGGTATTGTAGTAGCGTTTCCAAATTAATGAAATAAAACTATTCCTGATTTTCTAGCATGTACCCACCCATTTTAGACAGACACCTTTAAGGAAGCTACATAACATGAAATTAGAAGTACAGGCAAAAATATAAAAAAAAACAATATTCTAGAGATAAGACACTCGTATTAGTAACAAATTTTGATAAAATAAACCACAAATCAAGAACAAATCAACGGTTTATATTAGTAAGCCTAATCCCTAGAAAAATAACGGATGTATTTTAAATATAAACGGAACCACAAATGAAGAAGCAAATCAACAGTTTATATTAGTAACCCCAAACCCTAGCTAGATAGCAGAACACGCATTCTCCATACTTACGAGGCGATCAAAACTCTAAAACCCTAACTAAAACTGAGTTTATGGTAACAAAAAATTGTTAGCTTCAATAGGTTTCTAATTAGTCGTGTGAAAGAAAAACAATCTTATGGTATCCCCCTGTGTAACTTAACAGGTAGCGAAGCAAACAAAAACCCTAAAAATTCATAGTCTCTATGACGAAAACTGAAGTCCCTCTGATTTTAGGGGCGCCTAACAAGGGCTCTTACATTTAAACCGGTGCGGTTTACAATGGTTTGTTCGAAACAGTGACATAATACCGTGTAAAGTAGCTTCATGGGAAAAAGTTGTGGTGCAAGGAGAAACAAACAATGTAAAGCACAACGACATATCGTGATTACCTTTGATAAATTTTGATTTTAACTAACGTTTGCATTGACCTCCATCCATCGCCTAATTGTGTGTAGCAATATTAGTCTAAGACAGTAAGGTTTCCGGTATTTTCAATTTTAATTAAATACTTAAACAGCTAAATTAGTACTTATGGAGTGTTGTTTTTTCTGAAAGCATGAAGAATCACCTGGATCTCAGAGGGTAGATATTGTATTGACTATTGACAATAAGCTAAGCGAGTGCACCGACAAGGCTTCCATCTTGAACTTGACTACCCTTTGCTGCAGCTGCTGTAGGCACAATCATATGAGAAGAAAAAATAGCTTTTAGAAGGATTGTTATTAGTAATGCAAAGTGATTAAAAAATAACAATAATAAACAAAAACAGGACCGTTATCTGATAAAAACCTCCGCTTTAGCACTTTTCTCTATATAAAAGCATCCATTTGAAGTTGACTCTGTCTTGATCTTATCTGGAAAAAAAACAAATGAAATAAAGTAAAATAATGTGAAAAGAGAGCTAGTTTAATATTTTAAAGGGCATAACCAAAGTCATTAGTTCCTTCTGAGCCAAATCCATATGTTGTCAAAGTCAAATGGTCACATACAAACAAACCACAGGCAAGAAAGTGCAGGTGTTCATATAGTAACAACAAGAACCTGTTTAAGAAATAAACAAAGTACAGACATTATCAAGATTGAAGTTGCCTGATAAATTAAAATAAAAGGAAAAGATTGTATTATTTACATAGCTTGCCATATTCCTCCTTGTTGATTCCTTCTTCCCTTCCTCTTTCCTGTTTGATTACCATCAAGTTAATACAGTTAGTACATAGCCTTATTTTAAGAAATAAATGTCAAAAAGTCAAAGCCAGATGGATCACAATCAACCAAACCAAAGGTAAGCAAGTGCAGCTGTACAATTAGTAACCATGAGAACCTGTTTAAGAAATAAACAAAATAAAAATCACATAAGGATTGAAGTTGCTTTATAGATTAAAACAAAAGAAAACAGCTTGAATGTTTACCGCCTTGTTGGAATATATGGAAAACCTCTTCACTTCTTCGAGTGTCTGCGAGAAGACCAGATATCGGTTTTAGGGTCGTTTATGGTGTTGAATGTCCTCTAGGATTCAGAGAGCCTCAACCAGCCATCACTAATCTGAAACAACAATAACCATCAGTCACTAATCTGAAACAACAATAAACTAAATGATTAACGAGTGATAAAGTAAACTCAGCATAGTAAATCAGTTATTGAGAGTCTGAACCATCCATCCCCGCCCTTTGGGACAGAGACAACTGCAATTGAAGGAATATAACGTAAAATTAGTACGTAGAAATAAATAAATAAAAAACAATAAAATTAATTAATGATAAAGCAAACTCAACAGTCAACACAGTAAGGTATTGTAGTAGTGTTTCCAAATTGATGAAATAAAATTATTCCTGATTTTGTAGCATGTACCCACCCTTTTTAGACAAATCGACAACTTCAAGGAAGCAACATAACATGAAATTGGAAGTACAGGCAGAAATAAAAAAGAAATAACAATATTCTAGAGATAAGACACTCGTATGAGTAACAAATTTTGATAAAATAAGCCACAAATCAAGAACAAATCAACGGTTTATATTAGTAAGCCTAATCCCTAGAAAAATAACGGATGTATTTTAAATATAAACGGAACCACAAATGAAGAAGCAAATCAACAGTTTATACTAGTAACCCCAAACCCTAGCTAGATAGCAGAACACGCATTCTCCATACTTACGAGGCGATCAAAACTCTAAAACCCTAACTAAAACTGAGTTTATGGTAACAAAAAACTTGTTCGCTTCAATAGGTTTCTAATTAGTCGTGTGAAAGAAAAACAATCTTATGGTATCCCCCTGTGTAACTTAACAGGTAGCGAAGCACACAAAAACCCTAAAAATTCATAGTCTCTATGACGAAAACTGAAGTCCCTCTGATTTTAGGGGCGCCTAACAAGGGCTCTTACATTTAAACCGGTGCAGTTTACAATGGTTTGTTCGAAACAGTGACATAATACCGTGTAAAGTAGCTTCATGGGAAAAAGTTGTGGTGCAAGGAGAAACAAACAATGTAAAGCACAACGACATATCGTGATTACCTTTGATAAATTTTGATTTTAACTAACGTTTGCATTGACCTCCATCCATCGCCTAATTGTGTGTAGCAATATTAGTCTAAGACAGTAAGGTTTCCGGTATTTTCAATTTTAATTAAATACTTAAACAGCTAAATTAGTACTTATGGAGTGTTGTTTTTTTCTGAAAGCATGAAGAATCACCTGGATCTCAGAGGGTAGATATTGTATTGACTATTGACAATAAGCTAAGCGAGTGCACCGACAAGGCTTCCATCTTGAACTTGACTACCCTTTGCTGCAGCTGCTGTAGGCACAATCATATGAGAAGAAAAAATAGCTTTTAGAAGGATTGTTATTAGTAATGCAAAGTGATTAAAAAATAACAATAATAAACAAAAACAGGACCGTTATCTGAAAAAAAACCTCCGCTTTAGCACTTTTCTCTAAATAAAGAATCCATTTGAAGTTGGCTCTGTCTTGATCTTATCTGGAACAAAAAACAGACGAAATAAAGTAAAATAATGTGAAAAGAGAGCTAGTTTAATATTTTAAAGGGCATAACCAAAGTCATTAGTTCCTTTTGAGCCAAATCCATACGTTGTCAAAGTCAAATGGTCACATACAAACAAACCACAGGCAAGAAAGTGCAGCTGTTCATATAGTAACAACAAGAACCTGTTTAAGAAATAAACAAAGTACAGACATTATCAAGATTGAAGTTGCTGATAAATTAAAATAAAAGGAAAAAGATTGTATTATTTACGTAGCTTGCCATATTCCTCCATGTTGATTCCTTCTTCCCTTCCTCTTTCCTGTTTGATTACCATCAAGTTAATACAGTTAGTACATAGCCTTATTTTAAGAAATAACTATCGAAAAGTCAAAGCCAGATAGATCACAATCAACCAAACCAAAGGTAAGCAAGTGCAGCTGTACAATTAGTAACCATGAGAACCTGTTTAAGAAATAAACAAAATAAAAATCACATAAGGATTGAAGTTGCTTTATAGATTAAAACAAAAGAAAACAGCTTGAATGTTTACCGCCTTGTTGGAATATATGGAAAACCTCTTCACTTCTTCGAGTGTCTGCGAGAAGACCAGATATCGGTTTTAGGGTCGTTTATGGTGTTGAATGTCCTCTAGGATTCAGAGAGCCTCAACCAGCCATCACTAATCTGAAACAACAATAACCATCAGTCACTAATCTGAAACAACAATAAACTAAATGATTAACGAGTGATAAAGTAAACTCAGCATAGTAAATCAGTTATTGAGAGTCTGAACCATCCATCCCCGCCCTTTGGGACAGAGACAACTGCAATTGAAGGAATATAACGTAAAATTAGTACGTAGAAATAAATAAAATAAAAAAACAATAAAATTAATTAATGATAAAGCAAACTCAATAGTCAACATAGTAAGGTATTGTAGTAGTGTTTCCAAATTGATGAAATGAAATTATTCCTGATTTTGTAGCATGTACCCACCCTTTTTAGACAGACACCTTCAAGGAAGCAACATAACATGAAATTGGAAGTACAGGCAGAAATAAAAAAGACATAACAATATTCTAGAGATAAGACACTCGTATGAGTAACAAATTTTGATAAAATAAACCACAAATCAAGAACAAATCAACGGTTTATATTAGTAAGCCTAATCCCTAGAAAAATAACGGATGTATTTTAAATATAAACGGAACCACAAATGAAGAAGCAAATCAACAGTTTATATTAGTAACCCCAAACCCTAGCTAGATAGCAGAACACGCATTCTCCATACTTACGAGGCGATCAAAACTCTAAAACCCTAACTAA
Source organism: Flaveria sonorensis (assembly GCA_025506505.1). Taxonomy (NCBI): domain Eukaryota; kingdom Viridiplantae; phylum Streptophyta; class Magnoliopsida; order Asterales; family Asteraceae; genus Flaveria; species Flaveria sonorensis. The sequence goes on along the minus strand of CM046434.1, from coordinate 63,862,936 downwards.
AACTGAGTTTATGGTAACAAAAAATTGTTAGCTTCAATAGGTTTCTAATTAGTCGTGTGAAAGAAAAACAATCTTATGGTATCCCCCTGTGTAACTTAACAGGTAGCGAAACAAACAAAAACCCTAAAAATTCATAGTCTCTATGACGAAAACTGAAGTCCCTCTGATTTTAGGGGCGCCTAACAAGGGCTCTTACATTTAAACCGGTGCGGTTTACAATGGTTTGTTCGAAACAGTGACATAATACCGTGTAAAGTAGCTTCATGGGAAAAAGTTGTGGTGCAAGGAGAAACAAACAATGTAAAGCACAACGACATATCGTGATTACCTTTGATAAATTTTGATTTTAACTAACGTTTGCATTGACCTCCATCCATCGCCTAATTGTGTGTAGCAATATTAGTCTAAGACAGTAAGGTTTCCGGTATTTTCAATTTTAATTAAATACTTAAACAGCTAAATTAGTACTTATGGAGTGTTGTTTTTTTCTAAAAGCATGAAGAATCACCTGGATCTCAGAGGGTAGATATTGTATTGACTATTGACAATAAGCTAAGCGAGTGCACCGACAAGGCTTCCATCTTGAACTTGACTACCCTTTGCTGCAGCTGCTGTAGGCACAATCATATGAGAAGAAAAAATAGCTTTTAGAAGGATTGTTATTAGTAATGCAAAGTGATTAAAAATAACAATAATAAACAAAAACAGGACCGTTATCTTATAAAAACCTCCGCTTTAGCACTTTTCTCTATATAAAAGCATCCATTTGAAGTTGACTCTGTCTTGATCTTATCTGGAAAAAAACAGACGAAATAAAGTAAAATAATGTGAAAAAGAGCTAGTTTAATATTTTAAAGGGCATAACCAAAGTCATTAGTTCCTTCTGAGCCAAATCCATATGTTGTCAAAGTCAAATGGTCACATACAAACAAACCACAGGCAAGAAAGTGCAGCTTTTCATATAGTAACAACAAGAACCTGTTTAAGAAATAAACAAAGTACAGACATTATCAAGATTGAAGTTGCCTGATAAATTAAAATAAAAGGAAAAAGATTGTATTATTTACGTAGCTTGCCATATTCCTCCATGTTGATTCCTTCTTCCCTTCCTCTTTCCTGTTTGATTACCATCAAGTTAATACAGTTAGTACATAGCCTTATTTTAAGAAATAACTGCCAAAAAGTCAAAGCCAGATGGATCACAATCAACCAAACCAAAGGTAAGCAGTAACCATGAGAACCGGTTTAAGAAATAAACAAAATAAAAATCACATAAGGATTGAAGTTGCTTTATAGATTAAAACAAAAGAAAACAGCTTGAATGTTTACCGCCTTGTTGGAATATATGGAAAACCTCTTCACTTTTTCGAGTGTCTGCCAGAAGACCAGATATCGGTTTTAGGGTCGTTTATGGTGTTGAATGTCCTCTAGGATTCAGAGAGCCTCAACCAGCCATCACTAATCTGAAACAACAATAACCATCAGTCACTAATCTGAAACAACAATAAGCTAAATGATTAACGAGTGATAAAGTAAACTCAGCATAGTAAATCAGTTATTGAGAGTCTGAACCATCCATCCCCGCCCTTTGGGACAGAGACAACTGCAATTGAAGGAATATAACGTAAAATTAGTACGTAGAAATAAATAAAATAAAAAAACAATAAAATTAATTAATGATAAAGCAAACTCAACAGTCAACATAGTAAGGTATTGTAGTAGTGTTTCAAATTGATGAAATGAAATTATTCCTGATTTTGTAGCATGTACCCACCCTTTTTAGACAGACACCTTCAAGGAAGCAACATAACATGAAATTGGAAGTACAGGCAGAAATAAAAAAGACATAACAATATTCTAGAGATAAGACACTCGTATGAGTAACAAATTTTGATAAAATAAACCACAAATCAAGAACAAATCAACGGTTTATATTAGTAAGCCTAATCCCTAGAAAAATAACGGATGTATTTTAAATATAAACGGAACCACAAATGAAGAAGCAAATCAACAGTTTATATTAGTAACCCCAAACCCTAGCTAGATAGCAGAACACGCATTCTCCATACTTACGAGGCGATCAAAACTCTAAAACCCTAACTAAAACTGAGTTTATGGTAACAAAAAATTGTTAGCTTCAATAGGTTTCTAATTAGTCGTGTGAAAGAAAAACAATCTTATGGTATCCCCCTGTGTAACTTAACAGGTAGCGAAGCAACAAAAACCCTAAAAATTCATAGTCTCTATGACGAAAACTGAAGTCCCTCTGATTTTAGGGGCGCCTAACAAGGGCTCTTACATTTAAACCGGTGCGGTTTACAATGGTTTGTTCGAAACAGTGACATAATACCGTGTAAAGTAGCTTCATGGGAAAAAGTTGTGGTGCAAGGAGAAACAAACAATGTAAAGCACAACGACATATCGTGATTACCTTTGATAAATTTTGATTTTAACTAACGTTTGCATTGACCTCCATCCATCGCCTAATTGTGTGTAGCAATATTAGTCTAAGACAGTAAGGTTTCCGGTATTTTCAATTTTAATTAAATACTTAAACAGCTAAATTAGTACTTATGGAGTGTTGTTTTTTCTGAAAGCATGAAGAATCACCTGGATCTCAGAGGGTAGATATTGTATTGACTATTGACAATAAGCTAAGCGAGTGCACCGACAAGGCTTCCATCTTGAACTTGACTACCCTTTGCTGCAGCTGCTGTAGGCACAATCATATGAGAAGAAAAAATAGCTTTTAGAAGGATTGTTATTAGTAATGCAAAGTGATTAAAAAATAACAATAATAAACAAAAACAGGACCGTTATCTTATAAAAACCTCCGCTTTACACTTTTCTCTATATAAAAGCATCCATTTGAAGTTGACTCTGTCTTGATCTTATCTGGAAAAAAAACAGACGAAATAAAGTAAAATAATGTGAAAAGAGAGCTAGTTTAATATTTTAAAGGGCATAACCAAAGTCATTAGTTCCTTCTGAGCCAAATCCATATGTTGTCAAAGTCAAATGGTCACATACAAACAAACCACAGGCAAGAAAGTGCAGCTTTTCATATAGTAACAACAAGAACCTGTTTAAGAAATAAACAAAGTACAGACATTATCAAGATTGAAGTTGCCTGATAAATTAAAATAAAAGGAAAAAGATTGTATTATTTACGTAGCTTGCCATATTCCTCCATGTTGATTCCTTCTTCCCTTCCTCTTTCCTGTTTGATTACCATCAAGTTAATACAGTTAGTACATAGCCTTATTTTAAGAAATAACTGCCAAAAAGTCAAAGCCAGATGGATCACAATCAACCAAACCAAAGGTAAGCAGTAACCATGAGAACCAGTTTAAGAAATAAACAAAATAAAAATCACATAAGGATTGAAGTTGCTTTATAGATTAAAACAAAAGAAAACAGCTTGAATGTTTACCGCCTTGTTGGAATATATGGAAAACCTCTTCACTTTTTCGAGTGTCTGCCAGAAGACCAGATATCGGTTTTAGGGTCGTTTATGGTGTTGAATGTCCTCTAGGATTCAGAGAGCCTCAACCAGCCATCACTAATCTGAAACAACAATAACCATCAGTCACTGATATGAAACAACAATAAACTAAATGATTAACGAGTGATAAAGTAAACTCAGCATAGTAAATCAGTTATTGAGAGTCTGAACCATCCATCCCCGCCCTTTGGGACAGAGACAACTGCAATTGAAGGAATATAACGTAAAATTAGTACGTAGAAATAAATAAAATAAAAAAACAATAAAATTAATTAATGATAAAGCAAACTCAATAGTCAACACAGTAAGGTATTGTAGTAGTGTTTCCAAATTGATGAAATGAAATTATTCCTGATTTTGTAGCATGTACCCACCCTTTTTAGACAGACACCTTCAAGGAAGCAACATAACATGAAATTGGAAGTACAGGCAGAAATAAAAAAGACATAACAATATTCTAGAGATAAGACACTCGTATGAGTAACAAATTTTGATAAAATAAACCACAAATCAAGAACAAATCAACGGTTTATATTAGTAAGCCTAATCCCTAGAAAAATAACGGATGTATTTTAAATATAAACGGAACCACAAATGAAGAAGCAAATCAACAGTTTTTATTAGTAACCCCAAACCCTAGCTAGATAGCAGAACACGCATTCTCCATACTTACGAGGCGATCAAAACTCTAAAACCCTAACTAAAACTGAGTTTATGGTAACAAAAAATTGTTAGCTTCAATAGGTTTCTAATTAGTCGTGTGAAAGAAAAACAATCTGATGGTATCCCCCTGTGTAACTTAACAGGTAGCGAAGCACACAAAAACCCTAAAAATTCATAGTCTCTATGACGAAAACTGAAGTCCCTCTGATTTTAGGGGCCCCTAGCAAGGGCTCTTACATTTAAACCAGTGCGGTTTACAATGGTTTGTTCGAAACAGTGACATAATACCGTGTAAAGTAGCTTCATGGGAAAAAGTTGTGGTGCAAGGAGAAACAAACAATGTAAAGCACAACGACAAATCGTGATTACCTTTGATAAATTTTGATTTTAACTAACGTTTGCATTGACCTCCATCCATCGCCTAATTGTGTGTAGCAATATTAGTCTAAGACAGTAAGGTTTCCGGTATTTTCAATTTTAATTAAATACTTAAACAGCTAAATTAGTACTTATGGAGTGTTGTTTTTTCTGAAAGCATGAAGAATCACCTGGATCTCAGAGGGTAGATATTGTATTGACTATTGACAATAAGCTAAGCGAGTGCACCGACAAGGCTTCCATCTTGAACTTGACTACCATTTGCTGCAGCTGCTGTAGGCACAATCATATGAGAAGAAAAAATAGCTTTTAGAAGGATTGTTATTACTAATGCAAAGTGATTAAAAAATAACAATAATAAACAAAAACAGGACCGTTATCTTATAAAAACCTCCGCTTTAGCACTTTTCTCTATATAAAAGCATCCATTTGAAGTTGACTCTGTCTTGATCTTATCTGGAAAAAAAACAGACGAAATAAAGTAAAATAATGTGAAAAGAGAGCTAGTTTAATATTTTAAAGGGCATAACCAAAGTCATTAGTTCCTTCTGAGCCAAATCCATATGTTGTCAAAGTCAAATGGTCACATACAAACAAACCACAGGCAAGAAAGTGCAGCTTTTCATATAGTAACAACAAGAACCTGTTTAAGAAATAAACAAAGTACAGACATTATCAAGATTGAAGTTGCCTGATAAATTAAAATAAAAGGAAAAAGATTGTATTATTTACGTAGCTTGCCATATTCCTCCATGTTGATTCCTTCTTCCCTTCCTCTTTCCTCTTTGATTACCATCAAGTTAATACAGTTAGTACATAGCCTTATTTTAAGAAATAACTGCCAAAAAGTCAAAGCCAGATGGATCACAATCAACCAAACCAAAGGTAAGCAAGTGCAGCTGTACAATTAGTAACCATGAGAACCTGTTTAAGAAATAAACAAAATAAAAATCACATAAGGATTGAAGTTGCTTTATAGATTAAAACAAAAGAAAACAGCTTGAATGTTTACCGCCTTGTTGGAATATATGGAAAACCTCTTCACTTTTTCGAGTGTCTGCGAGAAGACCAGATATCGGTTTTAGGGTCGTTTATGGTGTTGAATGTCCTCTAGGATTCAGAGAGCCTCAACCAGCCATCACTAATCTGAAACAACAATAACCATCAGTCACTAATCTGAAACAACAATAAACTAAATGATTAACGAGTGATAAAGTAAACTCAGCATAGTAAATCAGTTATTGAGAGTCTAAACCATCCATCCCCGCCCTTTGGGACAGAGACAACTGCAATTGAAGGAATATAACGTAAAATTAGTACGTAGAAATAAATAAAATAAAAAAACAATAAAATTAATTAATGATAAAGCAAACTCAACAGTCAACACAGTAAGGTATTGTAGTAGTGTTTCCAAATTGATGAAATAAAATTATTCCTGATTTTGTAGCATGTACCCACCCTTTTTAGACAGACACCTTCAAGGAAGCTACATAACATGAAATTGGAAGTACAGCAGAAATAAAAAGAAATAACAATATTCTAGAGATAAGACACTCGTATGAGTAACAAATTTTGATAAAATAAACCACAAATCAAGAACAAATCAACGGTTTATATTAGTAAGCCTAATCCCTAGAAAAATAACGGATGTATTTTAAATATAAACGGAACCACAAATGAAGAAGCAAATCAACAGTTTATATTAGTAACCCCAAACCCTAGCTAGATAGCAGAACACGCATTCTCCATACTTACGAGGCGATCAAAACTCTAAAACCCTAACTAAAACTGAGTTTATGGTAACAAAAAACTTGTTAGCTTCAATAGGTTTCTAATTAGTCGTGTGAAAGAAAAACAATCTGATGGTATCCCCCTGTGTAACTTAACAGGTAGCGAAGCACACAAAAACCCTAAAAATTCATCGTCTCTATAATGAAAACTGAAGTCCTTGTGATTTTAGGGGCCCCTAGCAAGGGCTCTTACATTTAAACCAGTGCGGTTTACAATGGATTGTTCGAAACAGTGACATAATACCGTGTAAATTAGCTTCATGGAAAAAAGTTGTGGTGCAAGGAGAAACAAACAATGTAAAGCACAACGACAAATCGTGATTACCTTTGATAAATTTTGATTTTAACTAACGTTTGCATTGACCTCCATCCAACGCCTAATTGTGTGTAGCAATATTAGTCTAAGACGGTAAGGTTTCCGGTATTTTCAATTTTAATTAAATACTTAAACAGCTAAATTAGTACTTATGGAGTGTTGTTTTTTCTGAAAGCATGAAGAATCACCTGGATCTCAGAGGGTAGATATTGTATTGACTATTGACAATAAGCTAAGCGAGTGCACCGACAAGGCTTCCATCTTGAACTTGACTACCCTTTGCAGCAGCAGCTGTAGGCACAATCATATGAGAAGAAAAAATAGTATTTAGAAGGATTGTTATTAGTAATGCAAAGTGATTAAAAAATAATAATAATAAACAAAAACAGGACCGTTATCTGATAAAAACCTCCGCTTTAGCAGTTTTCTTTGAAGTTGACTCTGTCTTGATCTTATCTGGAAAAAAAACAGACGAAATAAAGTTAAATAATGTGAAAAGAGAGCTAGTTTAATATTTTAAAGGGCATAACCAAAGTCATTAGTTCCTTCTGAGCCAAATCCATATGTTGTCAAAGTCAAACGGATCACATACAAACAAACCACTGGCAAGAAAGTGCAGCTGTTCATATAGTAACAACAAGAACATGTTTAAGAAATAAACAAAGCACAGACATTATGAAGATTGAAGTTGCCTGATAAATTAAAATAAAAGGAAAAAGACTGTATTATTTACGTAGCTTGCCTTATTCCTCCATGTTGATTCCTTCTTCCCTTCCTCTTTCCTGTTTGATTACCATCAAGTTAATACAGTTAGTACATAGCCTTATTTTAAGAAATACCCGTCAAAAGGTCAAAGCCAAATGGATCACAATCAACCAAACCAAAGGTAGGCAAGTGCTGCTATACAATTAGTAACCATGAGAACCTGTTTAAGAAATAAACAAAATAAAAATCACATAAGGATTGAAGTTGCTTTATAGATTAAAACAAAAGAAAACAGCTTGAATGTTTACCGCCTTGTTGGAATATATGGAAAACCTCTTCACTTCTTCGAGTGTCTACTAGAAGACCAGATATCGGTTTTAGGGTCGTTTACGGTGTTGAATGTCCTCAAGGCTTCAGAGAGCCTCAACCAGCAATTACTAATCTGAAACAACAATAACCATCAGTCACTAATCTGAAACAACAATAAACTAAATGATTAACGAGTGATAAAGTAAACTCAGCATAGTAAATTAGTTATTGAGAGTCTGAACCATCCATCCCCGCCCTTTGGGACAGAGACAACTGCAATTGAAGGAAGAGAACATAAAATTAGTACATAGAAATAAATAAAATAAAAAAACAATAAAATTAAAGAATGATAAAGCAAACTCAACAGTCAACACAGTAAGGTATTGTAGTAGTGTTTCCAAATTGATGAAATAAAATTATTCATGATTTTGTAGCATGTACCCACCCTTTTTAGAAGACACCTTCAAGGAAGCAACATAACATGAAATTGGAAGTACAGACAGAAATAAAAAAGAAATAACAATATTCTAGAGATAAGACACTCATATTAGTTACAAATTTTTATAAAATAAGCCACAAATCAAGAACAAATCAACGGTTTATATTAGTAAGCTTAAACCCTAGAAAAATAATGGATGTATTTTAAATATAAACGGAACCACAAATGAAGAAGCAAATCAACAGTTTATATTAGTAACCCCAAACCCTAGCTAGATAGCCGAACACGCATTCTCCCTACTTACTAGGCGATCAAAACTCTAAAACCCTAACTAAAACTGAGTTTATGGTAACAAAAAACTTGTTAGCTTCAAAAGGTTTCTAATTAGTCGTGTGAAAGAAAAACAATATGATGGTATCCCCCTGTGTAACTTAACAGGTAGCGAAGCACACAAAAACCCTAAAAATTCATCGTCTCTATGACGAAAACTGAAGTCCCTCTGATTTTAGGGGCCGCTAAACCAGTGCGGTCTGCATAGGATTGTTCGAAACAGTGACATAATACCATGTAAAGTAGCTTCATGGGAAAACGTTGTGGTGACAAACAATGTAAAGCACAACGACAAATCGTGATTACCTTTGATAAATTATGATTTTAACTAACGTTTGCATTGACCTCCATCCATCGCCTAATTGTGTGTAGCAATATTAGTCTAAGACAGTAAGGTTTCTGGTATTTCCAATTTTAATTAAATACTTAAACAGCTAAATTAGTACTTATGGAGTGTAGTTTTTTCTAAAAGCATGAAGAATCACCTGGATCTCAGAGGGTAGATATCGTATTGACTATTGACAATAAGCTAAGCGAGTGAACCGACAAGGCTTCCATCTTGAACTTGACTACCCTTTGCAGCAGCAGCTGTAGGCACAATCATATGAGAAGAAAAAATAGTTTTTAGAAGGATTGTTATTAGTAATGCGAAGTGATTAAAAAATAATAATAATAAACAAAAACAGGACCGTTATATGATAAAAACCTCCGCTTTAGCACTTTTCTCTATATAAAAGCATCCATTTGAAGTTGACTCTGTCTTGATCTTATCTGGAAAAAAAAACAGACGAAATAAAGTAAAATAATGTGAAAAGAGAGCTAGTTTAATATTTTAAAGGGCATAACCAAAGTCATTAGTTCCTTCTAAGCCAAATCCATATGTTGTCAAAGTCAGATGGATCACATACAAACAAACCAAAGGTAGGCAAGTGCAGCTGTACAATTTAGTAACCATGAGAACCTGTTTAAGAAATAAACAAAATAAAAATCACATAAGGATTGAAGTTGCTTTATAGATTAAAACAAAAGAAAACAGCTTGAATGTTAACCGCCTTGTTGGAATATATGGAAAACCTCTTCACTTCTTCGAGTGTCTGCCAGAAGACCAGATTTTGGTTTTAGGGTCGTTTATGGTGTTGAATGTCCTCTAGGATTCAGAGAGCCTCAACCAGCCATCACTAATCTGAAACAACAATAACCATCGGTCACTAATCTGAAACAACAATAAACTAAATGATTAACGAGTGATAAAGTAAACTCAGCATAGTAAATTAGTTATTGAGAGTCTGAACCATCCATCCCCGCCCTTTGGGACAGAGACAACTGCAATTGAAGAAATAGAACTTAAAATTAGTACGCAGAAATAAATAAAATAAAAAAACAATATAATTAAAGAATGATAAAGCAAACTCAACAGTCAACACAGTAAGGTATTGTAGTCATGGTTTTAAAAAACGGGTGAGGCGCGCGCCTCGAGGCGAGGCGCCCAGAAAACGAGTCTGAGGCGCCGCCTCAGTGGATTGTTTTGTACTTGCGCCTCATGCACCTGAGGCGTGAGCCTCAGGTGCGCCTCATGTGCGCCTCAGGGGTTTTTTCACTTTGTTTTTGATGTTTTAGACTTTTTGTGTCAGTTTCAAACATTTCATGTCTTTTTAATGTGTGTTTTTTGATGTTTTTGATGAATCCTATGATGATATTAATCTGTATTTTACTTTTTATTAGATATATAATTTTTATATTTATTTTTTAATACCGCCTCGGGGGCTTACGCCTCGGTTCGCCTCGAGGCGAAGGGAAAACGCCTCGAGGCTCGATTCCGTAATTTTAAACTTTGATTGTAGTAGTGTTTTCAAATTGATGAAATAAAATTATTCCTGATTTTGTAGCATGTACCCACCCTTTTTAGACAGACACCTTCAAGGAAGCAACATAACATGAAATTAGAAGTACAGGCAGAAATAAAAAAGAAATAACAATATTCTAGAGATAAGAGACTCATATTAGTAACAAATTTTGTAAAAATAAGCCACAAATCAAGAACAAATCAACGGTTTATATTAGTAAGCCTAAACGCTAGAAAAATAATGGATGTATTTTAAATATAAACGGAACCACAAATGAAGAAGCAAATCAACTGTTTATATTAGTAACCCCAAACCCTAGCTAGATAGCAGAACACGCATTCTCCCTACTTACGAGGCGATCAAAACTCTAAAACCTAACTAAAACTGAGTTTACGGTATCCCCCTGTATAACTTAACAGGTAGCGAAGCACACAAAAACCCTAAAAATTCATTGTCGCTAAAACATAAACCATAAGCAAAGCAACTTGTAAATTGAAGGGCAAAAGAGTAGAAGAAGAAGAGTTATGACAGAAATTCATAAGAAATCGAAGTTGAAAACGCGTTTACCTCCTCCTAGATATGGGCTTTTGGGGAGGATACTTACCGGAGATCGTGTGATGAAACATGTGAACATCAGAAGGGGCTGCTAGGGTTTTTCAGTTGACTGATGAGGTTGGACGATTGAGTGGTTACTCCGGCAAGCGGAACCCTCGATTGAGCACCGGATCGACGCCGTCTTGCTTCTCCGGCGGCGATTGATCAGAAATCGCCGTCGCAGCACCACCAGCGGTTAATATCTCCGGCACCGTTTAAATTTGGGGAAGATACTTACCTGAGATCATTTGATGGAACATGTTGTTAAAATCATGAGAATGTAGGAATCAGAGTAGAACGGTTGTCGTGTGATGAAACACCTTCGCCTCCTGATCATCGATTTGGTTGCTGATTAATGTTGATGTTCGATTTGAGATCTACTGAAAACGGAGATATATGATGAAAATTACCTGAGAATGGAAGATGGGAATGTTGCTATATGATGAGAACGAATGAAGAAGATGATCATAATAATATATAATGGAGATCTTTCAGAATCATGGCGCTATTTTGTGGATGCTCACGCGGGTAACGGTAAGATATGTAAATAGCTTTTTATTATTATTACTAGATTAGAGCCGGTGTATTACACAGATTAAATAAATAAAATACTAAATAATTAATACTAAAAAATTATGAATTATAAGATCATGATTGAAGATAAAATATGTTTATAATTACGTACAAATAGTTATTTTAAGTAAATAAACAATCATGTATTTTTTTAAACTTTTTTTTAAAAATTGTGATTTTTAAATATTTTTTTTAAGAAAAATGATAAAAAAAAGTTCGTTGTATTCTGTATTTTATAACATTTTTGTTTTTAAAAAGTGTGTTTTTAATAAAAAAAGGTTTTTAATTTATTAAATTATATATTTTTAATTTGAATATGATAGGAGTAATATTATTAGTATTCGGTATTATTATTAACAACATTAAAAAATGAGAAAATAAGAATAATGAATCTTACAATTGTTTCACGCTTACTTTAGTTTTTTTTATAGATAGACAGATAGGATAAAAACCATTAATTAAACGGATTATACTTAGTAATGAACACGAAGAGTTACAGTATAATATTTTAATATAAAATATAATTATAGTGATATATACGTAATAGTTCAAGAAATAAAACAATTATACTAATTTTAACTATCTTATCTAAAAAGTTTCATATTTAAACATTCGTTTTAAGTTTTTTTTAAATATTTTTTTATGAAAGTCATATTTTTTAAAAATGCTGGTTTGTAATGATTCTTGTTGTTTCAATAAGTAAGCTTTTTAAAAAAAATTCACATGTTTATAACCTTTTTTAAAAACAAAATGATTTAAAATATTTTGTTTAAAAAGGTTTAGTGTGTTAGAAAATTTCATATTATATAAAATTTTAGTTTTTTATTATTTAGATTTTAATTAAAATATGTGATTTCCAATTTCCTTAATAAAATCTATTTTGAAAAAAGATAGTTTGATTTTAATAAGAAAGATAAATATAGCAATTAATATAATTCATTTTTAATAAGAGAGAGAAATTTGTTTGATATTTAAATTAATATAATACCCTTTTGGAGGGAAAATTAATATATGCATGTCTAGAAGATAACAAGTGGTAAAAAAATAAGATAAGAAAATGATAAATGACAAAAAAAACCTTGCTTTATTAGAGATTATAGATTATAGATTATGTGCATTTTCAGTATTTTATTTTAGAAAGGATATCTTCATAATATCCTGACAATTATTACTATTGACCTATGACCTATTGTCGTTTGCTTTATTAATTTTCTTTTTACCATTGTATTTGTATAGTTTATATAATTTTGGGAGAGATTTGTAGATTAATAAACAGGTTTTAACTTTGTTACAATTAACTCGTTTACTTTTTTTTTATTTAGATCACTTAATTTTATTTGAGAGTTTTACTTTTGCTACTTTAATAAAAAGGTAATTAAGATTGACACGCAGTAGTACCATATTTATTCTCGTCATTTTTTCCCAATTTTTTCTCATATTAATAATCACAATAATTATTAATAATATTATTTGATTTTTTTAGATTAAAATAGTTTTTTAATAAATTAAGAAAGAGTTTTTTTATAAAAGTTAGTTTTCAAGAAAACAAACTTTTATAATATAAGATTTTTTCTTAAAACATCAAACTTTTTAAAAATACGAAATATTTTAAAATTTGTGTTTTGAAACCTGTGTGAAGATTTAAGTTGATTGGAACAAATTTGAAATGTATTACTTCTTTGTAATTAGATTTAACTTAATTGATAATGCAAAGAAATCCAAACAATTTGAAGCGGTGTAAAAGAAAAGGCCTAATGACATCTACATTAACATATATATATGTGTGTGTGCATGTACAAAGAAATCAAAACAATAAAACACAAAATAAGTTGGATACGCATGTATACAAATAAATCGGTATATGTGTGCGTAAATATAGAAATCACTAGATGACGATGTGAAACAATAAACCAAACGCAAGTAAACCTGCTGTCATGGATTAGAGTAACAAAAAACATCAACAATCTTATGATCAAAACAACAAATAAGGTGAACAGAGATTACCGCCCTGCTTCTTGTTTTCGATTATTGTTCTTGAAGCTTGTTGTCGATTCAATTAGGGTTCGTTAACAGTACTTTGTTTGTGTCATTTCTTCGTGGATAGACTTGCGTTTGTCTTCAAATGGGTTTTTATTTAATTAATAAATTGTACTTTTTTATATTTTTTATCCATATCATAAAGTTTAATTCACATAAATGTTTTTCTAGATAAGAAAAAAAATGTCTGATAAGCATGTTGATCTCTTTGGTAGGTGAAACATATAGTATTAAAAGTTCTGGATAAAGTTGAGTGACCTAGATGAAAAGAAAAATATATAAGTGACTTAAGTGAAACAAATAAAAAGATTAATTATTATTCTATAAAATTTTTCCCATATATTTCAAGAAAATATTTTACTTTTGATTTTTATGAATTATTTTTAATTAAATAATAGTATTTCCTAATATTATATCCGTTGCTGGTATGTTTGGAAGATATTCTTCATATAATGTAATTATTACTCTTGCCGTTTGCTTTATTAATTTTATTTTACCCCTTTTATCATAATTTTTAACAATATTTTAACCCTAATCTTAACCCTTTACAAGTGATCTAACGGATAAGGGCAAAATCATGATAAATCACGCGGGCTGAAATACGAGCCTGGGTGGAAAAACGTCATGGACAAAATCGACGTCTAGACATATGAAACTAAAACGTCATTTTAAATTTGACGTCAAAATATAAACCATCATGAAAAAGTTACAATGCGATGTTAAATTTTGACATTTAGATGATAAGCATCATGTATATAATAGAAAATTAGAAACGCCATGCGTTAAAAACTACAAAACCTCCAGTTCAACAAAATGATTTCTCTTAAAATATAGCAAATATCATATTTGTTGGAAAAAATAAAAACTATACTTGATAACTTATCCATATATCAACATAAATTTTGGTAAAGTCAAATCAGGTCAGCTATGATATTTTAACTCTTTACATATGTTTTTGTGTTTTTAAACCTCACCTTTACAGTGACGTAACTTTTTTGTTGATTTCCGAACGACATGATCTTTCATATTTGTGTGTTAATATACAAAATCGGGTTGTTGCAAATCAAGACGCTTATCTTTTAGTTTGAACTTAAATTTATAAATTATACTTTTATTTTAGGGGAATAATTTTGATGTTAATCTTTTCAGCTGGCGCGTTGGGCAATTGAAATAAAGAATATTTCACACTTGACGTATTTTGAGACATGTCATGTGTAAAAATTACAGGTTGAGGTAGCCATAACTAGTGGATTAAGCCTGTAGGTTGAACCATAGCTCAGCCTATAATTTACACGTGGGAACCTTGGAATGCGCCACGTGTGAAATTTCTTTATTTTAGTGTCCAACGCACCGGCTTAGTCAGCATGTAGGTTGAAAATGTGTTAAACGAAAGGTTAAAATTTATTGGATCATACATGATCATAAGATTTATAGGCTGAAAAATCATGACCATTTTGATAATAAAAATTGGTCAACTTTGACATTTTGGTATGGCAAATTGTTACCCTAAAACCTAAAGAGTGTGTTGAGAATGTGCTTCTTTTAGATTGACAATAACCAGTAAGAAAATGACATTTAGTTATCGGAGTCTAGACATGTGCGTCTAGATTATTACTTTTAAAGATTGGGAGTACCCATACAAATTATGTTGAGGCGTTTGACCATGATCGTTGATACCATGTCGTGATGACAAAAGGTTCGAGATTCCACTTTTTCATGAGTTTTGCGTCTTACTTTGTTCTCGTGTTTTTCATTCGCTTCTTCATGATATGTCTGTCAAGATTGTCACTTTCACGAGCATGCATTAAAGGGCTATTTGGTTCGTAGAATGTTTTCCGAAAGAATTGGAATTGGTATTAAAAATGGAAATGAAATTGGAATGGAATCTTGTAATAATTGATAACGTATTTGATTGGTCAACTTTGAGTGGAATTAGAATGTTATTCCATTAGATTGTTGAACATTCATGGGTAAATAAAAAAAATGTGAGAGAATTTTCCAATTTCAATTACATCCGTCGACCAAACAAACAAGATTTTAGATGAAAAAATTTTCAATTTCAATTCTTGAGAATTCTGTTAATCAAACGGAACCTAAGATTCTTACTTTCACTAGTAACATGTTAGGATCCTTGCCTTTTGATTGTACTAATTTCTCATATATTTTCTTTCTACGTTTTCATGAATTTATAATAAAGTTCTTGAGTTACATTCATTCTCACCTTTTCAAACCTTTTTCATCATTTTAACACTCCGATGAAGTTATGTGAACCACTATAGTGGTCAATAAGAACCCAAGTTATGTGTACCACTAATTCTCTAATCCTTATAAATTTTTTAATATTTTTAAAAGTGGTTGTAAGTGGAGTAGAAAAAAAATATAATAACAAATATATAAAAAATATTATTTAATTGAGTATGAGAGAGAAAATATAATGATTATTAATGTAATAATAAGAAATGCGGATGAGAAACCTGATGTGAATGCTTTAAGACCGGGTTCGGAATGGACAACTTAAATGGCCTTCTAAGGATGATGATTACGAGTAATGGTGCTCCAATCAATTTATAATGAAGATTCTCTCCACCGATTCATGGGGGTTGATGACAACTTAAACACGAACTAGCATTCAGATCGATGACAACTTAAACATGGATTACAATTCGGCTTGATGACAGTAAAAGCATATGGCATGTTGGGTATTGGCCGCTTAGAGGTTTCTAACCTTTGCGCTCTAGCAACCGGTGGAGGAGAATCAGGATGCATAAGGATACACAATGGATGTTGGAATAACATAATCTGCAACATCCATGGAACAAAGCATATCGAATGTTTAAAATGCATATATCCGGTATGGAGTCGTTTGTTTAAAAGCGTGTTCAGGGTATTCTGTTAGCTTCTCGTTAGAGCCTTGGTTGGGTCGTTGTTTCTAGCTAGTAATTAATTTTGAATGCATCCTAATCAACTCCTCTACCTGCCACTTGCAAACTCCTTGACCTCTAGTATAGAGGAAATACACTTTACCACTCCAGATGTCCCTTTAGGTATTGGAGGGAAAGGAATGTGTCTCAATGATCGTGTGTTTTGATCGTGCGTCCCTTTATGCTCTGATCAGGCCTGTGAAACTTGTAGTCATGCACTTCTCTTGTGTGATTGTGTGTCTTCAGTCTGGTCTAAAGTGCTTCAATGGTGGGATTTTAGCTTCATGAAGGAGGCTAGTGCGACTAAAAAATCATCATGTCAGCCAGGAAGAAAATATCAACATTTGAGGTGACAACAAAGAAAAATAACAAATTTTAACTAAAAATTTATCAGAAGATGATATACTGCAACTTGTCATGAGAATTATGGTCAATCAACTGTCCTCAATCCTCATCACCACCGTGGATGAAAAACCAAGTCTAATTCTGGTCCATCAAGCCAGAAGGTAAACTAGATAGAACACTCTTAACTCACCAGATCATGCAAGGTTCAAAATTATACCACGAAGCATATAAATGAAACACTTAAGCACTGACAGGGCCAAAGAGGGTGGTTAAACACCCGATCATGCAAGGCATTTGTTTCCTTACGACTTCCAATATCCTGCTCAAAGATGACGTGTGAAATGAACATACAACACTGCTAATTCTAAGCTATTTAAATCCTAGGCATGCCTATCTTCCTCCTAATAAGATTAAACCTATTCTAATTTCTATACATACTTAAAGTGGGGAGAAAGAGAAGGATTTAAAAAGAAATGGAAAGAACCTAAAAGCTTTCATGTGCTTGGGACCGAAGAGCACAAAACATGAGTAATAAACATAAACATAACACCTACTTTTTCTTTCTTTCCAACTCGAGAACATTCAGAAATTACAATTTATTGACTTTCTTTTCTTTCCTAACTTACACTTCATTTTAATAACAAAATGTAAAAGCATGCATAACTACATAACTGTATACACGAGCATCATTTAGGCATTACTTTATCCACTCCATCTCACAAGAATAAAAAAAAAATGTTCATTAAAAACCAAATTAACATCAGTAACCATATCAGATCAATCTTTTTCCTTAAACAATATCAGAGCAATCTTATCAGTAGTGGATAGGGGCATTTGGATGTGCAATTAACAAATTATTGTGACTCAGAGGTGCATCTAAGTGTTTATGCAATCAGAGAAATTACCTACCTAACATTGATCAACAAATTATCTGCTTATCTTATTCTGATTTTCAAGTCGCAGTAATCACTTCAAGAAAGACATCCAAACACCTTATGTTATCAATAAAACAGTATGAGCATACACATCATACTTACCATAGCATAAAAACAAAAATCTGTATCCCATCATTCCGATCGCTTGTACGAGGGATGCCTTCGTGCAGCCCTCGCATTCCCATACTCAAACTCCAACAAATTCGGTATATGCGAAGTATCCTTGATATAAAACCACCTCCCAATCGAACTTTCCTCGATCGCGAGAAACACCTTCTTAATCCTAGCATTAACCAACCAAAACCACACCCCACCAAGAAAATCCCAAGGCTAGCACCAGCAAACACCTGACCAACAGTATGGTACCCCAAATAAACCCTAGAATACATCGTCAGCAACGCCAATGGCCACACAACAAAACAGGCAACCCACATTTGCCTCCTCAATATTATCCCCAACTTCTTGTACGTCAAAAGGGTGAAATACGTAGCGAAAAAGAACATGTATTGCGAATGACTCGAAGGCCATCCGTGTGAATCGCACATTTCGAGCATGATGCAGGTTTCGGGTCGGGCTTCTCGTACTGCTAATTTGATCGAATCGCTGATGAATTGGGAGATTAACAGCCCTAATGCGAAGAACATACCTTGGAGTTCACGACGGAAGATGAAATGGGAGACGAAACCACCGAGGCTGATGAATACTGGAACCAATGAAACCCATGCTAAGAAATGGCCCAATTGATCGCCCTTTTGGTAGCGAACGTGTGTTAGGGTTACAGCTCGTAATTGATTCGACATTGGTGGAATTGAAGCGTTTTAGGGCTCGTGATTCAACGATGGAATTGGGGAATTGGGGATTTAGGTTTTGGATTAGCAGTTGAGAAGCATTGTGTTCGTTGATTAACCGTATGGTATCCACTGATTAACTGATTAAGGGGTGTTTGATGTTGAGTTATTGTGATCCACTCGCTAAGTAATCAAGGGGTGTTTGGGATTGCTTTTGATACTAAGGGGTGTGTTTGGTAACTTCCGTTACTTTTGGTATGACGTGTTATTTTATTGGTATTGAAATGCTGTCAAAAGCAGTAAAATTTATTTTTAACTGAATAGTATAACACTAGATTTAGTAATTCGTGTATTACACGAAAGTTAAAGAGTTATTTATTAAATAATATAAAAACATAAATAAAATCAAGCGTGTTATATATTAGATAAGAAATAACAATTTTCGAATATAAGGTCACAAATGAGCAAAAATATCCTTGCAAACTACATTTGTAGTAACATTAGTAGGTTTGCTCTCATTATATAAAGCTAAGAGTTTGAATTCATCTTTACTTTTAACTTGTGACAAGACGAAATAAAGCTAACCATGCATGAAAATACTCTTTTAAGTACAAACCGACTCTTGACTGATATTGATTTTAACTTTTGTTTATTGTCATATCGAAATATACAGTAAAAAAAATTGTCTTCTTTTCTACTTAAAAGCAATTCTTTTGACAGGTCAAATCGTAAGCTAAATATTGAGTGGGTGTAATGATATTAGTATAAAGAAATTAATATTTGAATAATATATACTAAAAAGTTATGTGCAATAATTATATCAATTTTGAATTATTTTGACCATGTAATTAGATATAGGGATATAGTATTAAATCGGGTTGGATCGGGCTATGAATGTTCATAATTTCTTTGATTAGTTGTTGATTACTATTTATTTAATACTAACTTTAGTAAACCCGTGTGTTATACAAGTTGAAAAAATAAAACATTAAATATAATGAAAATTTATAAAGTATAAAATGGTAAAATAAATTATGATTAAAATTACGTATAAGTAATAACTATAAGTAATAAAATAATGATATCATATTTTAAACTTTTTATCCAAAAAAAATTAAATATTTTTTTTCAAAACAAACCGTATTAAAAATGTTATTTTTTAATTTTTTTATTATAACTCCTAATTTTAATTGTTTTTAGTTTATAAAAAAATTTACTTTTTAATAACACCAATTTCAAAATATTTTATATTTTAAAAAAAGTTAGATGTTTTAGAAAAAAATCTTATTTTATAAAAAATTGTTTTCTAGAAATAACGTTAATAAAAATATGACTTTATTAATTTATTAAAAAATTTAATCTAAATACGAATTAAAATTAAAATTAAAATTATTTAATATTTCTTAATTTAGGTAGTTATTTATGAGGTGAGAGATGCGAGAAAAATAAACTTAGGGGGTCTAGAAATGTGTCAAGTGTCCTATTAAGTTACTCTTTTATTATTATATATAGAATATATACAGAATATAGAATATATAGAATATAGATATAGATATATAAATACCTGGTCCGTTTTTGGCCCCGTGGGCATTGATAATTTTAGTTTCATATTTGACTATAAATATATTAAACTAGTAGTAGGGATGTAAACGAATCAAGCCGACTCGAAAGCCACTCGAGATCGACTCGGTAAAAAGCTCAAACGAGCCGAGCTTAGATGTTTTAGAAAAAAATCTTATTTTATAAAAAATTGTTTTCTAGAAATAACATTAATAAAAATATAACTTTATTAATTTATTAAAAAAATTTAATCTAAATACGAATTAAAATTAAAATTATTTAATATTTCTTAATTTAGGTAGTTATTTATGAGGTGAGAGATGCGGGGAAAATAAACTTAGGGGGTCTAGAAATGTGTTAAATGTCCCCTTAATTTACTCTTTTATTATTATATATAGATATATACAGAATATAGAATATATAGAATATAGATATAGATATATAAATACCTGGTCCGTTTTTGGGCCCGTGGGCATTGATAATTTTAGTTTCATATTTGACTATTAATATATTAAATAGTAGTAGGGATGTAAACGAATCAAGCCGACTCGAAAGCCACTCGAGATCGACTCGGTAAAAAACTCAAACGAGCCGAGCTTAGACGAACCCGAGCCCGATCTCAAGCAAGTATGACTCGATTAGTTGTCGAGCCCAGGCTCGAGGCTTGCATTCAAGGCTCGCGAGCCTTAACGAGCCCACTAATATTTAGTGATTATCATATATTTGTATTTATAATATAATTAGCAAATACAATCTTGCTTACATGATTATCGTATATTTATATTTGGTCTCACCTTATTCTAAAGTCTACTTACAAACATTATTATAAAAAAAACGCACACACACACATTTATTGTATGTGAAATTAAATGTAAATTTACAGCATGCAAGTTGCTTGCTAGCAAAAAAAAAATGTAACACAAATCCACGGGATATACATTCTCCTCACCATTCATTGTTTTGTGTTAGGTAATATCACCAGTCCACCACCCAACCTTATCTTTCAACTAATATAACAGTGAAACGTTTTTATGTCTTTTTAATACGAATACTATTTGCTAACATTACATCAAAAAAATAATATAAATTTAGTTAAAAAAATTCACCAATAATAAAATACACAAAACAAATGTATATATATAAAAAACATTGATAACAACGTCATTTCCTGTCAAATTTTCCCTTGTCAAATTTTCTCTTTTAATGATTCAACCGCTTTTGAAGTACAAAAGGATGGTTGCAACTATTCATTAGAATTTTAATCAACCTATCTTGGTTTGTTTATGCTTAAATCGGATTTCTTTTTGGGCCTCTTCTTACGTGATGTAAAATTTATCTAACCTTACAAATGTTGTGTCAGTGATTTCATATGTTGACGTGCTTGTGTGTTTTCCTTTATTCCTACCGGTAATGGTCTACGAATCAGACAAATCTCGCTCAGCTTCCAAAATGTTTAAGTCGAAGTTTCAATGGTGATTCGAAAGACTCACTGTATACTCGTTAAAGTTTGATGTTTCACATGTTTCTTAAAGATATACTTATTAGCCGTTTTGGGCGGCGCCACCCATTTTAGAGTTTTGAAGAACACTTAAAGCCGAAAATGCGAAAACGCACGACTTTCAGTCGATATTAATCATTGATCGCCTTTAAAATATCATTTTTAGCAACACTTTTTTATGATCATAGATGTAGCTATAGATGTCGTTAAACTTCGATCCTTTTTATTTTATTCCATTTATTTTAGTTTAGTTAGCGGTGAGAAGGATGAGGTTGATGACCAGATAGACTGCGAAATTGATTTGTAGCATGGTGCCAACATGTCGAGCTAGATACGTGTTGAAACCTATTTACCATTTGAATTCCAGGGCTGAGGGTGTGTCTGGCTAGTGCACGTGGCAACATTGATTATTTGTAGCTCTTTTATGTATAGATTTTAATTGGTTATAATTGTTAGGGTTAGATATGAGATTTCGAGTCAATGCTGGCTAAGTATGAGATCATATTGGAAATTAGGCTGTCTTTGATGATAACATTGTTAGTTCTACCAGGAAAAGCAACAACTCCAAGGATGGCTAAAGGTCTTTGGATCAAAATGCAAATCATTTAGTGGTGATGAGGTGCAACAGAAAGGATTGTAGTTGTATGCATCAATTTTCGAGAAAAATATAAAACTATAAAAAAATTATCGTTGAAAACGAGAAAAATCAGCAAAATCAACTTGGTACATACAACCACTAGGGTGGTAGCCCAGTGGCAAAAATAAAAAGTTTTAAGAGCATCGTTTATTAGACGGTCAATCCTTAGCAAGTGTATATATGAGTTGTAACTTGTAATTTAAGAGTAATAGTAGAACATGCTTACTTCATAAAAAAAAGTCAGTATGTTTAATAATAAAATAAAAAACAAAATTATTTTTTCAAACAATTTGACCTTCACAGCACTTCACTTAACAACTTATGATTTGAATTATCATTTTCCTTAGACGGTCCCCATCGCGCGCCCGTGGCCGGCCCGTCGCCGACGTGGACCGCGCCCGCTGGAGGGGCGACGATGGGGAGTGATGGTTTGAGGTGGGTAATCCGTCCGCAAGGGCGGTGAGAGGAAGAGGTGGTGGTAGGCCCCACTATTAAAAATGATTTTAAATTAAAATGTTTAAAATCTTTTAATTAAATTAATAATTTAAGTATAATATTTTAATTAAAATGTGTTAACTAAATAAAAATATTTTTAATTTTTTTACATTTATAAAAATAATTTTTTTAGAGTTTATTTTTTTATTTTTTAAAATATTTTTTGTTTTATTTATAACGGCTATTTTTTTTATTTTTTTCATAACGGCTAGTTTTTTTATTTTATTTATAACGGCTAGTTTTTTTGTTTTATTAATAACGGCTAGTTTACCTATTATAAATATGTTTTATTCACTTGAGAGTTTTTCTCAAATCACACTTCATCTTCTTTCTAACATTCTAACTCTTTTCTAAACACAATTCAAAATTCAATTCTCAATGGATCCAAGAGCTTCATTCTCTTTCACACAAATGTTAAATAATGAAACCAATGAAGAATACCCACATTAGCAACCCGCATCTCCCAATATCAACACCCTGGGTTCTCCTAATTCCCACAACCTGGGGGATTCCCATATCTTCAACATTCTGAGGGATTCCCACATGTTCATCAACCTGGGGGATTCTCATATGTTCAACAACTGGCTTCTTACAATTTCCACAACCCGAAGGATTTCCATATCTTCAACAATCTCAGTCTTCGTTAGAAGACTATCAACAATATCAAACATGGCTTAAACATAAAGAGCTTCAAAAAGTGCAGCAATCGTAATCACAATCACATAATGAACAACTAATTGATGAAGCACCATCGTCACCCAAAAAAACACCAACAAAGAAGAAAGGGAAAGGAAAAAGAAAAGGAAAAGAAAAAGCTGAGAAGTCTGTTCGTATCAAGTGGGCAGCTGATGATGAAGTGTTGTTGGCTAAGGCTTATGTAGTCATTTCTGAAGACCCAATAATTACCAATAGTCAAAACCAACATGCATATAGGGGAGGATAGAACAACATTACAATGTTGGGAACCCTCAATGCCTACCAAAGTGTATGGTCATCAATCTTCCAAAAGAACAAAGACAAGTAGCACAGGGGAGTATACCACTTCTGCTTCGGATGCCAACTTTGGCAATACTCCCGAATCAACTTAAGAGTGGGGGGTATCGCTTGATGATGATAATGATGATGATGTTGTTCTTGCAATGCAACAAGAAGATCAAAAGGAAGAACCTCTAGAAGAAGAGTCTCGAGATGAACCTCCAACACGTCCAATGGGGAGGGACAAAGCCAAGAAGCTGGCCAAAATAAAGGGTAAAGGCATGACTCCTTCTTCTTCACTTGCTTACGAAGCAAAGAGACTAAGTCTCGTTGAAGACTTGGCTGAGACGACAAAGGCAAAGAAGAAAGCTATCCAACATTTCGACAAAAAAATTGATAAATTGTTTGAGTTGGAAGAGAATAAAATCCTTTTCATCGACACAAGTCATATGGAAGAAGAATTGTGTAACGAGATAAGAGAGAAATATGGAATGCCCCGTCGCAACTAATTTTTTTAGTTTAATTTGTTGTTTTGGTTTATGTTGTGGTTTTAGTTTAATGTTGTTTTATCTACTTTTATGTAATTTTAGTTAATTAATGAATGTTTTTTATTTCTAACAACTAGTTTTTTTTGTCTTTGCTCTAATGCCTAGTTTTTTTGTCTTTTTTCTAACGGCTAGTTTTTTTTTGTCTTTTTTCTAATGGCTAGTTTTGTTATTTGTATAATACCACAACGTACACCATAATCACTACAACACTTCACCCATTTTCCACACGAAATCTGAAAACGAGCATCGATGATAGAATACCCATGAATATTCCTAAAATGCTCACACAAGAATTTCAAAATCTTATTTCCGATGATATCGAAGACCTTGCTAATCGATTGTTTGAGCTTGACCAAGTAAAAAAGGGAAGTTCTTCCCGACAACGTAAGAAGCGCAAAGAGATAGATAGAGGTCGTCAGGATGGAGACGCACGATTGTGGAATGATTACTTTTCTCCAGAGCTGGTGTACGATGAGAGTTTCTTCAGACGGCGGTTCAGGATGCGCATTGGTCTTTTTAATCGTATCGTCACAGATTTATTTGAACCAGATAAATCTGTACACTGGAAATATTTTACGCAAAGACATGATGCTGTAGGTAGAAAGGGTCTATCACCGAGACAAAAATGCACAAATGCCATTCGTTAATTGGCATATGGCACAACAGCTGACCAATGCGATGAATACTTACGCATTGGTGAAAGTACTGCTATGGAATGTCTACAAAAGTTTTGCAGGTCTATCATGGAAATTTATTCATCTGTGTATTTAAGAAGAACAACCCAATATGACGTTGACCGGTTAGTAGCTGAACATGAAGCCCATCACGGGTTTCCTGGAATACTTGGAAGCATTGATTGTATGCACTGGAGTTGGAGAAATTGTCCAACTGCATGGAAAGGTCAATATACTCGTGGTGATCGTGGGCATCCCACCATTATGCTAGAAGCAGTTGCATCACATGACCTCTGTCTTTGTCATGCATTCTTTGGAGTAGCTGGATCAAACAACGATATCAATGTGTGCTTAATTAATCACCAGTTTTCAATCAAATCTTAGAGGGGAATGCACCACAATGTAATTTTACAGTGAATGGGAATAACTATACCACAGTGTATTATCTTGCAGATGGTATTTATCCAGAATGGACAACACTTGTAAAGAGTTTTACATATCCACCGGAGAATAATTTGAAAATGAAGTGGTACAAAAGGCGCCAAGAGTCTGCAAGAAAGGATGTAGAAAGAGCCTATGGTGTTCTTCAAGTTAAGTGGGCAATGATACGATCCCTAGCAAGATCCTCGAACTTACCGGTATTAGGTTATATAATGCATGCATGTATTATATTACATAATATGATTGTAGAAGATGAAGGACGTTCCATAACTAACTGGTCACGTGAAGAGCAAGGACCAGAGCTAGAAAGTTACAATAACGGGGCACCACCATCATTTCAAACACACCTACAGAGATTTAGAAGCTTACGTAACCAGGATGCGCACCATGCATTGCGAAACGATCTAATAGAACATCTCTGGGCGAATAGGAGGATTATAGAGTAGTTTTATTATTGTTTCTATCTATTAATTTCGTATGGTCGTTTTTATTTTATTGTTTTACGTTGTTGTTTTTATTTTATTTTAATGTAGTTGGGGTTTAATTTTATTATTTTCTTATTTAGAATTATTTAATTTAAGTATTTAACTTGATTATTTGATATTTAATTCCATTATTTATTTTAATTAAATATATTTACAATAATTTAAATATCTTTATTTAAAGTAAATAAAAAAAAATGTGAGGTGGAAAAATAAAAGTGTTTGTGTGAAGGATAGTGTTGGGGGTAAAAAGTGTTTGTGGAAAGAATGGGTGGAGGTGAGTGGAAAACTGATGTGACATTCTGATTAGGACTGTTTGTAATAAGGATGAACTGTAGCGTACAGTATTATAACATTTGAATATAACTTTTTTCTAAAACAAAATCTAGGTGATGCCAGGGGTTAAAACTTAATTTTAAGAGTTATTTTCGATTTTGCTCATTGAGTATTGATCAAAATGACCATTTTACTTCAAAAAAATAAAAACATCAATTTACCTTGAAAAATTTCATAACTTATTCCAGTTTTAATTCAAAAATTTTATTAGTTGTTTCAATTTAAATCTAAAACAATACATCTTTTGGATTAAAATTATAACAACTTATAAAAGTTTTAAAGTTAAATTGATGTTTTAAATTTTTTAAAAAAATAATTACTTTTGTTAAATCTTGAGAAGCAAAATTAAAATTAATTAAAGAGTACCAATTTAATCTACACGAGTTAATTGTCGATTTGAAAACCAAAAAGAAAAGAAATAAACATAACGCAGCAAGAGGGTTTTGTTCGAGAAGACGTTCCCAAGAACCCGAAGTCAAAACAATGGCGGATGAAAGCACAGTGACACCCAGGAGAGACCCCATCAAGAATACAGGCACGCTTTATCTTCTTTATACACTTTTACTACCCAATCTCACATGCTGATTTGAGTTATCTTTTGTCGATTTTACTTGCTGGATTATTGCTATTAAGTATGTTAATTGAACAAGTTAAGTAAATCATAAGCTTCATGGGTTCTCTTTTTCGTATGATGAAACAGTTCTAAGCTGCTCTTTAGCATTTGAGCCTTATACTACATCGATTGACTTCAATTATTATTAAAATTAGAAAATTTGATATGGGTTTTGGGTGAAGAAATGAAATAGGGAATAAATTTGGGAGCTTTTTTCTCTTTACTAATCATGCTTAAACTTAGAGGTAGTCTTGAATAATGGGTGTTCAGTCTATGAGTTGTAGGATGGAAGCTGTAATTGGACATGCACATAAGCTGTTCGATGTAATGTCTGAATCTGATATTTTTGCTGAAAACGTTAATTTGATGTTCTAGTTGGGAATACTGCTGCACAAAGGAGAAGGCAAAATGCAGTGTCAGTGGGTAAAGAAAGAAGGGAAGCTTTATTTCGAACCAAACGATTATGCAGAGTTGGAGTTAGCAGTGATATGGATGTTTCTGTTGATAGTGACATGATGATTGAAGAAGAACAATCCATTTTAGAGGCTCAAACATCTTCTGCTGTTGAAGAACTGAGGAATGCAATCGCCTTTCAGTAAGTTAATTCATTATAATGTTTATCTTAAGTTTAGTAGATCATTGTGTGCCACATTCAAATTGCATGCGGCTATGTGTATGAATTTGCATATACGTTATGTGTTACCATGAGTCTAACTCCTTGTAACCTTTACTTCATTTCTTAATTCTTAGTTAACTATTGGTTGAACCGCTTAGATGCTATATTCCTTTTACATGAACACTAGGTAAACTTTATAGCATGTTGTTTCATTTTATTTAATCATCTTTAGGGGGAAAGGTGCAGTCCAAAAGAAGGTGAATGCTCTTCGTGAACTAAGACGTTTGCTGTCTAGATCAGAGTTTCCTCCTATTGAAACTGCTATCACATCTGGAGCAATACCTTTACTTGTACAATGTCTTTCATTTGGCTCCCAAGATGAACAGGTAAATGTGGTCTCTTTATTATTTCAAATTGTACCTTTTTATTTAGCTCAGATACACTATATAGATTAAAACGGAGCGTTAAGGTATATCTATATGATGTCCGTTTGTTTACATTTTCTTTAAGGTGTAACTTTTGTTTTTTATTTTTGGATCCATAATACAGTTGCTTGAGGCGGCCTGGTGTCTTACAAACATAGCTGCTGGAAAACCTGAAGAAACAAGAGCATTGTTACCAGCATTACCATTACTCATTGCCCATATCGGAGGTTAGTCATGGTAGGGTAATGAACTAAAATGGGTTGTAGTCAGGTCGGCCTGAAAGCCAAAACACTTTTGTTAAAAGATTTTAAACTTCTTGTAAACAACCAGCGCACCAATATGATTACAAGAGCAATAATAACCAACATGAAGAGTCTATGCTGTCCCAGATGAAATTATTTCTTTGAAATAGGATATAAATATCTGTTTGAGTATATATGAAAACTATTTCTAACTTTTGAAGGGTAGTCTATTCATCTTTCTTCTCTGAATATAAGGTGGGATTTTTATGTGCATACTTGGGTCTATCTGTGTATGCCAATTCCCTCCATCTCATGTTTCCTATTTTACCTAATTTGCATTATGAGCTTATGATTGTTCACAGAACTTGCTATTGGTTTTTGCTTGATTTTCATCAATTAAGCTTTGCTTATTGTTGTTATATGATGTCACTTCAATATTTAACATTTTACATGCAATTAATCTCTAGAGAAGAGTTCAGTGCTGGTTGCTGAGCAGTGTGCGTGGGCATTAGGGAATGTTGCTGGTGAAGGGGAAGATTTGAGACGTATTCTTATTTCTCAAGGAGCCTTACTTCCTCTTGCAAAAATGATGTTTCCAAACAAGGGTTCAACGGTTCGAACTGCTGGCTGGGCATTGTCAAACCTGATTAAGGTTTTTAATCACTTGTTTACTTAAAGATTCTTCATCAGCGCAACTTGATTAAGGGTGGCTAAATGGCTGTTCGGGTAATGGGTCAAAACAAGTAACATTTGGAATGGGTTGGGTTGACTTCCAACACTTTTTCCAAAATGTAATTTAAATAAATCGTAGATATGATAACAAGTATTATATTATTTCTGTAATAATCTAATTTCTTGAAGGAAATGAGTTGGATGGTTTCATTGGGTGACTTTTAAACATAATCCAAAGGGATCTGTTCGTAAATAAATGGTTTAACATTGCCACCTCTAACTCACTTTTTGGTCTACAAGACCGCCGCAATTTCTGTCACCCTATAATGTTTAATTGTGTTTTGTCGGTGCAGGGCCCTGACCCAAAGGCTGCAACAGAACTCATAAAAATTGATGGTGTAGTAGAGGCTATACTAAGACACTTGAGGAAATCGTAAGTTGTTGATACATCATAATGATAGAATAATCATTTAGTCTGGTGTAATAGCATCTTACAGTGTTATTTGGTGAATTACATATTATTCGAGCCATATACTTTTATTTTCATCTTAAACGGTGTTAATGATCAGCTTCTAATATAACATAAAGTAATAGAGTTGATGTTAATGACCATGCAGGTGCCCTTTTGCAACCCACATGACATGTTTTATTCTCCATCACTCTTACTCAAGTTATGTTGTGTTTCATGAAGCTTATATCTAGATAAAAGGGAGTTATAAGTTTCTTCTCGTTCAAGTTTTGGCTGCCGTTAGTAGTTTGTTTGTTGTCTTCAGTTTCATTAGCTTGTAACAAAACGGCCTACTCCCAATCGTCCCTTTATAATTTCAAGGTTTGGCTTTGTACAAAGTTTTAGAAAAGTGAGACTAATGTCGGTTTATTAAAACAGCATCAATACAGACAAAGCAAGGAAATCTTCTGAACACAAACTTTACATCATTGATGACAATGAGCTAATACGCAACTTGATTTTTGTTAAAAACTTCCCAAAAGGTGAAGCTGTTGGCAATCTCATGGGACAAGAGTGAATTTTCTAGGGTGTCTATTATCCTTTATGCCATAACGTATATGTTGTGATGTTTAGTGACCATAAGTCTATTTTATGTTAAATAGCTAATTAGTTTCAAGACATCTAATCTATGTTAAATGTCTAAAATATTTTGTGATATTATGTGGGTCTTATAAAAACACTTGTTTTCTTCTGAATTTTTTTTAAAACTTTTTCATATGCATATCATTAATGACCAGGGACGAGGAATTAGCTACTGAAATAGCATGGGTTGTAGTGTATCTCTCAGCTCTTTCACCGGTGGCTACTAGTGTGCTTGTGAAGACCGATCTTCTTCAGTTACTAGTAGAACGGTTGGCCACCTCAAATAGTTTGCAATTGCTCATTCCGGTAACAAAAAACTTAATATTGTTTGGCAATTTTCACATGATTTTAAGTTTACATTTATGAAATGAGTATGTTTTCGGTTTCCAAAAAAGGGAGGTGATTTGTACACCACAAAAGAAGTGATTGCACACCATCAAAACTTTTTAGCCCCACAAATATGGCTTACCATCACAAGAAAAGACAAAAAGAAAGCAAGGATGAAAATTTATTTTTAAAAGGTATTGGTGTACATTTCTCCTCCCTTCTTGAAGTTCAATTTGGGAACATATAACTCGAACCATTAGCTCCTTCTCTTGGGGGAAGGAACTGTACTTGTGCTCTTTTTGTGGAGGTGGAAATACCTAGTTTTATCTTCTTCAATTTGGAGGCAATATCCGTGCATTAATATTTCATATCATTAGAGGTGACAGTTTTGACCCGTTTACTTATGAAGGGGTCAGTTTGGGCTTTGTTATGGTCAAATTAGAATGTAAAGTTTAAAGGGAAATTGGTCAAATGGGTCCAAAGACAACCAACTGACCAAGGTATATTTTTAAATCTCACTACTTCCTGGTATCTTTTATTGTTTTACTTAATAAATTTTTTTTTGTAATTAAATATAACATATTACTTGTTTACTATTTTTAAGTAGATGAAAACGTGTTTGTGGGTCAACTTGAACCGAACCATTTTTACCCACACTGACCAGTTTTTACTCATAACCCAACTTGCCTCACCTCCCATTTTGACACCTGTAAATATCCTCTCTCTTCATATTAACATGTTTTAACTTTTACATCAATAGTACGTTTAATTTAAAACTGCACACAACTATAATTGATGAAGCCATCTTTTCATGTGATTTTGGTGATATCTTTTCTTAACACACACATATTTACGTGCAGGTGCTACGGAGTTTAGGTAATCTTATAGCAGGCGATACTTACACAACTAATGCTGTTCTTGTTCCTGGACATGAGACCACAGGCTAGTTACTATACTTTCTGTTCTTCTAATCTAAGGGTGTAGTAGATTTTGCACCAAAACACTCCAGATCACCTATATTTTACCAGAATTTAGAAAATTCTGAAGTGAAATAAGCTACTCCATCCCTTCCTGGGCACCAAGTTTTTTGGACCATCTGTTTAACATCTATAACACCCCTTAGTTATGACAAAATGAAAAAAAATATGTGGGCCATCAATGTGAATGTTTCGTAGCAATTACTAACACGAAAAGTGGTAATTTTCAATTAAGTGTCGCTGATAGAATCTAGGGGTTAAAGCAAGTAATCAGTTACTGGAATTAATAAGCCCAATTCGAGAGGGGCAATCTCTCCAATTACACAAAGATAATCAAAATTTTCTAGATGATGAAAAACTGAACATAGTCTGCTATTAATAATGCATAAACTTAATAACCACTATTGGAATCTGGATGGTGAGAGACTCCCACATTCCAACTCCCATGTTGCTTGGTTGACCAAGTGGATCCACCCACTCTCCAAAAATGGTATTAAATTGCTCCAATTCAGCCGCACCCGGACCCGGAACACCCCGTTTATTTTTCCGTGTATAGACTTTAAGTGGAATTGTATCATTACATCCCTCCCCGTAAAATGCCTTGTCCTCAAGGCGAAAATTAGGGAATTGTTCAGCCAACAGGTCATAAGATTCCCAAGTAGCTTCTTCGGTAGGGCGATGACGCCAAGAAAATTAACAGTTCCAGCACAGGCTTACCCGCCTCCGCCACCCAATGATGAGACACCACAGAATTGGGTTGTAAATCAATTTCCCAATCTTTGGTAATAGGCAAAGGTGGAGTGGGATCAACAGAGAACGATCCATGAGCTGGTTTGAGCATTGAAATATGGAAAATCGGATGAATTTTGGCATCAGCGGGTAACTCGAGTTCGTAAGCAACCGGACCAACCACTCTTTTAACACGATATGGGCCAAAGAACCTGGGAGATAACTTCTCAAACCGTCGTTTTGCTAAGCTACGCTGACGGTATGGTTGGATCTTCAAGAAGACATAATCACCCACCTGAAACGATTGTTCCCTGCGTTTAGAGTTAGCTTGGGCGCGCATTCGATCTTGAGCTTTACTAAGGTTGAAACGAAGCACTTTAAGCATCTCGTCCCTATCAATCAGTTGCTGTTCCAGATCCTAATTTTTTGTCTCCCCTATAACATAAGGAAAGAGCGGTGGGGGTGCTCGCCCATAAACTACAGAAAAAGGTGTAGTGCCTGTAGAGGTGTGATAGCTGGTGTTATAAGAAAATTCAGCCCAAGATAAATAGGAGCTCCATTTGGTTGGTTGTTCATGGGCAAAACATCGGAGGTAAGCCTCGAGACAACGATTGACAACCTCCGTTTGCCCATCCGTTTGTGGGTGATAACTAGTGCTCAACTTCAGCTTGGTTTGACTCAAACGAAACAGTTCTTGCCAGAAGTTGCTGATGAATATCACATCACGGTCTGATACGATGGAACGCGGGAAACCATGTAACCGTACAATCTCCTTACAAAACACCGCAGCCACTCCTTTGGCAGTAAACGGGTGAGATAAACTCATGAAATGGGCATATTTGCTTAGGCGGTCCACGACCACCATGATAGTGTCATACCGATTGGATGGAGGTAAACCCACTATGAAATCCGTCGATAGATCTTCCCAAATCTGTTCCGGAATAGGCAAAGGCTGCAGTAAACCTGCTGGTGATAGAGTTTGGTATTTCTGTTGCTGACAAGTAGCACATTGCTGCACATAGATACGGACTTCCTGTTTCATCTTGGGCCAAAAATAGTGGGCTGATAGGCGTTTGATTGTTTTCAGAAATCCCCCGTGGCCACCCATGGGGTGTTATGCGCTTCCTGCAGCAGTGTGAGCTTAATATTGGGCACGTCGGGTACCACCAAACGCTTCTTATAAAAGAGGAGCTGATCCACCAAATAGAAATCAGGAACTGAGACGGGGTTGGAAAGCAACTCCTGGATGATATTACGTGTGTAGGGATCGGTTTGAAGCCCCTCTTTAATACCTGCAATTTCTACACAAAAAGGAACGGTTAAAGTTAATAAGTCTCCGGAACGGGGCATCCGAGACAAAGCATCTGCCCCGCCATTCTCTTTTCCAGCTCTATGACAAATAGAAAAGTCATAAGGCATAAGCTTGAGTAACAATCGCTGCTGTTCGGTAGTTGTTATACGCTGCTCAAGTAAGAACTTCAAAGTGTAGTGATCTGTGCGGATGATAAAATGGCGACCCAGTAAATAGTGGTTCCATTTTTGTACGGCAAGGACCAACGCTAATAACTCTCGGTCATAGGCTGATTTCATTCGGTTAGAAGGTGAGAAGCCCTTGCTGAAATAGGCTACCGGGTGTTCATCTTGTGACAGGATAGCTCCCACTCCATCGGATGAAGCGTCACATTCAACCACAAAAGTGGTGGAAAAGTTTGGTAAACGTTGAACAGGAGCAGATAGTAGAGCTTGTTTCAAAGCATTAAACGCCTTCAAAGCCTCATCAGACCAAACAAACCCATCCTTCTTCGTGAGAGCTGTGAGAGGTCTCGCAATTAACCCATAATTTCGCACAAATCGTCGATAATACCTTGTTAAGCCTAAAAATCCTCGAACCTGTTTAACATTAGTTGGAATAGGCCACGATTGAACTACCGAAACCTTCTCCTGATCCAGCTGAACCCCTTCGGGTGTTACTACGTGACCAAGGAAAACCACTTTAGATTGGCCAAAACAACATTTGGTTAATTTGGCAAAAAAACAGTTGTCATGCAACAACTTTAGAGTTTGTTCCAGATGGCTTACATGCTGCTCCATATCTGAGCTATATATCAATATATCATCAAAAAATACTAGTATAAAACGACGTAAAAAAGGGCGAAACAGGTCGTTCATAACAACTTGGAAGGTCAACGGGGCATTCGTCAGCCCAAAAGGCATGACCTTAAACTCATAATGCCCTGAATGAGTGCGAAAAGCTGTTTTCGGCACATCCTAGGTAGCAACTCTAATCTGATAGTAACCCGACCTTAAATCCAATTTCGAGAATACTTTAGCCCCATGTAACTCATCCAAAAGCTCGTCAATATTAGGAATAGGATATTTGTCGGCAATGGTAATCTTGTTAAGTGCCCGATAGTCCACACACATTCGCCATGAATTATCTTTTTTTTAACCAATAAAACGGGGCTTGAGAAAGGGCTGGTACTTGATTGTATAAACCCGGCTGCCAAGAGTTGTTCTACCTGTTTCTCTATTTCAGTTTTCTGGTAGTGGGGATATCGGTAAGGGCGAATGTTAGGTGGGATGGAGTTTGGGACTAAGGGGATTGAGTGGGTTTGGGTACGGGTAGGTGGTAAATCTTTCGGTTCGTCAAAAACATTGTGATATTTTGTAATAACAGGTTGTAAAAAGGCTGGTATTTGGAGATTAGCTTCGGGTTCGATGACTAAGTGTTGAAAACTAGACGATTTTTGAGGTCCTGAAGGAACACCTTGCAATTTGTATCTCTTCCCATCCACGGTAAAAATCATAAACATGTCCTTCCAATTCGCTTGTACCGTGTTTAAGGTAGCAAGCCATTGTACACCTAGCACCAAATCAGCCCCCCCCCCCCCCCCCCCCCCCCCCCAAGAGAAAAAGGATGAAAATCCTGGGTGATTTGGAGATCATTTACCTGCAAAGAAAGATTTTTGCATACTCTACCACAACGAATCACGTCCCCATTACCGATTGAACACCAAATGGAGTTACTAATTGAGTAATGAGCTTCAACTCATTTACCAAAATGTCAGAAATAAAATTGTGGGTTGAACCCCTGTCAACCAGCGTGGATTTTCATGGTGGTCGGGTGTGACTTCCCCAAGATTGCGTGCAGGCTGATTTCAGTTGTGTCTTCCTGCACATTATTCAAATCTATGGTCTCATTTGGGGGCTGCTCATCATCGCCCTCTTCGGCTTCTAAAGTTTTAAATGTTCCCGTTTTACACCTATGCCCTGGACCATACTTGTCACCACATCGAAAACATTCGCCCTTAAGGAAGCGAGCCTGCTTTTCTGCATCAGTTAGTCGAGAGTTGGGTTTGGATTCTGTTTTAGGTTGGTTAGTGGATAAGCATAGGTTGCTGGAGTGTAGGGTTTTGAATCGGGGTTTCAATTGGGAGTTCCAGGTGTTTTTCTTTTCGGGGCGCGAATGGCTAAGTTTGGATTCAAATTCAAGCGCTAGGCTCACGGCTTTGTAAACTGAGCGGGGTTTATGGATGCGAACGTCCGCCTTTAACTCCTCTTTGAGTCCATTTAAAAAGACTCCTAACAAGCAGTGGTCGGGCCAATTCGAAACCCGAGATGATCTACGTGCGAATTCCTGTCGGTAATCCTGGACCGTCCCGGTTTGCTTAATGCTACACAAATACTCGTCCGGGTTCTGGAACTCTGGTGGTCCAAAATGTTTTTGCAACGCAGTGGTTAATTCTTCCTAATATGCCAACTCTTGTTCAGTCGATAACCACGAGTAGAGATCTAGGGCATCACCCTCGAGATGCATGGCTGCAACATCCACCTTCTCTTCATCCAAAGTTCGGTAAAATCGAAAATATTTTTCTGCTTTCAATATCCAACCCCTTGGGTCGCCACCACTGAAAATAGGGAACTCGATTTTGTGATATGGGCGGCGATTGAAACTGGAATAGCTATGCTCCCCTTCGTCGTACTTAGTTCCGCTTCCACTCGATTTCTCTCTGGCCGCCGCCTGTCTCTTTAATTCAGCCATGTCCTCCTTTAAGGATTCCATGGTTTCGAGTTTAGCAGCAATCGCAGCCAACTGCGCTGCGACAGCATCTGGTTGAGAACCACCTCCATCAGAACCGCTCCGAGTGCCCACCATTGTTGCTTCTCGATTTCCCGGCAATGGAACCAAAATGATAGAATCTAGGGGTTAAAGCAAGTAATCAGTTACTGGAATTAATAAGCCCAATTCGAGAGGGGCAATCTCTCCAATTACACAAAGATAATCAAAATTTTCTGGATGATGAAAAACTGAACATAGTCTGCTATTAATAATGCATAAACTTAATAACCACTATTGGAATCTGGATGGTGGCCCACATTCCAACTCCCATGTTGCTTGGTTTACCAAGTGGATCCACCCACTCTCCAAAAATGGTATTAAATTGCTCCAATTCAGCCGCACCCGGACCCGGACCCGGAACACCCCGTTTATTTTTCCGTGTATAGACTTTAAGTGGAATTGTATCAGTCGCCAAAGAGGGAAATATTGCATATTCTTTTTGGATCGGATGGGGTAGTTGTAAACAACTATGAGAGCCACTATTTGTCGAGGTGGCAATTTTTTTATCTTTTACTTGTAAGTTGTAATGTAGTTAAATAATAGCTCTAAAGGGAACAGGCCAAACAGTTGAAAGTAACCCGTATTGTAATTAACGCATAAAACTTCCTAAACCATATTATTTCAGAGATTACGTCATTATTAAAATAATGTAATACTTGTAACCACATATGACAAACTTATTATTTATAATAAAACAGGTTAAACTATTGGATAGAAAGTGTTTCCATCAACACAACCCACCATTACAAAAATTAAACTATTTTGGTCCATAGTTCAACCTGCCCATTCTTATTAGGAATCAAGCGGCGTAGCGGAACCAACACACGAAAAACGCACAAACGATTATCACGTAGAAAACAGAAAATAAACGACACAAGGATTTAACGTGGTTAGGTCGGTGCCTACGTCCACGGGCTGCAACTAGGGTTTTCTTTATTTGCTCATTACAAAGATTACAAATGCATGATATGGATATATATAGAGACTAATTATGGTTAACAACTTAATGAACAAGAAAAATAAACATGGGCCCAAGCCCAAAGCCTTCACAAACCCAACAATCCCCCACTTGAAGGCTTTGCGATAAATTCTAGCCCTCCATTCAAGTACAAAGCAACCCAGTCGTCTAGTAACTTCAGTAATCTTCAAACAAGTCTTTCAAGCCTCCAGTTCCCAAAGAACAAGCTAAGACTTCATCACATCTCCAAGTTGCAGCAGCCCCTCATCATCAAGTACCAGAAGGGACAGTTGAAGCTCCCCCAAGTTCCAACTCAGTCGTGGCTAGTCCCGCCAACGACTCATCCTCTATCTTAACCGGTTTGGACATTCCACCGCATTCAAAGATACACCGAGGATCGCCATCACTCTCCAGATTCAACAAACAATCATCAGGAGAGAATTTTTCAGTCATAGTCTTTAAAACCCAACGGTTCTTTGTAACTGTACCCGAAACACGTCTCGTGCTCCCACTGTCACCGAATCCCACGAATGGTTTAGACTTTCGAACTCGTTCACCTAACATCCCTGATCCAGACTTCTCGTTTGCAAAATGAACTCTCTTAGCACCAGATTTAGCGAACCGGATTTTGTCGTGCTTAACCGGGACGGTCATACATCCCTCAGCGGGTACCTCAACCATATACAATGAACCACGCTTCATACCACGAGCAATAACCGGATTACCATTGATCACCCTCTATTTACCACCACCAAACCTCACTACCAGTCTTTGTTCATCCAACTGACCAACTGAAATCAGTTTTTTTTCAGCCCCGGAATCACCCTGACATTCTTTAGGTTCTATGTAGTACCCAATGAAGTAACCAGATCAATATCACCCATGCCCGTTACCTCGAGTATCTCGTCATTGGCTAATCGACCTTTCCAAAATCACCATGTTTCAGATTCACCATCGTTTCCCCGTTGTCCATTGCGTGGAACGAAGCCCCAGAATCCATGACCTAAGAGTCCACACTGAGTATCAATGCATCATCATCGAAAACATCTCTGGCAGCAGTGTTCAATTCCTTCTTATTCGGACATTGACTCTTAACATGTCCCACCTCATTGCAGCTCCAGCACTTCACATTCTTCCTAAGTTTAGATGAACTCCTTCCCGAATCCCATAGTTCCTGTTATTACCCCCACCCCCACCAACATTTAACAGTTCAGTATTTGATGATTCACCCGAGTTCCTTCTTCTGACGTCTTCACCCATAATTAGACCTCGAATATCATTAAGAGTAAAACCCTTAGTCCCCACAGAACTTGAAATTGCAGTCGCAGTTCCAGACCAACTCTCAGGCAGAGACGACAACAGCAGTAGAGCCTGAACTTCATCATCAAACTTAATTCCAACAGATACAAGTCTTGTTAAGATTGAATTTAGATTGTTGATGTGAGCAATCACTGAGCTTCCTTCTTTTATCCTTGTGTTCATCAGCTCCCGAATCAAGAATACCATATTTGCCGCAGACGGTTTCTCATACATATTTGACAAAGCAGTCATCATACCACGAGCCGTGGTTTCCTTAATAACGTTTAAAGCAACATTTTTCGTCAAAGCCAATGTAATAACCGCACAAGCTTTTTTGTCTTTTGATTTGTAATCAGCTTGTTCTATTTTCGCAGGTTTTTCTCTTAGTACCATATCCAAGTCCTTTTGACATAACAATGCTTCTTTTGCATTTTCCACCAACTGAAATCAGAACCGTTAAATTTCTTGATCACAACCTTCCTTTCTTCAGCCATCTCAAACAGCGAACAAGAAGCAAATCGAAACAGCGAACAGACACAACAATGGCACGGGCCTGAACTTGACAGCTGTTCTACTGAACACTGTCAATTGACCGATTTGCTCCTACGATAAACCTTGTGACAAATCTAAACCCGAACATACGTTTCTTTCACTAAACACGGTTCCCCAAACAGTTGATAATAACCAGTCAAAACAAATTGAAACTTGAAAACACAAAACTCTAACCTTTACCTGACGAATCCAAGAGTTTTTCACCAAACCCTAATCGACTGCTTCAAAGAATTTCAACTCGGTACTTGATCTCGCTCACCAAAATATTATAGTTTTCTGTTTATTGTTGTTGTTGAGGGAGGCACGCACAACCAAACAAAAAAAGGTTTATGGTATTAAAAACAAATTGATTGTTTTCTTTTTCTTCGTAGACCCCAAGACGAAGAAAAAATGTTTGCTTTGCTGCCTTCCTTTTAATTCTTCTTGCGCACAGCCCAATGACACCAAAAAAAGTCTTTTTCTTTTATTCTTGTCCAACACAAAAGAAAACAAATGAAACGGCGATGACCGGTGCCACGATACCAAGGGCTCCGAACTAACCCTAATCGTAAACCTTCTGCGATTCATCTCGGTGCAAGTGTATGTTCAACGAGCCAAAGCTCTGATATTAGTTTTTAGGAATCAAGCGGTGCAGCAGAACCAACACACAAAACACGCACAAACAATTATCACGCAGAAAACAGAAAATAAACGACACAAGGATTTAACGTGGTTCGGTTGGTGTGACCTACGTCCACGAGCTGCAACTAGGGTTTTCTTTATTTGCTCAGTACAAAGATTACAAATACATGACATGGATATATATAGAGACTAATTAGGATTAATAACTTAAGGAACACGAAAACTAAACATGGGCCTAAGCCCAAAGCCTTCACAAACCCAACAATTCTATTGTTACACAGACCGCTAACATTTTGTAAAATTTACAGATAATATTATACTGGCGTTAATTAAGTGCCTAAAAAGTGAGCATCGCGTCTTAAAGAAGGTACTTTCTCTCATTCACACTCACTCACTCTCTCACACACACACCTTAATCATACGATTTTAGTAAATTTCCAGTTTTGTAGGAAGCTGCATGGGTGCTATCAAATATAGCCGCGGGAACTGTTGGTCACAAGCAATTAATATACAAAAGTGAAGCCATGCCTTTATTAATACAGCTTCTGACAACATCACCCTTTGACATTAAAAAGGAGGTGGCTTATGTTGTTGGTAATCTCTGTGTTGCTCCAGCAGAAGGTTCTGGAAGGTCGAGTTTAATACTTGATCACTTGGTTTCATTTGTTAGAAGTGGATGCCTTCGTGGTTTTATTGATTTGGTTAGATCTGCTGATATTGAAGCTGCACGACTTGGTCTCCAATTCATGGAACTGGTAAATTTCAATATCTATTTTGTTAGAGCTTTTTTGGCTTATAGAAAAGTATCGACCCTTCTATTCGACCATTTTTCACTAAAGCCACCAAACTTATGAAAATTTTTCAAAAGCGACCCAACTCGGATCCAGTTTTGTTTATGCCAAATATCTAAATGTGACCAAAAATGTTGAACGATGTAAATTTCCTTCCAATTTTTTGACCCTTTGGTTATGATTTTTTACTTTACAGAGTAAAGTAACTAAGCATGTTTGGGTGGCTGGATTTGGTATAAGTGAAACCAGATTCGTATTTGGGTGACTATAAAGTAGTTTCAATAGTTGGGTGGCCTCCTTTCATTATCCTTAATTTGAAAGGGAAAATGTCATAGAATGGTAATTGAGTTTCAACCACTTCAATACTTCTGAAATAGGATATAGATGATTCCCGCGTCCAACCACTTCAATACTTTCTTAATTACCACTCTCATATTCGGGTTCAACCTTCTTTGTGCATCTCTAGCGGGTTTTGAGTTGGCTCGGTGATGATCCTATGAATGCAAAGAGATGGGCTTATTCCTTTTAAAACTGCAATTATCCGTCCCATGGCTGCTTAATTGAGAAAAAAATTTGTTTGAGTATGTCCAACCTGACCCAACCCGTTTTGCCTCCGTACTAAATATTACCAATCGTTTCTTTTAGACAAGGAATAATGGTATATCCTTCTTTTTATTTCTAATTCATTCTCCTAATAAGGAGACGATGACATGTGTGCACACCTCTTTCTCTCTCTTCATCTCTTCTCTTCATTTTTTTGTCACAAACGTACCGTTGGGAGGATAACAACACATAAAGTAGGAGGATATATCATTTTTCTGAAAAAAAATCAACCTGCACTCCTTGGCACATTTTGGCCAAGTTGAATTATCAGTCCTCTAATTGCATTCCAGATTTTAAATCAAACATACTTTTGCTTTTGTTAATCTGCAGGTGTTAAGAGGGTTGCCCAACGGCGAGGGACAAAAGTTAGTTGAAAAAGAGGATGGGATTGAAGCCATGGAGCGGTTTCAGTTCCACGAAAATGAAGATCTTAGGAATATGGCTAATCAGCTCGTCGACAAGTATTTTGGGGAGGATTATGGGCTCGACGAGTAGTAACCAACTTGTTTGTGTTGTATCTTGGTATGTGATTTCCCACAAGTTAATCATGTAACATTAAGCTTTGATTTCTCAAGGCTAATTGTTGACAGTTGCAGTTTCTTACTTTGTTCTTATGTTTTGAGTATATATGATGTCAATGACATACAAACCAAATTAGTCGAGGTTGAAGATGGTCAACGGTCATCCAGTAGTTAATTGATCAGGTAAGTTGGTTTAACATCGTATTGAAGCATTCACGGGTTGCTATATCTTAGCTATAAGAAGTCTTAACAGGAGCAATCTTTTTATCCTTTGGGATGAAGGTAAGGCCGTAAGGCTCGCTCCATCACTCAATTCCCTGACCATACTAGTAACTCTGCTACAAATTGGATTCTACTAGTACGTTTGTTTGTTTGTTTTTTTCTTTCCGTGGTTTGGTTTCTGGATTGGTATAATACAATACAATCCATCCAGTAAGTAGCATGATGCATCATTCTGTAAG
Source organism: Flaveria sonorensis (assembly GCA_025506505.1). NCBI lineage: Eukaryota > Viridiplantae > Streptophyta > Magnoliopsida > Asterales > Asteraceae > Flaveria > Flaveria sonorensis. The sequence continues at coordinate 63,821,201 of CM046434.1, read as the reverse complement.
TTTTCTCATTTCTTTTTTTAACATAATATATCTTTACTTTTTTGTCTATTCTTTTTTAAAAGTTCCATATATGTCAATTAATATGTTGAAGATATAATATTAGTCGTTACAATGTTGTCATGATAATGCGAGTCAAAACCTAACACGAGTTGTGTCTTCATTCTTTAATGGCTGGTTAAATATCCTATGATTTCTAATCATATATACAAGTGACACATCGTTAGTCTTTGTCATGTATTGTATGTTGTATATTCACATTGTCGGGTTACAACTATTAAAAAAAACCCACAAGGTGAAGCCACCACACTTTTCTTGTATGTTTTTACAGCTAAAAGTTGTTTTCACAAAATATATAATCAAGTTCACAACTTTCCAACTAAGAACCAAAAATTTCACTTAAAACTCAAATCTTTTATTAGTATACTCAATCTTCCATCATAAAAATTCTACCTTGCATTCTAATCACTTAAATACAAATGCTTTGTAAATATACAAACTTCAATCAAATTGCAACATGAATGGAATACTTTATCGTCTGTCTGTTGTGAAACAAATTGAATTTGCAGGTTTCAGTTCTTGTTTTGCAACTGATTTTTATGTTCATAAGCGTGAACAAGTGTGGGTGTGTTGTGTTAGGAAATGCGAAAAATAGTAGAAGCTAGACAAAATTTCACCAGCCAAACACTTTAACAAGAGATATTAACTAACCCCCTGACCCCTCTCTTTAAGTTTTAAAGTACCCCTAAAAATATCAAATCAAAGAAATTAATTTTATACTTTAGTATGGAAAATGATGAATTTTATTAATGTTACAATTTAAACCTTGAGGGTTACCGCAAGTAAAACGCAAGAGGTTTAGCGAAACCAAATTTAATTACTATTGGATCAAGTTTTCATATGCAAATATTATTTTCCAATGATTTTTAGTATAGATGATTGAGATGAAATACTTAAAGCAATTAAAAAGAATAAATCTTGGGTTTGAATTTCTCAGAGTAAAAATACTTTGGGTTAAATTGTATGTTTCCTTCTAAGAGAATAGAAAGCATAATCTCGATTGAAAAACAAATAAATAAATTCTATTAAAATAATAATAATTTTTTGAAACATGGTACTAAGTTTGTCATTATAAAAAATATATATGAATATTATTTTCTAAAAACGTACAATATTCGCCTTTTTAGTTATCTGGGTATCTTCTGGACCATTTACCTAGGTAGGCGGAAACGACAATGCTTCATCAAGAAGTGAAGTGAGATTACGAACATCGATTTCCGCAAAATAAAGATCCATACTTTAATTTATTTTTTCAAAAAGATATGTAAAAACTCAAAGAATTAAATGGGCCCAGTGGCCCCAATACTCATCTGCAGCTCTCAGTCATCCCAGATCTCATATCAACTCCAATTGCTTCACAAGATCTAGGGTTAACCGATTACACATGTGACTGATTCAAAAACCCTCAAAGATCTAAATCAGCTTTTTTGTAGGCAAGTTTTCATGTTCTTTGTGTAATTTGATTGAGTTTGTTGTTCTTTGTGTTAATTTCCATCTGGGTGTTGATTTATTGCTTGGATCTTGAATTCTTGATGATTTTCTTTAAGTATGTAATGTGGATTGTGCTGTTTTGTAGTTAGTTTTTGATGTTCATTGTTACTGAATTTCATCAAGTTCTTGGTGAATTAAGATTAGGTTTAGTGTGTATATCAGCTTCGTTTGAGGCAAGTTCTCATGTTCTTTGAGTAATTTGATTAAATTTGGTGTTATTTTGTGTTAATTTCCATTTGGGTCTTGATTAAATGCGTGGATCTTGATGTGTTTCTTGAAGCGTATAATGTGGATTGAGTTGTTTCCTATTTGGATTTTAATATCAATTTTATTGAATTTCATCAAGTTTTTGGTGGGTTTGGTTTCATGTGTATAATCATGCTACTAAAAATTCATTGTTTGACAAAAAATTCATTGTTTGACTTTGAAGGTCAAATGGATGATTTGTTTTGGTTTAAGATTGATACATGTTATTTGAAATTCAAGAACAAAAGAACTGCCAAGTGAATCGAAGTTTGGGATTAACGTATTATTATCAAAAAAAGAAAAATTACGGGGTCAAAAGTAGTAATCCCATAACAAGATCTGTTATGAGTTTGACTTTTAAATGTCAAAGTTCATATCTTTGCTGTGCAATGATGAATTTGTATTGCATCATAATAATGTCTTCTGATATAATTACAGATGTTATTTGGGATATGATAATATAATGGGGAAGAAAGGAAGCTGGCTATCTTCAATTAAAAAGGCTCTCAGTCCCCACTCAAAGGAAAAGAAAAACCAGGTTTGATATAACTTAAAACTGTCAATTGTGAAAATCATTAAACAGCAATGAGTTTTCTGCTGGAAAAACCAATTGGATCAATCCAAAAATATATGCAGACACGTATAATTGAAGTAACATTCTTTGACTCTTTTAGTATATTATTGAACTTGACGCACAATTACAAAGACACCAATGACCCCTATTTATACTAAACCAACTTGCAGACCAAGTTACCCTACTTAGACTTAAATTAGGAAACATAATCAAACTAAACTAAGTAACTAAATCAGACTCAAACAATTAAATAAATAACTTTCCTATTAACCCTTCTAAGTATTGAATAGTGACAAGATTAGTCCAACATTTTCAATACTGTTTCATTAAAATCACTCAAACATTTTTCAATCGTGATAACCTTTAAAGTTTCTATATTGTTTCATTATAGTAAAATTCTTCATAATTGGTTAAAACTTAAAACTGTCATATATGGAATAGTTATGGAACTTGATCATTGTTAACCAAGTTTTATAAGTACTTCATTTAGGTCACCTAGTTTAACTCCTTATAAAAAAGTTTCAAAACAGTGAACAATGTTGAATGAGAATGATTTCTTTAACTGAAAAAGTTTGAGTGACTTTAGTGGGAACAATGATAAAACTTGGTTACTATTTGTTGGTACTGTATATTCAACACAATATTATTGAGCTAAATTCATGGTTAATATACAATAATTTCGTTATTTGATTTCAGAAATTAAAGAAGAAAGGGCTTGAAGATGAAAAACCTCCAGTTTCTATCACAAAACCCGCCAGTGGATCTCATGTTTCTCCTCCACTTCCACCACCAGAGGAAGTGAAACCGATTAGAGTGGATAATGAGCAAAAAAGCCATGTTTACTCTGGCACTGCTGAGGCGTCTGCGACTCAGGCTGTTGCTGAGTCCACTCGACCTACTGAGTTGACTCGGTATTCAGGAAAATCAATGGAGGAAACAGCAGCTGTAAGAATTCAAACAGCTTTTCGAGGGCATCTGGTACGTTCTTAGCGTTTAAAATCTTTAATTCTTGTAATATGGATCTTGATGTAGAGTTAGATGGTAAAATCTCAAATTTTTTGTCTCTTCCTAATTCTTTAAGGTTGTTTTCTTATCAAACATGAATTTTGTGAAGGATTTCATGTATTGTTTCAGGCGAGAAGGGCGTTACGGGCTTTGAGAGGTCTTGTTAGATTGAAAACTCTAATCGAAGGCCCAACTGCCAATCGACAAACAGCAAGCACACTCAAATGCATGCAAAATCTATCTCGTGTGCATTGTCAAATCAATTCTAGGAGGATCAGAATGTCTGAAGAGAATCAAGCTCTTCAACGACAACTTTTACAAAAACAAGCGAAAGAACTCGAGATTTCACAGGTTAGTTTTACATGATTTTGTTTATTAGAAGCAAGAAATCATTATAACGGATATGCACAAATGCTACAACAGATGGGAGAAGAATGGAACGATAGCTTGCAGTCGAAGGAACAAATTGAAGCAAAACTACTGAGCAAATATGAAGCAACTATGAGACGAGAACGTGCCATGGCTTATTCGTTTTCTCATCAGGTACGTAATCATGTCGCTCTGAAATATAATGTATGACATTATGTTGAGATGTATTCAATCTGAACTTGTTACACTCCTTTTCAAAACAGCAACCATGGAAGAAATCAGCGAGAACGACAAACTTGCTCTTCTTGGACCCCACAAACCCACAATGGGGCTGGAGCTGGTTAGAGCGATACATGGCCAACCAACACACTTCTACCCCTTCAACTTCAAAACTAACAGCAGGCAGTCCAGTGGCATCACAGAAGTCTAAACGCGGGTCTAATCCTAGAACCTATGGGCCGGGCCCTGATGATGATTTGAGAAGCGTGTTCAGTACACAGTCTGAGATGAAAAGAAGGCATAGCATCGCAGGGTCGTCTGTGAGAGATGATGAGAGTATGGATAGCTCTCTGTCGGTTCCTGGTTACATGGCGCAGACGAAATCTGCAAAAGCCAAATCAAAGGGTCAGAGTATGGTGGGACCGCAGGCTAGACCGAGGCGCCATTCGGGCCCACCCAAGGTACAAAGCAACAGTTTCGTGGTGGTTTGAGCAGGTTCTTGGTCAGGGTCTAAAATAAGAAAGTTTGTTAGAAGAGGGGTTAAAGTTGATTGTTGTTAACTTGGTAGTCATTTAAGTCATTTCTTATAGAATTGAGGGGTGTGGGTATAACTTTATAATTGTTGTTTTGATATCAATGAATGATTTGATAAACCATACACTGATATATTGAGAAACTTCACTTTTTTATATGTATTCCCAATTTGTCTCCCTCACTTTTCCAAATCCTTCATAGATTCTCTTATCCCATAAAAATTTGGGGTATTAATTATGGTTTAAATTAAATGTTAACCTAAACATGACACGAGACTGAAAATTATGTTAGACGCATGAATCAAAAAATCATACTAGACACATACATGTTTTTCTCTTATAACTCATAAGTCTTACCAACAAAAGTTAAAGTTTTGAGTTTATTTATAAAAATAAACTAGATCAATACATGAAGGACTTAGATGAATTCTCAATTAGGTATGGCTGCAAGTTTTGAATTCTCAAAAGTTCAAGTTTGAGTTAATTTATAAAAATAACAAAAGTTCAACTTTTGGTCGAGTTGTTTAAGTAGACCAGTAGACAATTATGACTGGAAGCAAGTAAAAATACATTACAGTAGACGTATGGGTGCGAAGATATCTTTTCAGACTTGAACTAGAGATGGCAAAAAAAACCGGTTCGGAAACCGGTTCGGGCGAAAAACCGAAACCAGTTTCAGGCCCAAACCGGTCCCGGTCCGGTCCGAACCGCCAATTCCTCCACCAGTTCGAAGGTTCAATTGTTGAAACTGGTTTCAAACCGTTTCTCAAACCGGTTCCCCAAACCGGTTTTAAAAAACTAGTCGTTATGTAACGGCTGTATAGCCGTTTTTTGACAGTTTTTTGTGTTTTTTTACCATTATACCCCTATTAAGTTAGTATAAATATGCATTGTATGTTTTGATTGAACCACAACAACTTAAAACGCTCTCTATTCTAAAAAACGCTCTCTATTCTAAAAAACGACTCGTTCAATTAAAAAAAAACTTTCAATACTCTCGTTCATTTCAAAATGGCTTCATCAGCTCAATCATCCATTGGTTGTGACGCGTCTTCATGGTGCTAAATACATTATGGTGCACTTACGAAAAATGGTTAACGGTCAAAACAAAACTCGTTTTTGTCAAATACAAATACAACTTTGAAAAAACACATTGAGTATAAATATTGTAAGGCTTTGAAAGGTGAATCGTCTCGAGGTCAAGCTTCGATGACAAGCGAAGAGAATGTTGGGGCTTATGACGTTGATGCGGTTCGTGAGCAAATGGGCTTACGACTAGGCTAAATGTTTAGTTTTTAAAAAATTACGTCGTTTGAATTATTTATATGTTTTGAATAGTGTCTTTATTTTATATTTTATGCAATCTTTGATTTTTAAGAATTAAATTATTGAATAAATTTAATTTTAAGCTTTTTGTAATGTTTTATGTTTTAATATTTATACATAATTTATATAAATATGTTTTATGATAAAAACAAATAATCATATTTAATTTTACATGTATCATAAATCATAATTATATTTTTATTTAAAATTTTAATTAATTACCTTGGATTAAAAAAAAACAAAAAAACAAAAAACCCGAACCGGTTTTCAAACTGGCCCGGACCAATTTGATAGGTTTGGGTCTCCTTGTTTTGAAACCGGTTTAGGAACCGAACCAGTTTAGAGTTCAAACCGGTTGAGAACAAACCGGCTCAAACCGGACCGGTTTGAAACCCGAACCGACTTGGCCCTAAAAACCGGTTTGTACACCTCTAACTTGAACACTCTATGTGCTACTAAAGGTAGAGGCAGTGTTCACCCTCATCCATTGCTAACCATGTCTTGTCTCCATGTCACATCCCTCATTTCCTTCTTTGTCTATTAACCGTTGACACACACGCGCTCGACTCAGAGAATCTAACGCAATATCACATTTGTGAGGCGTCGTCCCCATTAGTACTTTTATGTCACATCACTGTCACCTCAACCATCCCTAAAACTTATGTTGATCTAGGGACTGGTTATATAACTAATAGTTAAATAACAAAATGTAACTTAAACATAGTTTAGGGGAAGTATTAACAAATTTACACACCTTTTAAAGCGAACTAACGTTCAAAATTTTCAGCCCATTGCCTCCCATTGTCAATTCAAAATAATAATTTCATTTCACTCCTTTACAATTCTCTCACACACATTCACACAGTGGTTTTCTTCATAGATTCAGATCAATTAGGGTTTCGGTTTTGCAATCAGTGATATGGAAGATAGTGTCGGAAAAGATCTTGAAGTGAAAAGATCCTGTGAAGCGAACAACGAAGCTTTATCTCAGAGCGATGACCTCCAGATCGCTGTTTCGTCTTCTTCCGCACTTACTATAGATCGATCTTCAGGTTATTATTGTGTTAAACTTCATTTTTACATAGGATTGAGATTTGGTTTCTGTTTGTTGACAATTTAAATAGGATTTAACAGGAGTTTAACTCGAATCGACAGAAGAATACCTTGAATTCTGATTATGTGTTTCAGTTTCAGATTATTATCGACTTTATAACTGTTTGTTTTATTCTGACAAAACTAGTACCAAATGAGCAGTTTTGGATAATATTTTTTAAAACCAAAAGTCCAAAAGTAGAAGATGTATGTAGCCTGTTCTGAGGAAAAGGGGGCATCAAGTTCTATTAGAGTTAAGTTAACCATACTAAGTTAGCTTGAGCTTGTGCATAGGTGTGTTGCTTAAGCGAACAGATATGTATCAAGCGGCACTGATTATTTTGGTGCTCATAAGATATGGTATTATTCTGGATTGGATAAACTAGGAGGCATGGAAGAATTGGTCAACTGGTGTTCATGTTTGTTTTTTTAGATAATGAACGTGTAGCCTTTGTTCTTTGATATCTATATCTTGTTTAATTTATTGTCAATGGAATTCTTTGTTTAATCTGGTGTTCCATTGATTCAGATGATGACCCTCTTCCTTCCTTTAAGAACTTTTATGATACATTTGATGTGATTTTCTTGAAAAAAGGGGAGGGGCTCATTGGGAAAATGCTAGAACTCATCAACCGCACTTGTGCAGAAACATATATAAGTCGAATGATAATAAGGGGGTACTGACACTATCACTACTGTCTCCTAATACAAAATCCATATGTACTTTTCTTTTAATATGCAGGATTAGGAGACTAGTAAATCTAGAATTTGTATTAGCACATAGTAGTGCCAATACTAGCTATCCTTATCTACGAAGGAATTCAAATATGACTTAAACTCTATCTAATCTATAGAATAATTAAATCACAATTATCTTTTCCTAGCTAATAGACCAAGCTAGATTTATTAGACAAATATCCCATTAGCCGACTTGCCACATTGGTCTTCCAATCCAACTCCTACTCGACCTGAACCGAGAACTAATTTTCAACATAGGTGTGATAAATAATTGTGTTTGATCCTAAACAAATTTCAAAAAGTTTTTTGTTTAGTTTGTGGACTTTCATCTAGCAACATTTTGTTAATTCTTGTAACTGAGATTGTGATTGGCTATGTATTTGGTCCTTAATCCTTATAGGCTAATTTAATCTACATAAGTTTCACTCAACAGGTAGGTTGGTTTTGATTTAATTTGAAGATGACCAACAGTGCTTGTAGAACTTTTAATTTACCAAATTATCTTACTAACTTAATGTAATTTGTATTACAACCAGGACCTGGGAATGAGACAAGTTTTGAGCAAACAGGAACAGTTGAGACTGATGCTAATAAATCAACTAGTGAAGAGATTGAAGAAATGCCCAAACTGACTGAAACACACGAACCTGAAAAATCAATAAAGAAGTTCAACTTACGCAAAAGTTTAGCGTGGGACAGTGCCTTTTTCACGAGTGACGGTATGCTATAATTCTAATTTTGATGCACATTGCATTTTTTATGGTGTACTAATTTTATTGTATAGGGTGTTTGAATTTTCATTTAGGAAATAATTATCTGATTACAAAGAAGATTTACACATGATAAATTTTAAATGTTTGGAGAATAAACAAATACTTCTTATTTGATTATTAATAATCTGTTATGGATAATGAGTTTCGTACCAGCTGCAACTAATCACCCATTTGCAATGTTTTTGCATATTCAAGCTCAAAAACATCTTACTATAATTTAAACAGCAAAAGCACATCCAAACATTACCGTCCATCTTAATTGCAGCTGTTTATTTGAGTATTATTATCTGGTACGTTGTAGTAACTTTCAAAAGGCACATCCAATACTCTCTTTGTCTTGCAAATTCAAGCTCGTTCTCAGAGTTAATTCTTTGTTGTACACAGGTGTTCTTGATGCAGATGAGCTATCAACTATGATTAAAGGAGGTGATAATGGTGTAAAACATTATTTACCAGGAATCGAAGAGGAAGTTTACAGATCAATGGAATCAATCTCAACATTAGAAAGTGATAATTTGTCACTTGATTGTCTTGAAGCTGAACTATTTCAAGACATTAGAGCTTCAATTCAGAATTCTAATAGATCATCTAATGTGAATAATTCAAGTATCAAGTTGTCATCAGGAAAGATAGATTCTCAACCAAACATTAGCACTTGTGAGTATGCCTTGTATATAATAGATGCAAACCAACTGCTTTAATATCTTCTTATTTTTTTCTTAGCAATCATTATATTTTCAAGGTTTGAGTTTAAATCACTTTTTCTATGTTGTATGTTGTTTTTGCTACAGCTTCAAAGAAGGCGGATCTTGATTCTGGAAAACGGGTATGCTACTATGTTTCCTATTGTCATCTATTTTCTGATTGTAGTAAAGGTGGATATTTTGACCCATTTACTCATGATTGGTGTCTTTTTGTTAATCTCTAACTGGTAAAACAAACAAGCTAGCTAAAGATAAAACACATCTAGTGGCTCAAACAGGCTTAATTTTTTTTTAATAAAAGCAATAACTTTTGGACAAAAGTGTTCTTGGTCAAACAAACCTCTACATGAATGATCTGTTTTGACCTGGCCGACCAGTCTATTTCCGCCTCTGGAATCTAGTAATTACTGATTATTTACTAATTTTGATCTGTTTTTGTGTTTGATATGTTTACTTGTTTAAATGAAGCTTGGTGCAAGAAAAAAAGATACTAATACTTCATCAATTCCACAACCTAAAATAATCAGCAGAGTGAATGTAAACAAGAACTCCACATCAGCATTAACAAAAAGTGCTTCTTTAAATGCTAATCATGTGAAGAAGGATCAACATACTGCTAAGCAATCTCATGGTAAAAACAAGAACCATTTTTATCCTAGTAAATTACATTTCTTGTCCCTGTGCTTTGCCAAATTTTTGAAATTTGTCTAAAAGATTGAAAATTCACAATTTTAGTCCAAAATCGGTTTAGTTGCATAATCTGAGTCCAAATTCGTTTCAAACACACAATAAACTATAAAATTGTTAAATTTAATGATTTCTATGACACATAAGGTAATGTCCCATCAGGCATTTGGGTAATCTTACCCTTAAACCTAACACAAACGTGAAAATTGCCGTTTTTGGACGTGATTTAATAATTTACTCTTTTTAGTTATTTTCAATTATGCTTTGCATTTATTTTCACATTGGACGTGACAGTTACACAGAAAGGGACTCAAGCAGCAAAAACCACTCAAGTGTCAAGGGTAGCAGGAGTGATTGGTCCTCGAAGGGGTGTGCCAAAGCCTTTGTTAAGTTCCAAATCATCTTCTTCAGGTACTTCAACATCCCTCAAAATGGACCCCACAAGACCATCTTCATCATGTAGCAATTCTAGTAGTTGTTCTTTAGTAACAGATGTAAAAGTAAGATCATCAGCAAATATTTCAAGAAAAAAGTTGATGCCAAAACTGGTAAACTTACAACCACATCAATAATCCCCCAAACACCCTCAAGGGTTAACATGAAGAACAAACCAACACCTGTTAATTCAAACCTTTCTTCAAGCATACCGCCTGCAAGTTCCATAAGTGAATGGTCTTCAGTATCATCATCATCAACCTCTACCATCAATCAAAAGTCTACATCAAGAGGTAGTATTGATACCTTCAGAAAAGGAAATCAATCAGTTGCTGTGCATCCATCTCAAACTGGTTCAGTTTCTCGACCTCCTGCTGTTCAACCAACAGGACTTAGAATGCCATCACCTAAGATCGGGTTCTTTGATGGGGTTAGTTCTAACTTCCAACTTCGAAGTCTCTTGTATGCTTGTTTTCTAGTCCTTTCATAACAAAATCTCATGCTAAGTATCTTGTATCCGTCCTGTTTTTGGTTTTGATATTTTGTAATTTACGGTTTTGGTTTTGACCCACTGAACTCCCTACTTGTAATGCAGGGAAAATCAGGTGCTCGAACCCCAAAAGGAGGCATAAGATCTCAATCTAAGTTGTCAATAGGTGCACCTAAACCTGGAGCCACACATGTTAGTCAAACCAGCACAAATGGTGTTAAATGTGGAAAGATTCCACCAAAAACAGCTGCAGTTGCTACAAACATCAAACCAAGTCCTCAAAAACACGCCCCTAAACCATCAGACCAACAACAAACCTCCAAACCCGAAACCAAAACTTATATTGTAACTTCTGATGCTTCAGACCATAAAAATGAACCAAGTTTGACTCTTTGCATTAGCCCATCTCATAACATGGACACAAACAAACAACCCGATTTGGGAACCAACGGTTACAAGGTACCTTCTAGCGAATGCTTTGTTGATGTGGAGGGCAATAAAATGGATAAATTGAACATAACAGATGGCTTAAGGACTCCATTTGCTGTCAAGAACTCTGTTTCTGATACCAGTGGTGGTGGTGTGGAGGTAACCGAAAAAACTGTCAACTTTTCTTTTATAGAAAATCAACAAAATGAGAATAGAGAGGTTATTTGATTTTGTGGTTTAAACAATACTTTAATGATGTTTTTTGTCTAAATATTTTTATTTATTTTTCGTCTGTGATGTAGCATCCGGAATTTCTAGAAAACATAAATTGCCATTTGTAGTTCTGCTAATTTGTGATTTACATACTGCATGGGATGGAAATTGGGTGTTAGCCCTTGGTTGTACCAGTTTGTTTCTTAGTTAGGCAGAGGGTAAGAGCATCCTGACTCGAGATAAATTTAGGGGTGTAACACAGCAAAACCGAGCCCAAGCTTGTGTAAGCTCGAATGTTATTCAGTTCGAATCCTCGAACTAAGTTTGTGAGTAAATCTTGAAGCTCGATCTTGGATTGGGCTCAATCAAATATCATTTATTAATCATTTGATTGTTATCAATACAACATAAATATATATCATTTAATTGGCTTTATTATAACTATATATAATAATCTTTATTAACTTATACATTTTAACACTATTAAATGAGATTATTATATGTACATAATATTAGGCTTGTCTAGACTCAAGAGGCATGTCTAGGCATAGCTTAGTCAATCTAGGTACACGAATATGAAGCTTGAGTTTAATCTAATTTAAATTCGACTCAATTAGAACTTTACGAGCTCAACTAATTTATTCTTAGAGCTGGCAAAAAAGGTCTTATCGTGTTTAACAAGTTAAAGATGACGCGCAGAACTCACGTATTAAATATGCAAAAGACTTGTTTAACTACTTATATATTATGCCTATAATTTTTTTTATATGTTTTTATGAACCAAGAATGTGAAATAATACAGTTTAGTCTTCTAATTTTAACTATCTTAAAAAATGTAAAAATAAAAAATATATTTTTTATTAAACAGGTTTAATCGTGTTATAAGCAGGTCCAGAATTATCAACAATTATTCTCCATCCTATTAAACAAAAGTTGCAATAAAATTGGGTCCCATTGGCTAAATAGTTGGACCAGTTAGACTTTATTGCCTTGAGTATATGGATTTGATTACTTTGGTTTCGACTCGTGAGCTGGTTTGATTAATTTGGGTTGTACATCGGGTTGTGCTTGCATGTGGGCTACGCTTAAATGTTTTATTGTACCTTACACGAGATAAACTTATAAAGTACAAAATATTTGTTGACTTGCTAGGTCTAAATGTGTGAAATTTGCATTCAAAGAGGTAGGGATAACACATAAGTGCACATTTCATATTTTACTCACTACCGTATTAACGTCATATTATTCTTTATTCGTTCATCACTTCCGCAAAGAAATGGTTATCATTATACCACTCTTCATTCCACCCATTATATATATATATATATAAAGTAAAGTTTATTTTGTTAACCTTTATGTATTATGATAGCCCGTTAACCATAATATAACGAAAACTTTACATCATGATTATGCGGTAAAACTAATTTTTACATCCTGTTACACCACTGATGTAACGATTTCCTCTCCAATTTCAAAATTTTTCTCCCCTTTTAAAATCTTCACATATTTTACTAAAACTTTCTTATTTTTTTTTGTATGATATTTTTTTATACAAATTACACCATTAAATAAATTGTTTTAATATAATTAATTATAGTATAGTCTTACTATATTAAAATTTTTTTAACGTTCGTTATGAACCATTAGTTTTACCACTGTAATTCTAACTTACAGTGGTGACGTGGCCTACTGTGTATCATTAGTTGGGTTAATAAGTTATCACAATAAACAAGTAACATTTAATCTCTATCACAATAATTAACACTACCGACGAAAAAAAATGTGATAATATGAGCTTGAGTTATTTATTTATTTTTTAATATCTTATATTCAAACCTGCCTAAAGATTTTTGGAGTGAAATTGAGAAAACATACGAAACTTTAAAAAAATAAATTAATGTTTTTAATATTTAAAAAAATAATAAATTATTTTAGTTAAACTTTAGAAAGAAAAATTAAAATGAACTCTAATAATTATAAACACGCGTAAGCTGTTAACACGATAATTCCTTACCCTTGACACTATTTTCGTTTTACTGTTTTAGTTACCAACTCCTTCGCCTCTCCCGTAGACTCGGACACTCAGATCGAATCATTACTATTACTATTACTATGAACATCATTGCAATCTTCAATTTCTTCACACAATCACTATATCCATCATCATTCCATCATCATCATCATCATCGAAGAAGAAGAAGATTGTTCTGCTAATGGCATGTATGAAGCTCGGCACTAAGACTGATGCATTCCGACTTGAAGGACATATTTGGTAACCACGCTAATCAGACTTTTTAATTAGGACTTTTATCACATTTTGAAATCAGTTTATATCGATTGATTACCTGTTCGTTGTTTTTTGATCAGTTACAGTTATGTCTGCATCAATGTTTGATGATTTGGGATAGTTATGCTATGTTCTAAAATTCAATTTCATCATGAAGTTGTTATTGATTTTAGGGTTTATTGTAAGGTTTGATATGATCTACGTAGTTTTCTGGAACTCAAACCCTAAAAGTGGAGGATAGTTCTGATTTTGCCCATTTGTTTATGCAATTATGCTTACTGTTTAATCAATTCCCCTGATTCTGGAATGATTCAGTGATAATCACAATATTGGGGGTTTAGGCAAGTGAATTATATAAATGACGATAGGAAACTTGCATGAGGTACTTGAAGGTACCTGTTTCATCTTCTCTGTTGAACTGATACGGTTTACATCAAGCATTTAATGATGTTTTGTTTCAGGCAGTGTACAACTGGACTTCCAGGTGACGTCACAATTGAGATTGGGGAGATGTCATTTCATCTTCATAAGGTGCGTAGTCATCAAGTTCATTTGAATTCGGTATTGTTCATGGTAGAATAGATCAAACGATCCATTAGCCTTCGCTTTTATGTTTGTAAATGGTTGAAAAAGTAAACCACCTATATCTGTGAAGGAACTTGGGTCATATAGTTAATTTGATGGACGCCTTTTCATCTGCATACATCAGATAGAGGATTTACCTGAAACATACATTAAACAAGTAACAAATAAATGACAAGATCAAGTGAGTTTAATTAGACGAGAAGTTGAAATGTCATTACTTGGAATTAGAACAAAGATAATCAACTTTTAGCCACCTAGACATGTGAAATTAGGGCTGCAAACAAGCTGCACTCTTGCTCAACTAGGAAATTTCAATTACCTATGTGTGTGGTTGTTCAATTTAGAACTGGAGTTGTTTTGAGAACTGCTAGTCACTAGCGTGTTTGGTTCCTAACACTAACAAACGTTAAAAATGGATGCAAGTAGATGTGAAATGATCATTTTACCCCATGCTTAAAGACAATACAAAGACACATATTAAAATGCAGGGTAAGGATATCAGGCCTAAGTTGGCCTGACAACCCCTGGCCTCCCCGCATGTGCGGAAGTCCCCTTTTTTTTATTAAATGAACTCAAGCTCGATCTGAGCTTGCGATGCTCTCTTTTGGATTGTTGGATAAAACACGACAAGTTTAAGACTCTAGTTAAATCTCACCTCAATTGAGCAGATATGATGCAATTGATATTATTGCAAGAATCTAAGGACTAAATTGATAAACCTCTTTCTTGAGGTTTGTAAATGAAAAAATATCCATGTTCATTAACTATTATGCACTAATCAACATCCATACATAGATGTACACTAGTGGAAATGCCCCCGCGTTGCAGCGGTATGTCTGTTGCGTGATTTTTTAAGAATTCGATTTTAGTCAGTATCGGCTCGGTGCGTTATAACGTAAATTAAAAAATCAAAATAAAATTATTGAAAAATTTGAATGAAAGTAAACAATTACGTATATTACAAAAGTCTTTAAGACAATTATATTATACCAACAAGATTACTGAAAGCATGTGTGGTATTTGTGGTAAGAAATCACTTATTACCTAAATTTTAGGGGGGGTTTCGTTTTATAAATGTAGGTTAGAGTTTTATGATCATCGGATACAGCTTTCGGTGGTGATTTGCATTGACCGGAGAAAGTTAATGGAGAAATTGTTACCACAAATTACCATCTTGATTATTATTGAGCTGTTAATAACCGGCAAGGGAAAGGGGAAGAGTGATTAGTGCTCAATCGCAATGAATGAACGACATTGAAAGTAAATGGCGGTTTTGTTTAGCCACATGTATATGTTTTAGTATTTGTATTATAAGTATCATATGTTATACTTTATTGTAAGAGCGTAAATGAAATAAAATGGTTAATTTTTTGAAATTTAAGCATAACTTTTCATATGGGTGTCTTAATCCATATGTAAAATTATCATTCTATCCTTCTTTTACTTTTATTATAAAAGATATAGATAAATATTAAAATTATTAAACTCATAATATGACTCCAGAAAAATATGAGTATTATAGTTATTATAAATATAAAGATATATATAAGTTATATAATTAAATATTTAAATAAAATAATGCTTAATTTAAATAGTATTTAGTAATAAATATAAATAGTAAATATAAATTTAAATGTCAATTTATATTATCATAAATAAATAAAAATTAACGAAGTGAATTAAATAATATTATATTATTAAATAATGTATTAATATTATTTATTAAATATATGAAAGAGACAAGGGCAAAAATATCAAGGTATATAAAATTTAATAGATAAATTTACCATATTGTCCCT
Organism: Flaveria sonorensis; assembly: GCA_025506505.1. Taxonomy (NCBI): domain Eukaryota; kingdom Viridiplantae; phylum Streptophyta; class Magnoliopsida; order Asterales; family Asteraceae; genus Flaveria; species Flaveria sonorensis. The sequence goes on along the minus strand of CM046434.1, from coordinate 63,805,149 downwards.
AAAGTGTTTTAAAATTTTAATCAATTCCCTATTCTACCCCTTTTAAATGTCTTGCACTCCTTTATACATATTGCTTCAAAACTTGTATGCTTGGTAAAATTGCATCTTTATCCAAAGAGATACATTATATAGTAGTATGGATATATGCATATGAGGTTGAGCTTAGTTTTTCTTCTTTTTTGCATCTGTTTTTTTACAGTTTCCTTTAATCACAAGAAGTGGGCTATTATCAAAACTTATTGGAGATTTTTCAAATGAAGACGAGCATGTTTGCATTGTGCATCTAGATGAGATACCAGGTGGATCTAAAACATTCGAACTTATAGCCCGATTTTGTTATGATATGAAAATAGAGCTTACAGCCCACAATGTTATCAGCCTTCGATGTGCTGCAGAATTCCTAAAAATGACTGATGAATTTGGAGAAGAAAACTTAATTACACTAACCGAAAACTTTTTACTTGAAGTTCTCGCCACTTGGGCGGACACCATGAAAGCTTTAGAATCCTGTGAAGAAGTTCTTCATGATGCAGAAGAATTACTCCTTGTTTCCCGTTGCATTACTTCTTTAGCGAAAAAAGCTTGCATGGGTTTCAATAATCACGAAAAGACACCAACTTCCACCATTTGGAATGGGATTTTAACTACAAACAAACCCGCATCGACGTATGATGATTGGTGGCATAAAGATGTATCCTTTCTCGGTTTACATCTTTACAAACGGGTAATTCGGGCTATTGCATCACGAGGAATGAAAGCTGAGATCGTAGCTGGGTCTCTTGTGGGTTATTTGAAAAGATACATACCATTATTGAACCGGGAATTGGGTTTTAACGATGCTAACTATTATAAAACAGTTTCTCCTTCTGAAGCGGATCAAAGAAATCTTTTTGAAGATATCTTAGATTTGTTTCCTAACAAAAAGGGGATCATTGCCACCACATTTCTTCTACGGCTTCTTCGTACCGGCATGATTTTACATGTGAGTCCAGCATGTCAAGAAAATCTTGAGAAACGAATTGGGGCGCAGTTGGATTCGGCTGTTTTAGAGGATGTTCTGATACCAAATCAGGGGTTTAATACAGTGGAAACTTTGTATGACATTGATTGTTTCCAAAGAATACTTGAATATTTCATGTTTATGCACCAACCTTCTAGTGCAGTGTGTTCGCCATGCATAACCGAAGAGGGGTCAGAGGGAGCGAGCGGAGCCCAGTCTTTGGAGGCAATTACATCAGTGGCTAATCTGGTTGATGCGTTTCTTGCAGACGTGGCTGCTGATGTTAACTTGAAACTCCCGAAGTTTCAGTCTCTTGCTTCTTCTGTTCCTGACTATGCTCACCAAGCGTCTGATGGCATTTATCGCGCAATTGATATTTATTTTAAGGTAAAACTTTTCTTACTCAATTCTAAGATTCCGTCCTGCATCAAGTGTTTTTGAACCCTGGAAACACACCGTGTTAAATTTCCAAAAATACCTTTCATCTTGCATGTATTTTGTAGCTTGGTGAAGTTCTATTCAGCCCCAAAAATACCATAAAAGTTTCAAAAATCATGATGCTAGGTGACAATTGTTGCATAAAATATGTTAGTTACTTACACAAGTCACACCAAAGCTGGTTACCTTTCTAAGCGATCAATCTATTAACTGATAAAACATGACGTCACTACCTGCTGTTTAACTGCTAGTTTTAGAGGCTGAAAGGTCAACATTTTGTTGGTTAACTAATCTTGCTAGGATTAAAGGTTTATACGCGTTGTTGTTATAACAACGATACAGGCACATCCATGGCTTTCAGATTATGAGCGAGAGCAACTGTGTAGACTTATGAATGTTCAGAAGTTGTCAGTGGAAGCCAGCGCTCATGCAGCTCGTAATGAGAGGCTTCCTATGCGCGTGATAGTTCAAGTTATCTTCTTTGAACAGATACGGATCAGAACATCGATTGCTGGGTGGTTTTATGTGTCTGAAAATGAAGGCGGTGAAGTGGTTGGGTCACATGGAAGAGGAGGCGGTGGGAGGGCGGGCATGGGCGATATGAGGGAACGCGTTCTCGGGCTTGAGAAAGACTGTGAAACCATGAAGTTTGAGATTCGGAAAATGATGAAAAACAAGAGAAGTTGGATTTCTTTTTGTAAGCGAAAAAGTAAGAAAATTTGATTACACTTTTGTTTACCAAACATGTTTTTCTAAAAAGCCTGCTTATGTCAAAACAACAATCTTTAGTTTCTTAACAGTAATAGCCAAGTTGTTTATGTAGAAAAAGTTTGAACATGAGTTTTTTAGGAGGTTATCCAGGTACCTTATAACTAGAGTCTAGACAAGCTTCTCATGTTTGATCATATTTAGTTTATGGTAAAATTGAATGGAAATTTTTTTCCCCAAAGTTCTGGTGGGCCTTAATGGTTGGGCTTTAGCCCACTTCTTCATATCTAATCTTTATTAAGCTGCATAATCCTAACTCTTAACCTTTTAAGTCTCAACATAAAATACATGACCTGTTTTAAAATCATAACATCTTTTTGATAACATCAATATCTCATTTTAAGGCTGTTTAGATTACTCCTATGTTGTAACTATGTGTAAACTTAGGTAGTCTAACAGAGTATTTAATCTTATCATTATGCTACCAACGCAAGTAACTTTAAATCATATCACAAAACACTTTTCTTTGTATTTTCGTAAATATAAACGGGTCAACACACACTCTGACATATGGTTGGTTTAACTCCCAAACTGGCCCAAATATCTTTAAAATTTTAACGCCTACTTTTTGACCCCCTTGATTTGGTTATTGGATGATAGTAAAATAGTGGTTAGGTTGTACTTATTAAAGTCTAAAGGATGTTAAAAGCTAGCTCTTGAACACATCCTTGAGCTATATTAAGCAAAATTCTTCTATAAATAAATAGGTAATCATTAATTTTAGTTGTAAAATAATAATACACTTCTAGCTTTTTAAAAAAGATTATAATTACAAAGTAGACCAGAGTCAAAAGTATCACACATATAATCTTTAAAAAAATATGTAAAATTACAATAAAAGATTTTATCAAAAAACTTGAAAATAAGAATGTGGGTTAGAGACCCTTATGGTCACATCAATGGTTGTCTCCAACATATTATATCATCTGTTTTTGCTTCAAACATGTTTCCAACATTACCTGCCACTTTTCTCACTCTCCATGTGAGCACCATCATGGATTCAAATCAAAATCATGATAGGTTTCTTTCCAATTTCTGATTTGTACAGTACAATCAATCAATGCATACTGTGCATCAGTGCTTGTCTTACTACAACACTTTCAAAAAGGATCTATTTCCTGTAGTGCAAAGTCAAAAGTTGACTAACCAAAAGCAATGTACAAAATTAGAATGCAGGATATACAAGTAATAACAACAGTTGGAAATAACTAAACAGGTGACAATAATATGCATATATATATATATATGGTATCTTTACAACCTGTGAAATAAACAGGGGTTGCAAGTGAAGGGGGTTACAAATGAGAGATTTCCCATATGTTTTCTTGAGGTCATTGCCATCATTAATAATTTACAAAATTAAAAATAAAAAGATTAATACCCTTCACATAAAAAATCTAATTAGAACAAAAGCCCAATTCAAAGTTAGCTCCTTTTCTTTCAACTGTCACAGATCTTTTTTCAAGAAAACCAAAAAGAAACCTTTCTGTGCGGCAAATACTCAAAATATTTTTCTTTCAACATCTAGAGATCTCATAGTCAGTGAATTCAAGTTGTTGTTCTATTTCCCAGTTTAACTTCAAAGCAACTCCTTCATGGCATGGAACATATTCCTGTGTCATTCATCATTTTAGCAATTAGGTTCATTCGGGTCAAAAGCGGTCAAACTGACTAAACTTCATATAATCACTTGAAATCTATAATCTTTTTTTAGAAAATTCAATACCCGTTGTACTTTTACAACAGATGGTGGAAGTTTAACAAAATTTGAATTTGCAAAGTCATTTGTTTGACTTAAAAAGTCAAAGGGTGTGTCTTACCTCCAATTTTCGGACCAAAACCTTTGCCGTCGGAGCAGAGACAATGATGTGGCGCGCGCTTGGGCTAATGAAGCCTTCCTCCACTGCTTTGTCGATAAACGACAGTAATGAGTTGTAGTATCCATCAACATTTAGTAAACCAACCTGCAAGATTTAGTCAAAATCTCAATTTCTTTCAACGAACTTGAATGATTATGAAATTTGAGTAAAGGGTATTTTAGTGATTTTACTGGCTTATCATGAATGCCGAGTTGAGCCCATGTTATCACTTCAAGAAGCTCTTCAAGAGTGCCATACCCACCTGCAATCAAATTTCATTAGTCAATTTCTCGCCACAATAGGAATATGCTAAATCATCATTTTCAAACATAGAATGTTGGTCTAAAGAATTAATAAGATTAGCTACCATGTTTAATAATAAGCAATCTCAAAGTCTTCTTAAACTTAGGATCTCTATGCTATTATTCAAAGAAGTAAGGTCTAGGTCAATAAAAAAAATTCTTTATTTTTACTTCTAAGACGTTGATAGATTGGTCAAGGCACCAGGGTTTAAAAGCATCATCTTTTAATCATGAATCTTGGGATGTGGGTTGTTAAAAAGTTCAAAGCTTTCTTTGATCATAGAGCTTCTGGTACAAGTTGCTTTCACTGCACTAAATATAACAAATCTGGTCATTACTTAATGGTAATTATAAAGTTAAAAGCACACTTCGATTCTTTTTGCCAAGCCAAATATAGCTTCTATGGTTGGTACTTTATGCATTCACATTTGTACATTTGATAGAAAAAGACCAAAGAAGGTAAAATGGTCCCTTTATTGTGAGCAAAGCATTATCTAATATCCTAATTACTTTTCTTGATGATAATTCTAGTCAGACCACTTTGCATCATAAAGAAAATAACTTTCCCATATATTTATTTCCCTCTTTGACTACTGCAAAATCAATCTTTTGAATTAGGATGTTAAAAGAGAATGGAAAACTTAATAAAATATATTGAAAGTTTACACTTTTATCTGGTTTTAGCAAAACCACCATTTATAAAAAGCGGTCAACAGTCGCTACAATCGTCAATCAAAATAGAAGTTGGAGCAAAATTTAACAACAAAGTGTAATGAACTTAAAGGTGGGTTAAAAAGTTACAAGTTGCTCTCAAGTTTTTACTTTTAAAGCCATGAAATATACTGGCGTATATACTGTATGTTTGCGTATCATCATAAATGTGTTTGAATGTATATGTATTAAGCTTGAGTAGCTAACCAACTTTTTACTCTTTTCTATAAGAATAATGGTGCATTTGCAATGAAAATGCATGTGATGACTGAAAAAAAGTAATGAGCAAAGCTTATTTCATCTGATGAATTTGATGAATTTGTACATAGAATTTGTACAATGAAAATGCATGTGATGAATTTGTACATAGAATTTTTGTGAGAGAATATGAAGCTTGTTTCATCTGATGATGAATTTGTACATAGAATATTTTTGTGAAAGAATATGAAGGATAATTTCAGTGATTAAAAACCTGGTAAAGCAATAAAAGCATCAGAATGCTTAGCCATCTCAGCTTTCCTCTGGTGCATATCAGCCACTGCTTTCACTTCTCCTACTGTTTCACCAGTTAACTGTAGAAACAAACAAAACCATAAAATTTTAAAAATGAAATAAAAAATAAAAATTTTGGACCAAGTTATTATAGTGTTGCAGAAATGGTGGACTTTCAGCAATCTCTTGCAGAATTGGTATTCAGAGCCTGCAGTTGATGATGCATACAAGTCCAAAAATTGCTATAATGACTTGTACAACATGCATTAAACTTATGTATCTATTTGCAATTGGCATTTTGTGAATCAGAAAAGGAAAGATTCAAAATGAACCATTTTTAAACAAAAAAAGGATATAGCAGACAAGGCACTGAACATGTTATCTGGATAAGGCTACAAATTACAAGGACCAAGAAATAACCAAACTTCAAAACACATATTTTTCTCACCAATAAAACATTATCAGTCCCATTGATCTAGATAATGAGAATATCATGAAAGTAACTATTTTTTTTTAATATTTATACTTACAAGTTCTTATGTATATAGTCATAAGATACTCGGAATCATATTATGAACCGTCGTAAATTTATTAGAATGTATAAAACTAACTCTACGAAATAAAGTGAATATTCGATAGTTGATACGAGAAAACAAACAAACGAAGGAAGTAAAATATTGTAGATTTGAAAGGAAGCTAATGATACGTGAAAATAAAGTAAATTATGCGTTTTATGATTGATTATTGAGAATAAAATTTTGTGACATGTTTAGTGAGGTAAAAATATACAAAATCAAACTACTATTTTCTGATTTTTAAGTTTTTACTACTCTAAAAGATGGTTTCAACCTGGAATTTAAAGAAGTTTAAAGCCAAGAAACTTGCTATATGTCCAAGATGAGACATATATGACCACTTAAAGTAAAGAAACTTCCCAGATACAAGAAGATTCTATTTTTCACATGTTATTCTATTTTATATATATACACAAACATATATTGTGATTGTTTAGTTATTTCTGTTAAGAAAAGTTTAAAGACTTTTTGAGTAAAAATGGCAGACATACCTCTCGAGGCATGAGTGTCTTGGGAATGACCCTGTAATAGAGAGACAATAACATGACAAAAACATTAGCTTTGATTACAGAACAACTAAACATCCCATTAATTTGATAAATAATATATAATATTTTAGTTTTCAAGGCCATGATTTTACACACACAAGCACACACTTTGTCTCACAATCTTACCCAATAACATGGCGACCACCATCATGAACAGCTTGAGAAACCAACCCCATTAACCCAATGCTACCTCCTCCATACACCAAATCAATGTTTCTTGAGACCTGCAAATAACAAGATTACTGAGTCAACTCAGTCATAAATGCTAAAAACTCACTTTTGATATACTTTTTAGCAACCCTTTTGGCTTTTGAAAATAGGGTTTTACTCTGTTTCTCTATTTCATCAAGAACATATCTACATGCAAAATTCAAAGTTTGAAACTTGAAACCCATAAATCATTTAACTGTTTTGCTCATTGATCACGCGGAATCTTCAACAAGATCAACAACACATGTTCATTTCTCTTGATTTTGACTGTAACCCATTAGAACATTGCAAACAGACACCAAAATTGCAAGAATTAAAACCCCATAATCAAATCAAAATCTTGAAAAAAAAAGAAAATGATTAAACAAACAAATACCAATTCTTTCCCAAGCTCAATTGCAGCATCTTGATAGCTGGTTTTCTTGCCTTGGCTACTCCCACAGAAAACACAAATCCTCTTGAACTTTGACATCTTCATTTCACCATTAACCTCCATTTCTAGCCTCTGTAACTTGCTTTTATGTGACAAATTTGGACAAGAAACTGTTGTGGTGAAGAAGATGAAGAAGAAAACACACAGTTAAGACACTAGACACACACTATGCCCAAATGGAATATGGGACTTGATGTAAAAATAGATGTGACACAGGGAAATAGTACTACTCCAATGGATTTGTGTCAAATCAAAAGAGAGAGAGTGTGTATTTTGTGTGTGTGTTTTGTGGTGTGGTGTGTGTGTGTAAATTTAGTCCTTTTTTAATGACTTGACCATCCTTTGCAATTTGGTGCAACCGCCTGTCTAACCATGCCTGTATTTATAAGGATCATGGCACGTGACTAACCCCACCCCTATCCCCTACCAAGTTATTCTATTAAAAATGGACTTATATTAATAATAATAATAATAATAATAATAATAATAATAATAATAATAATAATAATAATAATAATAATAATAATATTCCCCTATGAATTTAATATACTCTCTCCAAAAGAAAAATCTAAGGTCATCGGGTACAAACCTCGTTGGTGGAGCGTGGTGACCCGCAACCCCTCGGCCCTTCAGCAGCCTTTGTTCTTCATCATGAAGTGGCGCTTCAACCATGCACAATTATACTACTAGAAAAAATGAATTCGCTACGCTTTTTTCCATCGCAAATGCGTAAGAAATCGAATTTGCTAAGCATTTGCGACAAAAACAGTTGGTCGGAAAAATGCCCGTGGCAAATAATTTACGACGCACTTGCGACGCAATATACGACATATTTGCGACAAAAACAGGGCGTAGGAACCTGCTGCGCATTTCCCACTCATTATCCTAATTACCTTAATTTAATCATTCTGAACTAATTATTGAATTGCAACGCGTTTGCTACGCAATATTATTATTAATATAAAAATACATATTTTTAAAACAACGACGCATGTCAAAATACGTATTTTAAAAAACCGATGAAGTTGCTACGCAATGTCAAAAAACCGACGAAGTTGCTACGCAATGTCAAAATACGTATTTTAAAAAAAACGACGAATTTGCTACGCAATGTCAAAATACGTATTTTAAAGCAACGACAAATTTGCCACGCAATGTTATTGTCATTAAAATACGTATTTTAAAACAACGACGCTTTTGGTACAGTTTTCAAGAATCCATGTGTCAAATTTCTAACGCATTTGCAACGCAATTATTTTTTAGTTAAAAAAATTAATAAAACAAATAAATCCAGATTTTTTTCTCCTAAAAATGCAGAAAGAATTTGCTAAACCTGCTTTACAAATCAACCACAATTTCATCCACAACATATGTTGCAAATCAACCACAGCTACTACAAACAAAATATAAAAGGTACAAATTACAACCACCGTTTAAGTATGTTTAAACTACAAAAGTATCATATCTAGATACCAAAACGACTACTAATTGCCAGGAGGTTACTTTTACTGACTCATGAAATCATTCAATTGTTTTGAAACGTTTTTTGCATTTGTTGTTGAGTTTGTTGTGCTTATAGTTTGGTTTGTTGTTGCAACTCCTCCCTTGCCTTCCTCTCCTCTTCAAATCGGGTTTGCATTTGAGTTTGCAAAGTTTCAAACTACAAATGCACTAAACATGTATAATAGTTAGTGAACAAATGACATAAAATATTAACAACAATAATAACATCAACGTATTTTTAGTTGTGATTGTCGATACTCAGTATATGATGGCGCAATCCCATAAGATGAGGATGGTGTCCCAGTCACCACGTAATTAAGATCCGAAGATCCTAAAAAAACCTAAAAAAATAATTAAATGAGAAATGTGTAGGAAATGTAAAGCAATTAGCTACACGTTTGTGACAAAACTGATTGCTTTGTCATAAATGTGTCGCTTATTGCGACACCTTCGCAAGGCAAGACAATTGTGAAGGAAATACGAAGCATTTTACTACCAAAGTTTACGTTTCGTCATAAGTGTGTAGCTTATTATGACACATTTGCGACGCAGTCGCTCGTAATAATAAAAATTACAATATTAATATAACAAGAATAATATTATGATAAAAAAACATAATAATTATTACCAACTCTCTTTTATAATAATAAAAATTATTATTATTATTATTATTATTATTATTATTATTATTATTATTATTATTATTATTGTTATTGTTATTATTATTATTGTTGTTGTTGCTGTTATCATTATTTACTGTAATTATTAACTTAGTACTTAGTATGTTTAGCCGTTTTTTGTCGTAAATGAGTCAGAACTGTAATACATTTGCGACGCAATGTTATTTACATTTATATTAATATTTCTATATACTTTATATCCGTATGGTTGGTTGTCTTTTGTCGTAAATACGTTGGAAACTGTAACACATTTACGACACAATGTTATTTTCATTTATGTTAATATCTCAATATACTTATTAATTCTCTTTTATTATTATTATTATTATTATTATTATTATTATTATTATTATTATTATTATTATGTTGTTGTTGTTGTTGTTATCATTGTTACTATACTTATTTACTTAGTATTTAGTATGTTTAGCCGTTTTTGTCGTAATGCGCCGGAAACTGTAACACATTTTGAGGAAATGTTATTTTCATTTATGTTAATATATCTATATACTTTATATTCGTATGGTCAGCTGTCTTTCGTCGTAAATGCGTTGGAATCTGTAACACATTTCCGACACAATGTTTATATTTGTATGGTTAGCTGTCTTTTGTTGCAAATGCGTCAGAAACCGTAACACATTTCCAACACAATGTTATTTTCATTTACTAATACTAATACTACTAGTACTACTAATAGGCAATGTTAATATTAGTATTATTTTTATTAAAATAATAATAATCATAATGATAATATATATATATATATATATTTGTGTGTGTGTGTGTGAAAATAAAGAACAAAAATAACAAAAACATGATAAAAACAATAAAATAATATATAGCATCGCAAACGTGTAGTAAATCTTGTTACGCATTTGCGACGAAATTTATGATTTCTAGTGTTTTTGTTTTGTTATTTTCATAAAATACCAATGGTATTATTATTAATATTATTTTCCTACCCTTTTTTGCGACAAAATCATTGATTAATTCAACTTTAATTCACTTGGGTTAGCATTGTGTCGCAATTTACTACGCATTTATGACAAAATCTGTAGTTCGTAAAATTTTGTCTCTTTCTTGTCGAAAGTTTGCTGTAAATGTAGGGTTTCAGTTTTTGTAGTATATGTGTCGCAATTGTGTAGTTAATTTCGACACAAAATTTTGGGTCGGAAATTTACGTAACAAACAGAGCAGTTTTCTAGTAGTGCAAGTTCATTCAGTGGCTCCGCGCTAGACATCTCACCCTGTCGCATTGGACCACTTACGGTGTTTCTATGTCTGATAGTGATAATTATTCATTTTATAGTTATTCAATGAAAGAAATGCAAGTTTCTATTTAAAAATTTAGATTGAATGTTTATTAATTTATAATAATCCAATATATAAACTAAATTCATTATGAAACAAAAGCTCTTTCACTTTTATGGTTTAGAAAGGGATATTATTATTTGTATTTGTGGTTAAATCTTTTTAAGAGGATATATTGCCTCTCCTGTCAAATATCAAATGTCTGTTAGATAATAAATATAACAATACAATTCATTATAGCTAACAGGTAATATAACTAAAACTTGTAAGAAGGTAGAGAGTTGGGATGTATTATTTTATAATTTAAAACCTTTTAAACGGCGATTTTATAACAACACAAGATGATATGTTTTAGTTTTTAAAAAATAGATAAGAGATAAAAAGGTATCACCATACATCACAATGGTGTGTAGCGGTGCAAGAATGATTATTCTATTTTTCATAAAACCTTATTTAAATATAAACTTAACTATGTTTTTAAAAATTATTTCAAAATGACTATTTTATTCTAGTATTCACTATCATATTAGTCTTCGTATTGTTGTTTAAGTAAACTTGAATTCTTCATCTCATTTTTTCTTCAAAAATTTCAAGTCGGTCAATGCATGACCATCCATCTTAAAAATATAGGATATTGTAAGAGAAGTTTAGGTGTGAGAATGTGACTCACACCCAATATATTTAAAAATATAAGATTGGTATCCTCCTGATAAAAGAAAAAGGTATTTCCTAAAATAATATTATAAAAGTTGATTGGATTTATTGCTATCCCTAAATCATTTCTTTCTATAAAAAACTTACATCTCGTTTTTAGTGTTGAAATAAAATAAAAAACATATGGATGATCAACCGTGTCTCAAGAGTCACCACTGTTGTGTGCATAGGAAACACTTGATTTAAAAAATAAAATTCCCACTCCACTTCCCTATGTCACTTCCTCAAGCATGCTCCCATTAGGCCATGACTCATTGCCCACCCCCACCCTCTACCCATGTTCATCCATTCTCATCCATCTTTGAGACTTTAAACTTTCAATCGGATCGGATTAGTTATGTTAAACAGGTTATGTTTGTAGGTTGATGGGTCGAACGTAAGATGTCATCAACAAGAAAATTGTGTGTCAGGCACAAAAATGCAAACAAGACGTGTGTTCATTGTTTGACACAAACATAACTGGTTTAACTTGAAGGAGGATTTATTTAATCAACAATTAGTGATTCTTTAAAATACAAATCTACATTTTTTTAGCAATTAGGTTTAATCTATGCAAAATTGCATTTGAACATATAAATTTTAACACAAAGTGTTTAAAAGTGTGAGTTGTTGTTTTCGAAAAAGAGTATTTAAATTTATATATAATAAATAAGTAAATTACAGCGTTACTTGTTTAATTCTGTAAGTTATTGTTTACTTTTTTTCGCTTCTCTGACTTAATAAATTAGTCCATTTCAGTTTTTGTTATTTGTTATCCTAAATCTTTGTTACTATGATTATTTATTTTTCACGTTTATTTTTCTTCATCTAATAAATAAGTTTGTTTTTCGTTTCTCTTTCTTAATTAATAAAGTTACATTACTAACTATTTAGTAATTTTCTTTACTCAATTCGTATAATAAATAACTTTTTAACCTAGTAATTTAATATATCACATAAAACACACTTAAATATACACACACACGAATAAGTGCATTAAAGGGGTCATTCCGCAAACCCGTCAGAGTATGTAATTTATACTAGAGGGTACATATGGTATCATTGAGAACTGATATGTGAAGTTATGTAACTCAATTTATATGTATGTGATACAAAGTTTTTATTAGTTCAAGTCAAATACTACACCATATTAAACCAAGAAACCAAACTTGTTAGAAACAAAAAAATTTGAATTTCACTCAATCGGGTATCAACACTAATAAAGAGTGTTTACAGTTTAGTTATATCATTCTATGAATCTCTGTTGAATAAAATTAATATCTTAAGGTATTATAAAAAACTGAAAGAAAAATTCCCAAATTATCTTTTTAACTATGGTTTTCCTCAAAATGTCACCCCCTACCAAGTTTTGAAAATGTCCCTCAGAGAGGGCGGTGCCGCCTTACAAATGGGAGAATGACTTGTGACACGTATAGTTGACACTCCGCCTATATGTGTTTAAGAGGCGCGGCGTCTCTTCTATACAAACGGGCGACTCTACCATACAGACGACCGCCTCTTCACACCTCCTAACTAGTGAATGGGAGCCAGCGCCTCCTTGTTACAGGCGGTCGGCTATTTAGCAGTGGACATTTTCAGAACATCGTAAATGGGGAGACATTTTGGGGAAATCATAGTGAAATGGACAATTTGATAATTTTTCCAAAAATGAATATGACATGTGATATATCTATATTTAACTACGTTTGATATAAATTGTATAAAAAAGGGTGTCCAATATACCGACCACAAACATTTTATATTAAATACCACTTCGTATCTTAAACAATTTATATCAAAATATATATAAAAGTAAATAAATCCCAACATCACAAACATAATATATTAAAAGCCAAATAACAAAAACAAAATATATAATAATAAAATGATCAATGGGAGAAAATAATAGTAAAAATGATGGTGTCCTAAACAAAAATCACCTTGATTATATTACTAGATTTGCATCTTTTGTCCTTGTTGATTCTTTTCGATACCCGCCGACACACAATTCTGAATAAACCATTTTCAGTTTCAATTACAAACCGTCGATTTTCTGAGATCTAGAACCTTATGAGATTCAACCGTCAGATAACATGTGTCAACCGTGACAGATTGATTTATTTTTTCTTTTATTTTTTTTCCTTTTCTAACGTTGATTGAATCACCAATGTGTCACTGACAGAGGCGAAGTATTGTTGGGGCCCAGCCCCCTCTGTTTTTTTCGCTCAGAACTATTGAGTCCCCCCCCCCCCCCTCATTCCTAATTTGGGTCTCGAGACTTTCAGTCCCCCCTAATTTGGGTCTCGAGATTTTCGCCCCCCCCCCCCCCCCCCCATACCATCGTTCAAGCTCCGCCACTAGTCACTAACTCACCCAATCATCTTAATTATTTAAGTATGAAACCTTAGTCCCGAACCTGATACCACCCTCAAGAGGAACCCACGTTACGTGAGAAAACTCCACAACACAACCTGAAACCTCTCTTTTTTTTTTTTTTTTTTTCGTCTTATATGAGACGTAAATCTATGATCTTCTTATTTTATTGAAGTCTTGGTTACCTCATCTCAACCACTTGAGTTAAGAATTATTGACTGTGACAGATTGTTAAATTTATAAATATGTAAATGTTATTATATTTTATAATTATAATAAATACAAGTAAATAATATATATTCTTTTAAATTGTAGTTCCAATTAAGAATAACTAGAAACTAAAACCACGTGCGAAATGTTAGCAAACTTTGTTACCCACTTTGTAGCTGAGTCGTTAACGTGGTTAAGTAGATAAATGGATGTATGAAGTTGCGGCGACTCACTTCTAGAGATTGAATATAGATACAAAACACTCAAACAGTACCGGTGTTCTTCGGTCGATGCCAATTTCATTCCTTGAGGTTATAGCACGTTTCCATTAGTCGATATAACCTAATATAACCTACCATACCAAAAAAAATACCTATTTAAATATAATTTCGTATTTGACAAAGTTTATTCCAAGACGATGTTGATGGTTATAATGTCGGCAGTCAGACAATTATATTAGAGAAAAACGAATCCAAGCTTATAAGTCGCGATGTTCACTAAGCATGATGCTAAACATTGGGTGTTGTATGATTCCTCGATTCATTTTGTTTAAGTAATAGAAGAAGAAGAATTAAGAAAAACAAACAATATATAATTAAGAAAGAGGTTCAAATACAAAATGTATTTTTGCTATAAAGTGTGAGAAGACACAATGAGTAAAAAAAGTCACAAAAAAATTATATCTCACAATCTAAATGGAATTTCAAAAAAGTAATTCCGAGCTTTTGTTCCCCTAGTCGTCTTCACTAAGAAAAAAATAAACGAAAAATTTTTAAAAAAATAAAAAAATTAACGTTTTTTTATTGTGACATTTATGAAAGACACAATGACGTCATTGAATGACACAATGACGTCATTGTGTCATAAAAGGCACAAAGAATTTTTTTTTATGTTTTTATTTTTGTTTTGAAAGAGGACGACGAGAGGAACAAACTCAGAAGTACTTTTTTGAAATTCGATTTAGATTGTGAGATATAATTTTTTTTTGTGACTTTTTTAGTCTCTTTTGTCTTCTCACACTTTGTAAAATAACCTCGCCCTATAATTAATTAGTATTTAAATATATATTTATTTACTGTTAATATAAATATATATACCGACATTCGTAATTGAGTTATAGTAAATAAATTATATATGTATATAAATAGAATAATTAAATAACTAATATATAGTAATCAATCTAATACTGAATGGAGCCCGAATTTAAAAGTTTTCCACGAGCCGAACTCGAGCTTTGATGTACTACTCGAAAAGCTCGAGCTCTGTCAGTTAAATGAGACGAGCTCGAGCATAGGCAAGCTAACTTTTGAGTTTGGTTCAACTTGTTTAAATGCCTAGCAGTAACAATTCAGAGAGAGTTAAATGATGATAAGAAAAACAATAAATTTAGATGCCATCGTTAATAAAAAATTTAGGTGGTCAGACGCTCAACGGACCCCCTCACTACCACCCTAATACAAACAAACTCATTCACTTGGGCTATGAAAAATCTTGACCCGACAATATATTCGACCGATATCGATACTAAGATATATCCGTCGGTTATCAACCAAGTGATATGTTAACATGTGGTCGGAGTGCATCAAGTCAAATGTTCATGATCATATAATTTCAAAATAAGATAAGGTACAAAATGCCACACATTGAAACTGTTGGTCCCCGGCTATATGTGGAAATAAAAGCTCAAGGCACATATATAGGACACTAGAATAGACAATTTTATTATTTTAAATAAATATATTTTTATATATGAAATAAATAAAACACTAGACTATAAAATTTCAAATTAAAACCAAGTCAAGCACTTTGGTGATTTTTAAAATCTTGCACGTTATACAATTTCAAATTATTAATGAATATGAGAGATGTTGGATCATAGAGAATGTCCAACCTCAGATACTCTCAACATATTTCTGGTATTTCGACTGCGTATGAGATGAGAAATACATATAATTGTTTGGGTGAAAGAAATTTCAAAATAGATAACCTCCTTGAAGTCTCCATTTGGATAACCAATACATGTAGTCATTAGCTCAAGTGGACAAACCATACAATATTGGTTAGTATGAAACCTTGAGTTACAATCGTATAAGAGTCACTTTGTCATTTAGGATCGGTAATGGCAAACCTTATCACAAACAATGAGTCCACAAGAGGAGGTTATGACATCTTAAGTAAATATCACTGTCCTGGACATAAGAGGTGTTGGATCATAAGAAAAGTTTGGCTCAAATATCAAATATGCACATAATGTGTTGAAGATACACATAATATTGTATTAACTCTGGAATGAGGCCAAGTCCAAACATATATTTGATGTGTGCCTGACTCTAGGGGGGAAACACCTTTTTTCTCAAGCGACATCGTGTGAGTTATAGTTAGGTGCATGATAACATTCGTTGCATAGCCGTACATGAGTAGTTGGGCATACACTTTGTTAGAGATGTCTACATTATTTGTTTGGCCCTCACTCACCTATGTGAGAGTTTGAGGCTACCACATAAGCAACACCATCAAAGTACACGACTAGCAGAAAGAAACACGATGCATTAGAGAGAATGAGGTGATTCTTATGTGCTTTACAAAATTATAAGTTTTAATATATTCTTGAGATTTTTTAATCACCAAATGTGTCATCAACCATGGTTTTAATCCTATAGTAATCTCTAAATAACATCACCAAGTGATTGATATAAGCTCCAAAAGAAACGTCTTATACAATAATGCATATTTTAGTTGAAACCTACGTATAGGGTTATTTTCAGAGTTTCTCCTCAAACCCCTTATAATGAATATAAGTAGACAAAGTATGTCTTTATCATATTGTCGATTCAAGTTAGAATCATTTGACCCTTTTATATTAAATAATTAGGTTTTAATGCAAAATATGTAACCAAGGAAATATTCTGGTGATTATGTGTTAATGCTTTATCACCCAAAGATTAGAGTTTTAACCTACAAGGTGCATATTGTGATATAATTATTCTAGATAATCTAAGAACAAAATTAAAGAAAAAGATGAATGAAGGAATGAATCTAAAATCTCTACATGTTACGATACAAGTTGCTAGATTATAACAAAGTGTAATATAATAACATTGTCTAGGGACTTTATTGTAAATATGTTATATTTCTATTCTTGTGACTAATGCACTAAACCCTAATTGGGGATTCTCATAGTAATCAGCACAAATTATAAAATGAATAAATCATCAAAGAAAATATTTATGTTTTATAATTTACTAAGCTATTAATAAACCCGCTAACAAAACCAATAATATTTTACTTATTTTAGCTTATTAAACATTACTTAAAACCTATTAATATTTTAAATAGTTTAACACAATATCATTTACTCAATCTAAATCTAATTTAATATATTAATACCTAAATTAAAAATAAAAGAAAAACCCTATTCAAATGACATGTTGGAAAGCATAAACTTAGCTTCAAAAATGTTAAGAGAGCCTCTTGATTCGCATAAATAAGTAAACTAAATCATATTGTTATAATACTTTGTTTTGCTTATTACTATAACAATTATCGTCGTATTATAAATTTTTATAGACAAGTTATTTGGTTTGAGCTTTTTTTATATGTCGTATCATAGAGGCTCATCTTTAATTCTCGCTCCAAGCCCAAGATCTTTTGAGAATTCTCGAGGCCGGCCCTACGCTATACAATACTCATTTTAACCCCGCCCAAAAATTAACAATTATAAATAAATAAAAACTTACTTATCAAACAAGACTGTATATATGAACTAGTTGAGTTAATTAATTAGGGAACAACTTTCATTTTCCGTTTATTTTCTTTTACATCGATTTTTGACAACACATAATTCCATATGATCTTACTTTGTAAGTATTTAAACGCACACTACCTCTAAGGGTCATCTTTTATAACAAAGGCTTCTACACTTTGAAAGTATGTAACGGTGGTAAACTTGGATGGTAGGATAATTAACAACATAAATACAAACTCATCACTCATGTTAGCAACAAATGAATAAATATAAAAAACACAAACCGATATTTATATGTAACCTAAACGAGTATTGATTGTGGACTTTGGTCAATAGGAACTCATCCGCTACCACCAAGTTAACTTTGATAAATATGCATTTAGTTGCCACCAATGACGTTGTCACTAACCAAGTAATAATGGTTGGCTTCAGTCCGTAGCAACTTGGTCCCACCATACTTCCTAACAGACTAACATTGACAATTTTCTATCGCGCTATCACTTCCACTAAGTGTTTTTGATGCATATGTCTGATCAAATTAATTATTTAGACGGTATTTTATTTACCAGTTACCACCACCATCCATATAACCTTGAAGCACACGACCATTTTAGATTGTATTTTACAAATTCATGTGTTTGGTCAATAAAGTTTTTAATATTCTTTATCCCAAAAAATTTTTAGATATTAATTAATAACTACGCAATTTATTAACTAAATGCAAGTTAAGATTATTTTTAATTTAAATTACTTTATTTTCATATATAATAACTTGGAGAAAAGTGGGGCCATACTTTTACATCATGATGCCATGTCCGGGGTCAATGGTTAACATGGTGGGCACTTCTAAGATTCCAAAGCCTAAATTGAAGGGATAGGAAGTTATGTTTTTTGACGTGTGTTGTTTTATTATTATTTTATATAAATAAAAATATCATTTTATTTATAGATGAATTAAGTGAATTCAAGTATAGTAAAATAGGTGCAACTCACATCGTTTTCTGTTATTAAACAAAACGTTTCTGTTATTAAACATAACGTTATAATGTGAATGGCATTTCATAACCTTCAATGTTTCTATTTTCATTTTTAATAAAATATTATCATGTTAATCCTGTTTCACAATCTTGAAAGTTTTCATTAGGATTGGTATATAATAATCACGTTTTTTATAAGGACGTTTATTTATGCAACATATTTTTTTTATATTCTTTGTTAACTAGTTGTCCTAATGAACTAAGTTCTGATTAAATAGCTATACTTGTAAAAGTAATTTGTAAAAGTAATTAGATTACGTAATTTTATAATTATAAAATGTATTGCTATTGGAAATGTTAAGGTGACATGTGTCGTTTAGTTTTGGCAGCTTACATGTTGGCATATATCTATGGATGATAAAATACGAGTGAAGCCATTACTTAAATAATTGATTTTGTTATAAAATCATAAATCTTGTGTGGCACTGAAACAAAGTTTAAGGAATTGAGAGAACCATAAACACTTTTATGTAGTGTGTCTGTGCGCGAGAGATATAAAGAGAAGCATAACAATTAAAGTTATTTTATAAGTTTTATATGTTCTTCACTTGTTAACGAGTTTATATATATAGGACATCCGTCTATTCTTATATTACTTCCTACATGAACAAATAACTAGCATGTAACGTCACATGATACGTGTGTAAAATCGTTAATTTCACGTGTTTAAATATTTTCAACTATAAAACTACTTGATATTGATAAATAAACAAAAGAATATGTTGCATAAGTTGCTACATATGTGAAAGCACATAACCCTTTTTCATTATTATTATTAGTATAAGCTATTTAATTTACATTTTAAATGTTAATTTACATTTTAAATGTGAAATAATCACAAACTAATAATATTCCATGGCCCCATACCTAGTAACCCCACCATCCTTACTCTAATCATCAAAATGGTAGTCTCTTGATCAATCAGAAGAACCAATCTTGTAACTTCCTCTATAAAATATTTTAGAATGTTAGTTGACATAATCAAACAAAATATATTATATTATATGTTATTATTCATAAAAACAATGAGAGAGTGACAAAAGTTATGGTTATTAGAATCAGGAAGTTAAAAAAACGGTTTCATAAAGTCAAACTATACTTTGTCTTCTTGTTATAAAATATATTTAATGAATGTGGCCCAAACTGGCGACATTTTCATTAATTTTTTCTTTTTGGATAATATCTTTAGGGGTACGATTCTAATTGATAAGCTACCTATAATACCATAACAACTTCTAGATAATAATTAAGTAAAACATTAGTCTTACACCCTTATGTTTTCAGCCAAGACAGAACATATATTTACTACAGAGATTCAACACTAAAATTCTATAGTGTTAAGTATGTTCACTAAAACTATAGTATCGACAATAAGGTTTAAGATCTAACGTCACGGAAATTCTTCTAGTGAATACATTGTTAATCAGAAAATTTATTTGCAAGAGGGTCAATGACCTAGGAGCTTCAAGGGTTTGTGCACACACACAAACACAAATATAGCTACACTTTTATTTTATAAGCAATGTTACTTTGAGAACCGTCTAAACATCATATAGTTCTTCACCGAAAAGGTAAAATTGAAAATGAAAATGATGTAATATAATGTATATGAAGTGTGTTTGTATTGTATATGTACATGTGCATATACACAAAATGATCTCATAACTATACTTTTTTATAAATAATTCTTAAAGGTATTTAAATGAAGGTCCATATTTTACCTAAACATGTCCTTTTGTAATCTATTTATTTTTAGGGACCATCCCTCCTTAGTTTGTGGCCTATGCATATAGAATTGAAAGAGGTCCTTTCTTGACATTTCATGTGGCATGAAAATTGTGAAATCAACATGTTACAACTTACAAATGGCACATCGTGTCATCGTCCTCATTCATATATATTGAGCTAAAAAAATCAACAACAAAAAAAGATGGACTAATAATGGCCATCTAAAGACACTCGATTTCTAGCGTAGTCATCCACGAAGTGTGAGGTCGCCTTGTCCCCTTGACGATCGACCGTGGGCTCGTAGGTTGTGATAGAAATAGAGAACGGTATAGAGAGAAAGGACGGTTGTTGCAAAGGAGTTGATGTCTACAAGTTGAACGTGACACACACACAATTTTTGGTTTTTTCTTCTTTTTATAATTTATAATATATTAATTTTTATGAAACTATATATAATTTCTAATATAGCGTTTCGGGCGTGCTTGTTTTTGCATGTGTTTTGATTAAAAAAATTTCAAGAATCCAATTACGGGTGATCATCTATAGTATTCGAAACACAAGCATTAAAGTCGTCAAAGCCACTTTGAGGATTCAAAATTTTACTAAATTTTTTTTCTAATTACACTTTTTTACATGTGCTCGATGTAAACGCGGTTAGCACAACGTACATGCCGTCAAAATCAAACCTTTCAAATTTTACCACCCTGACTCATAGCATGCGTAATACCCAGTAGTTGTAATTTTAAAGAATCTAATTTAAATTTTGTTCAATACCTCTTAACGATTAAAACGTATTTCTCCTCCTTCTACATAATCATGATAAAATATTATTGTTTTTAATATTTATTTGTGTGCAAGATTCAAAAATAAAAAGTTATAAATAAACATACTTATAAAATCTCACTTATAACAAAAACGTGAAAAAAAATTAAAAACATATGTTATAAAATACTTTAACTTGAATTTGGAGGAATGTAAATAAAAATGACAATAAAGATACCATTATTTACGAAAAGACATCAATATAGTCCAATGGTATCAGGAATTACTAGGTATTTTCTCAAATAATAAGGTTTTTATCTTTGACGTGAACATACAATGTAAAATTAAAAGTATGCATTGAGCGTGTGAGTTTGCATTTCAAAATAAATATTACTATTGTTTATTAGAATTGGGAAAGTAGTTTTAATAAAGAAACATTTCTCAAAATGTCTCATTGCCTCATCTTCTCTTTAAAAATGTCCCCTCCAAATAATTATCTCTCAAAATGTTTCTATCGAACAAAATGTCGATGCCTGTACACATAGGGGCAGACTTCTGTACAAAAGAACCAGTCATGAATAGACATGCGTCCTTAAGCAGCAAATGTTTGTACCAAGCAGACAGATGCTTGTACCCCACAGGCGGGCACCTGTTCCTCCGAAGGTGACCGTGATAATGATGTCAGAGACGCATTTGCTAAGACACGTGTCCAATTGTTACTGGTCCTACTTGTATAGTCGTTCGCTACTTCGCTCCTATCTATGTGGACGTCGACACTTTGTCTGGCATGATCATTTTGGAGGTTAATAATTTGAAGGGATATTAAAATAAAATTAAAAAGGGAGAAAAATGAAAGTTTCAAGAATGTCCCCTTAACAAATCATTGTGATATAGGAACAAATTTATGACATACACTAATTTAAAAGAAACTTATTTTTATTTGGTTAAATTCGTAATTATATTTTTTTTAAATGGTTGATTGGATCACTTACGAACTACTGGCACATCTGATCATCTTCATTATTCAAAAACGAAAACTGAGACCATTATCAAAAGAAAAATCACATTAGATGTGAAAAACCTCGACCCCACTTGAAACCTCTCTTTATTTTTATCACAGATGAAAATTAAACCTAAAATTTCCACTTATTTTGTTGAGAATTTAAGATGTCTCAACTTAAACGTTTGAGTTAAGGATCACTTATCCGCTTGTAATTACATAATCATAATTATAATTACTAGCGTTTATTGGGTTGTTATTTTAGATTCAGTGTCGGGTCATTTTGCTGCCGACTGCGGTGGTCCAATATGGCGGCTTACCAACTCCTCACCGGCCCCACCATACCCTACGTACACTTTCTTCATGCTAAATTAATCCGATAACTACTACACTTTTTATTCCTTTTCTTTTCTACATACCATTTTTTTATTTATTATTTGTTACCATTGAGTTAAATGATCATGAAATTTCTTGGTTGTTTTTAGTTGATTATCTATAGTTGATTATCTATAAATAATATCTATACTTTCTTAAGATTGATTGTTGTTTAATTATGGTTTATATTTTTCTGAGTTAGTGTAATACTGAAATCTACACGGAATATGATGTATGTTTTATCGCATATATATATATATATATGGTGTAAGGGTAGTATGAGAAACTTTAAGGGCCAAGATTCGTGCATGCAAGACAATTAGGATCGTTATACTAGATGAATGTGTTATTGATTTAACGTAGTTAGTGTATTGAAAGTTCATAGGAAAGATTCATGGACGCAAATTGACAGCGGGAAAGCAGTGTGTTGATGGCATGTGTATTACGGTGTGGAAAGAAGTAGTTGTTAAAAGACATGTCGAAACAATCTGGGTGGGGTTAAAATATTAGACTGGTGGTTGAACTATTGTGTAGATAACAAGGACGAGGTAGATCATGCGGCCCAAGTATAGTTGAGCTCTGGTCGGGACATTGGGTTGAAAAACAAGATTTTCATCTTGTTGAAAAAGAATGTGAGCATATACGCAACAACGACTACAACCATGATCAGTTGATTAGCATAATGTAACAAAGCAACCACGTAGCTAACTTGAGCATCGAGTGAATGTCTTTACATAGATAGATGTATGGTTGAAAGATTATCATTTTAGCTAGGATAACTTAGAAAATCCTTGATAAACTTTGAGGTTTAGTGTGCCTTCTCCAAAGCATATGTTAGAAAACGTTCAATCAAGTATTCAAATAATGAAATAAGTGCAAAGATTTAAAATAATTAACCAATTACATAATAATTACGCAATAATTATTTCTTAAACAAATGTTGCTTTACCTAAAAAAAATACAATATTAAATAACTAAAAAGATTCATTCATATTATAAAGTAGTATGCCGGAATCACAATACTTCAAACACAATTCTTCTTTGGAAAAAACATGAAATAAAATATACCAAAAAGTATGCATGAATTCAATTGGTATGACAAAGGGATAGTCTTTAAATCTTTTTTCTCCCAAAAGGTGCAACGTAACAATGCCTTTAAACATTCATGTTCTTGAATCAAGTGACAATGACATAACATTGTTCGGGTCGGTTGAATTTCTGCCAAAAGTACTTTGTTTTATCTACAAAACTATAAGTTTTGAGGTTTATTTTGACATCTTCAAAACACCTTTTATGGGGCCGATTCAAAACCACAAAAAAGTTTATGAAACATGTCTTTTTGAATAAACTTCTCAAAAAGTCTTTTGTATTGTTATATAAAGGCATGACCTGATGGGTCCGGGGTAGATAGAATGTTTAGGCTTTATATAAAATTGTTTTCAAACGCGTTTTGAATAGTCGGTTTTAGCTTATGTCTTTATTATATAGAGATAGACGTCTAAGTAGTAACGTACCATAGCCTTGATGTTGAACTTTCTTCTTCTTGACGTTAAATAAAAGGCCATTATAGTTACTTAACCTGTTATTAATGTCCACGTAACAAAATTGCACCAAAAGAGCTATGAGTTTAATGAGATGTATAGGGATTCTCTTCGTATCTAATTATTTAAGGTGGTATAAGAAATTTTAATTTGTAAAAGTTAGTTATGTTAATAAAAAGCAACACGTGTTGTGACCTCGTGTACAGTTTGATAAACTTAATCTTAGTTACGAGCTAAGAGCCTGAAACAACCTTCCATGTTCCTAGCTTGTAGCTAGGAGAAAGAAGATCAGGTGATCTTCTACGGGCATCTAGCAGATAGTCGATGCATGAGATGTTGAATGAAGTAAACATTAGTTATGAAAACCTAGTTGAAAACCTCTTATAAGACATAGAGGACTTGATCATGTAGAAGATGACGTATTCATAGGCTCCCTCTTGTATGTAAGTTTAGATATTTGATCATAAAAAGAAATTATTTGTTAAAGTTAAAGTCTAAAAACTTATTTTATATAATCTAATTTCTTATTTAATAATAAAAATCCTAAAATTGTTTATATGGTCTTGGTGAGTTATAGTCGGCAGAGTATAAAATAGTTGCTCATGCATGGACTTTGGTAGTTGGTTTAGTGAATATCTGTCGAGTATACAACTCTATTAACAAAGCTAATATTATTTTGGTTCCTAACAAAACTGCTTTAGTAATTTGTACTCTATGCATTAGAGGTTGTATGCTACTCTGGATTTAGTCTTTACGCTCTTGGACTTGGTGAATTACTAGTCAATGTGGGGTTGTTCTGCTAACTCACAAAGCTTCACCACCGAAAGTTCATTTTCCCTCCAAGTGACAAACAAATTAAAGCACAATGTCTTTCACTTTACACTATATGAATGATACATATACATCTACACACACATTATATATATGTATATATAAAAGATAATCAAATCACATTTTTGACCTTATAATGTTAAAAAGATAGATGATTTCATGTAATATATACAAGAAACCATCTAAAATTTACACTTAGACACGAGATTAAGTTGACTTAAGTTCTTTACTTAATTCAGTCTTTCTTAATTTTTACATGATAATTCCACGATTTTGTCTTTTTACTTGATATAAGCTTTTTAGCAATTGTTTTTGTATCATATTGTATTTTTTTAAGATCTTAGGCTTTTAGACGCTTTTGTCCTTTGAACACTAAAAACTATTAGATTGTGTTAAATGAACTTAAATTGCATTAATCTCATGTCGTGTTAATTTTTATTTGGTTATTAATTTAAATAGTGTAGTTTCAGTATATCGCGTAAATCATAGATATGTGTTAGTTTTTTTTATGCTTTTTTATCAACATTACACGAATTGAAAGACTACATTTGTTGATAAAAAATAACATTTTAAGTGATTTCTCCGTGTTTAGCAGGATATGACAACATTTTTTATATAAGCAATTGTTCAAGATTTATAGGCACAAAAGTAAGTAGTATGATACAAAGATATGGTGGTCTCTACTAGCTCTTTGGGACCCAAAAATGTGCCTCCTTTTGTTGATCTCGTGATCTTGTCCCCCTTTATGAAGCTATTTCATATCCCTAACTCTCGTTATCTGTAAATGAGTCTAGTTGTTTATAAGCTACTCGAGATCAGCTTACTAAAAGCTAAAAGAAGTCAAGTGTAAAAAATCTTGAGCTTAAATTAGAGTTCATTTTATAAGGAAGTCCCAACCCGAGCTTTACACATGAAACTTGACTAGGTTCACCAACCTAGATGAGATTATCACTTATAAAAATAAAATTATATATATTTTATATAATAAATACATTCAATGAGATTATCACTTATTTAAATAAAAATATTTCTATTTTATATAATAATTACATAATAAATGTTATTATAAGCACAGTTATAATAAATGTTACTATATAGAAAATTATAGTAAAATATATATATCAATATATATATAATAATTAATTGTTTAACGAATAACAGACGCGCCGACCTCTAGCCAAACTTGAGCTAAAAAATAATGAAGTGGTTAAGCTGCATAGAGCTCAAAACAAGCCAAGCTCAATCTTAGGTGAGATAATCTCGACTCCGCTCTTTGACTCCTTAAGTAACTATCAATACTTCTCTTCATTTATCAGATACTATAAACCAATCAAATTCTGTTAGTAAGCTCGAGATACATAAACGGACACCAAGACGAAATACAAACATGATTGTATCGATTCATTGTAGGGCCGCTTTCAATGTAGACGCCACCATAAACCGAAATCAAGAATGTTGTTATACTTTTGTGGAAGATGGGGCAGTTCTTGATTCTTTCACTCTCTTTTTACTTTGTTAGTTTAAGCATTTAGATTAACAATGATTATGACAGACAAATCAAGCATGATTATAGTTAGCAATGCCTAAAAATGAGTGCAAATCTTTAGACAAATGGTGAGAGTAACATGCATAAATCAATCTGATTTCATGGTCAAAGTCAAATTACAACTTACAAGAGTGTGAAAAAAAGTCAAAAGTAGATCTTCAAATTACAGCATGAAATGAAACATGAGTTCAAGTGTTTTAACCTTTTTTCTTCATGTACCAAAAGCAGAATTTGAATTGAATTATTCAAATTCAATTCAACATAAAACAGTATGATTCAGTCTCCATGACTCAACTCTGTCTGACATGCAGGCATGATGTGTGACATAGGATATAACTATATTATAACTACCCTTTGGCTTTAAGTCAAAGATAACAACAAAGGTAAATGGAATCATTTAGGCCACAAATCTTCTGTCTTTTGCCATAATTCAAACTACTTGCAAAAAGCCGTTGAAATCATTTGACATATGCCCTAATACCAAGTTGTTAGTAAGCATGTTTTCCCAAATTCAATGGAGTAATCATTGCCTAATGAAAGAGATTATGATAATTTGAAGTGTTGACTTAGTCCAAGTGTTCTGATTAAATAAAGTGTAAAGATTAGGCTATACGCCCCTGGATGACTGAGAATTTAACACGCGGTTTATAGAATTATGACAGATGACAAATACCATAAAAAAGTCCAACATTCATAACTCCATGTCCGAATAGCTACATTTTCTAATATTTTGAATGTATATCATGTGAAATAAGATGTCGTGTGTTATTTAGAATTAGTTTTGATTCTTAAATTTTTTACCGGCCCACCAACAATAGAGGACACTATAAACAATAAAGGCTTACTTATTCATTGATGGTATAAACTTTTCTCTAGGATCGTGTGTAAGCGTTATCTTCTTGCTTCGGTTTTGCATCATTGACCATGTTTCCCTCGGACGTTTATCATTACAAAACTTTCTACCTTTTTTTGTGTTCTAACGACATAGTTATTGAGCTTGTTTGTATATGTTCTTCTAGTTGTGAGAACATAGTACTATGTTCATCATCAGCAGGTGCTAAAGATGTCAAATGAGTCAGACCACTAGATGAATATGACAGAACCCTCCAGCTTAAAGTCCACTAGTTCACAACTATATAATGATTGCAGAAAACTCAAAGGCAGGTGGTCGGTTGGGTCGGGCCGGGCCCACAAATGATGCACCATAAAGATCATCTCTTGCCATTGTTAGACAATCTTTCATGATCACCTTTATATATGTCGGGACTCGCGTATGAACTATATATCGGTTAGCAAAGTGAGACTGATGGTTTGATGACTGTTTGGGGGACTGTAGAGGTCCACCATACTCTGTTGTCATATAAGAGTGTGTAATCTAGCAAACATAAACAGATTTAGATAGGCCCATTTGAAGGTGTGCAAAGGGCCTCATAAAGTCATAATGATAATATAGGACATATACATGTGAACAAGTTACAGATATTTCAATGTGAACAAGTTAGTTATATATGTTTTTTTTTTGTCAGCAGCCTCACCTATAATAAGAGTTAGCAATTTCAACCCGTTTACTTCTGAATGGGTCGATCAGGTTGTATTTTACCTCAAACGATTCAAAAAAAAATCAACTAAAATGAGAACAGGTAAATACTAACTTGGATACATGTGTAACTTTAAAGAGTTCACAAAATGACACCTCTGCACAAAAAGGTATTTAAAGGCAACGCCTTTTGTAAGTGTGGCGATTATTTCTGCCATCAAGATCCTGCAACAGGAATGGTAAAACGGTTCAGTAAATCATGGAATTCAAAAATTGATCGAGATGAAGCTAAGAAGTCGAGTTACAATGTCATCAAGTGATTTAACTGCGTTGTAAACCTCACTTGCACAACTATAAGTCACAAAAACAAAATCCTTTGATCTACCACCATCTTCATCATAAAGTACCTTGGCTTCAGATTTCCATGCTTCCAAAATGAAGCTTCAAGAATCCATTTTTAACCATCCATGAGAGGTTTTCAACATAAACCTTGGTGTTGGTGTTATAGTCACTTATTTCATCATCTTTTGGTTCTCTGATGAATGACTTCTTTCTTGGTGGTAGCCCATAATTGACCTTAATTAGTTGCCTCCCGTCAAGTCGTCAAGCTCCTATGATTTCAAAAGGTTCTAGCACATTAGTGTCAAACAAGAATCAAGGATATTAAGTGAAGAAATAATGTCTAAATTACTAAAAAGATAATTGGGGAGCTTTCCATAATTGAAAAAACCATTATGATCCACTTGGTTTTACTAAGAGCCGAAAAGAATTTCAAAATCCAAAAGAGTTAATTGTGATGTGCCAAATGTTATGAAGATCGGATCTTCTCAGGTTGTGCCTAAACATGTGGTTTTTGGCTAATCCTTCACATCCTTTGGGAGTGCCTTGACGGTTAATTAAGTGTGTATCCTAGAAGATCAAATCAACAAGCCAAAGTAAAGCAAGTGTTTAACTTATAAGCGTCCCTTTAACCAACAAGCCAAAGCAAAGCAAGTATTATAAGGTCCTATTGCAAACAAGCGCTGTCAAAGTTTAGGGGTGGGAGAATGTGAGCCTTGAAGATCGCATCAACTCAACTTATGCTTAACAATCAATTATGTGTGTATCCCAAAAGTCATTGAACTTCTCACTTCTCACTTCTCAGACCATTGGTCAAGAGTTGGGGCCACTCTCCTAATGAGTTCATTGCATGACAAAACCAGTTACTCACGATCATAAGCGGACAGGTATATTGGTCCTCAAGCATCCACGAGGACACCACAGAGTGCCTCAAAAGAAGGGTCATGACATAAGGGTGAACTAAACTCCCAAAACCAAAATACAACCTTCAATCGCCTTGATGTCTACACCTTTGCTTTTGCTATCTACATAACTTGCTTGGGTTGCATAAAAGAATTTAGGAGTAAGACTAGGACTTAATGAGTTCATGCTTTTCATGTAAAGTTGACACCAACATACATGGTGTTATTTATTCTAACTTGTGCCAATTGGTGGCGCATTCTAAGCATGGCATCTTATGAAACTATAAAGTCTTATAATACTATCCCCACAACATAGTTAACAATCTCCATATTTTCTATGTGCGTATAAAGTAATCATGTATTTAAAGTTCACATAGCAGAGCCCAGATGCCACAAAATATATGAATTTTCGCGTAGATGATAAAAAAAGTTTTCAATGATGAAATCATTTTCTTGTATGCAACCGGTAAATGTCACATGAAAACTCACCTAATGATAAACTGCCTTAGGTTTGTGCACCTTTCAATATGCTCACTCTACAATTAGGGTCGTGTATGCTAAGGCCTTCTCCTTAATAAGTTGATGTATCCTACGTCATCTGGTAGCATTCCCAAGTATGTCACTTTTTCCCAACATATACTAATAGACTTTAATACTAGTACTGTTTATTTATTCTGTAAAAGCCCTTTTTTATATCTTCTTGAATCTTGATATCACCGTATAGTTTTGCATCGTTGTCAGAGCAGCATGTAACACATGAGTAAGACATTAGCCACCCTAAATTTAAGCTATCTTAAATCAATGAAAGATGTGCAGTCATCGCCCTTTGCCTCTTCCCCTACTCCCTCCACGTCCTTGAGTATCACACTATCATCGTGGAAAGCCTAGATACTTGGGTTGTTTTCCATCACAAGAGCATATGTTGTTGCTCTTCCAAACCTTATATTAGACTGTTGTTAGCAACAGTTTATTAATACAACTAAAACTCTCGGAGATGGAGAAAGGTAAATGCATTCTTTTATCTTAGCCTTACACGATTTTGAGATGTATGTCTACTTTCTGGATGTTTAGTTAGTACTAGAGTATTCGGTTTAAATAACGAAATTATTGATGTTCAACAACTATGGAAATTCTTTATTGTGACGTTGACAAATGAATGCATTCATCGTTCCCAAACCCAAGTTGTATAAATAGCAGAAGAATGTAGATAGGTCTAAAAGCAAAATTATTTGCTCTTGCGAGTTATGAGGGAATAGATGGAACAACGCATATATCAAATGCAAAGGATGGTGAATTCATCGTTTCCATTGATTCAAAATAGTAAATTTACATGGGAATCAAGGTGCGTTAAGAGGTGGTTATTGGGGCTGCATGGTCAATGTCATTCGTCATGATGAACTTACAATTGAGATTGTAATGACCTTACTCGTCAATTTGTCAAAAAAAAAAAAAACAAAAAAAAAACTAGCCATAATGCATGAGGAAAGAAAAGCGCTAAAAATATTAAGCAAATCCCATATCGACTGTAATGTCGTGTTAGGTATTTATTAAGCGGCCTCTCTAGTTATAATGACATCTTAAGGATAAACAATCTCACCATATCGATGTGTTACAAAAATTGTATCAAATCCATTCATGTGTCATTTGAGATGGTAAGGCAAACCTCATCGGGGAGGACGACGAGCGCCTTAAAAGGGATGGGGATACTAAGGCAGTCCCACATTGTACATAGATAGGAGAAAAGTTGGGTATAAACTGAGTAACCTTCCTAAGTGCAGAGATGTGTTTAGAAAACTGTGAAGGCATGAACTCATATTATGGCATTGAAGTAAAGCAAACAATACCATCTTGTATGCAATATTTTTGCTTTTTAGTTATTAAACCTGCAACAAAATATTTTAATCCACCCAAAGGCACAAATTGGACTCAAAATTATCATAAGAAAAAACTATTAAAGAATATAAAGAACAAACTTACATGTATAGATTGACCACTTGAAAAGTAAATCACCAAGCAACGATAAGCAAATAATATTATACAACTATCAAGCTTCGCTTTGGTGGTGAAGTTTGAGGTTAGGATGTTAGGCATTGCTTGCTTCTCAACTTGATCTTTAATGAAAACAACAAACTTTGATATATCAAACAGCGCAAAACTAAGGGTTCATCACATCATTATGTAACTTACTTTCACATTCATGGAGCATGCTTTCAATTGGTTACCATTCATGTAAGTAATCGTCTATAGCAAGAAAAATGGTGATTATAACAGTGATGGTCAAGATCATGGTCATTAAACTTGGTATAGAAGTTTATGTACAAACAATGACAAAAATGGATAGATGAGATTCCTAGACGAAAAAAGTTCAAACGGCATCCAAAAGAATCCTCTATCAAGCACTTATTTTCAAACCTGTAAGAGCCCAGCGTAACCGCACCATGATATTGTCCGCTTTGGCCGAGACAAACCACCATCGCCTCACGGTTTTGTTTTCACCTGGACGTACCACCATCGCCCAGGCAAAACGCGTCACATTGGGAAAGGTCTCAAGCCCTTATAAAGAAGCCTTCGTTTTCCTTCCCAACCAATGTGGGATGTTACAATCCACCCCCCTTATGGAGCCCAGCGTCCTCGCTGGCACACCGGCCCGACCCTGGCTCTGATACCATCTGTAACAACCCATATAAACCGTACCAAAATATTGTCTGCTTCGCCCCCGATGGGTTGCCCATCCAGAAACTCACGTTTTGTTTTCACCCAACGAGTTGCTCGCCCAGGCAAAACGCGTCTTGGTAGAGGAGGTTTCCACCCGCTTATAAAAAGGGTTTCGTTCTCCTCCTCAACCGATGTGGAACTTATATAATGTAAGTCCCACATCGGTTGAGGAGGAGAACGAAACTCTCTTTATAAGCGGTGGAAACCTCCTCTACCAAGACGCGTTTTGCCTGGGCGAGCAACTCGTCGGGTGAAAACAAAACCGTGAGTTTCTGGATGGGCAACCCATCGGGGGCGAAGCGGACAATATCTTGGTACGGTTTACGTGGGCTGTTACAAAACCACTTTTTTGAACGATTGGAATTCGATCAACATAACCTAAAGGTACTAGGAACCCGACACTAATGAGATTCCTAGAGGGAAAAAGCTTAAACCAATCGAATAAAAAGAGACAGTTTCAGATTCCTCAAAAGAAAATGCACCTTCTTAAGTCACAAATTCATAATAAACAACGATAAAATAAGCATAAATGCAACCATGTACCTGTTGTGGTCATAGATAATTTGTCTCAAGATTATAATCTTATCATATAAAGAAACAATGTTCATCTATGAAATACTGAAGATGAAAGATTGAATTGAATTTCATAAGTGGAACAGAGAAAGAGGCTGAAGCATACAACAACTAAACCCAAATCAGAATGAAACTGAAGTTAAAAATCAGCAAATTGTATATCTCCAAACGCACAAAATTACATCCTTATACAAGAAAGCGAACGAAATAATATGTTAAAAATGGTAAATTACACCTCAAAGCAGACAAAATTGCATTCTTCTGCTGATACAACGAACGGCAATTAGAAAGAAAATGGAAATTTATACCTCCGTTTTAACAATTGCAGATTGTTCAAACAACAGAGCAGGAGATGCGTTATTGAATGAAACGACGAATTACCCGCAAAAAGTTATCGTTCTGGGAGACAATTCTTCATCAATGGCGATTCTGTCGCTAAATCCGGTGAAAAGCAACTCTATTGACGAATATAAGTGGAAATTTCTTAGTGAAATTAATTATCACAAATAATCATTGCTAAAGCCTAAAGGGGTACAACAAGATGATTAGATTCTTTTTTGGTATAATTGGATGCGAACGGCTTAATTGGATTGGTTTTGACGCTTGGATTGGTTCAGCTGGTACGACTGAGAGTCGGAATGGACCGATCCAAGCAGCCTCGGTTTGTTTTTTACTGGTTAGATCGGTCGGTTTGTCCCGGATCAAAAGCCGGTCTACTAGATTTTGGGTATTTTTTTTATTTTTTTAAATTTTAATGAGTTTAATGTGTGAATTGATTGATATGTTAAAGTATTAGTCATAATATTATATTAAAGTTCAACAACTTTATCACAAACAATAAAACTATCAATATCATAAGAAAATGCTTATTCATGGATGAAACATAAACCAAAGTGTAACAAAATAGACCGGAATAGATGGTGCGATTTCAATATTCGTGATATTATCTTAATTCTGTAATCTTGTAAATTTGTAATCTTTCTGATGCATTTTGTTTTGTTTGAATAAAATTATCTGTTCAGGGAAATGAGTAAATACATTGTCATCCTTTGAATCTACCAGAATTTTCATTTTTTATTTCTAAACCAAAGAAATAATAAAAAAAAAACTGTCCTATAGTTTCGTATTTTGCCACCATTTGAAAATTTTAAAATAAAATTTGTTGATATAGGACTGACAAGTGTAGTTAAGTATATTAAATATAAATAGATAAATAAATGTAGGAAGGCCAAAATCTATTTGGTAAGAAGTATAGTTTGTTTTTATAAGAATATTCACATTAACTTTCTCATTCTTATTTTCATATTTATATTAAACATATTAATTTTTTTTTACTTTCTCTTTCAGTTAAATTTATATCTTTATTATTATATTTTTTATTTCATCGACACACAACCACTTTAAAAAATACTAAAAAATTTATGGGGGTTGTACTGTGTTTCTTCAAATATGAGAAATCACGAAACAATCCCCATAAATTTTTCCTCTCATTCACTCACAACCATTCACATAATATATAACAAACACTTACATTGAAAATGAGAAACCTAAAAAAGAGGGAAAGCAATAAAACTATTAGAGTATTCACACTAGCTTTCTCATTTTTATCATTATATTTACATTAAAAACATTACTTTTTTGCTATTTCTTTTGATTAAATAGTATCTTTTAATATCTTTATCATTACCTTTTTACTCTCATCCACTCATAACAACTTATAAAAATATTAAAAATTTATGAGGATTGTATCGTGTTTCCTTAAATATGAAGAATCACGGTACAATCCTTATCAATTTTCACTCACAACCAGCCCCATAATATACACTCACGTTAAAATAGGAAAATTGTAAATGCTATTGATGACCAATTTGTTATACTTATGACATAGACACAGGTACAAAACTCAAAAGTTACTAGTTTTACAGTTTCTTTTTCTTTTATTAATAGAATAAAAAATGTAAACTTTCTACTTTTTTTTAACATACTTACTCTTTACAAAACTAAACAAAATATGTTGTATGCAAAATGACACATGGTTTTTGTATCCCAAAAATGAAATATATTATGTTACCTAAATTTAAAATATAAGTGATCGTCAAAGTAACTGCTACCTATGTTAACTTGATTCAAAAAGGAGAAATAGTTTCTTTTAAAGTTGTAGAGAATTTTTTTTAAAACAATAAACATAACAATTACAATACAGGACGATATACAACGCTTGAAAAAAATATAAATAAAGAACTCTTTGAAAGGACCAATATTGATTATTGGTTTTCGACTTAATTTTAATTTATAAGAACGTATTCAAATTGTATTATTCGGGATAACGAATTAGCTGGGAGCCTGGGATAACGAATAACCAAATTTAAAATATAAGTGAACGACTTAGTTTTAATTTATAAACTACCTAATCAGCTGGGATAACGAATAACCAAATTTACCCCTAGACCCATGCCCGATACCACCTGTCATCCAGGGTCAATATCGGGAATACATCCAGAACGAAAACCAAAAACAAAAACAACAAAAATAAACACAATTTCAAGATCCACCGTCGCAACCTCCACCACCATGGACGGCCGTTCTCCGCCACCACCACCACCACCGCCACCACCTCCACCACCGATCCACCTCCGCACCACCACCGAAATCCTCAAACAAACCACCACCACCATCATCTCCCACCACCCACCACCACCTCCTCCTCTTCCTCCTCCTCTCCTCCCTCCTCCTCTCCCTCCGCTCCACCGTCGAATCCGCCACTCACTCCCTCACTTCCTTCATCGACCACGACCCCTCCATCAAATCCCTCCTCTCCCGCCTCCACATCTCCGCCGCCACACCTCCCGCCGCCCACAACCGCCTCCGCCACCGCCGCCGCCCCTTTCTCCAGCTCACCCGCGTCGGAACCCTAGACGATGGCTTCTTCTCCGGAGACGAACACCCGGATCACCGCTTCTTTGGGAACGTACAGAAACACTTACCCAATTCCACCGCGTTGATTCTTGACGCCTTTGATCCCCGATTAGGGTTCTCCAATCTCGATTCGGATAATGGGATTAGGGTTTCGGAAGTTATTCGTTCTAATGGTGAAATTGCGTTTAAATCGGTTGAGCGGATTGATGTTGAGGTGAAGGTGGAGGGTGGTGATGTGAAATCGAATGATAATGAGAGTGAGGGTGTTGATGATTTGCAGCTTTTTCTTCAGAGATTTGAGCTGCAGCACCATGAGATGACTGCTTTGTTGTTTCTTCTTAGCGTTTTATCTGCTTCCTATGGTTTTGCTATCTTTGGATTTGTTGTTACTTATGCTTGGGTTCTTGGGATCATTTTTGTTGTAGTGGTGAATGATTTGTTAAAGGGGTATAAGTCTTTTTTTCGCACTGTTTGGGATGGTTCGAATTTGGGGTTGAAAAGGTTGTCTGGTTATATTGTTATGAGATGGGCTGTTAGGGATGCATTGACTCAGCTGTTAGGCGTTTGGTTTTTCGGGGAAATTGAGGATCAGTATTTGTTTTTCAAGATATTCGTTAGATTAAAGTTGATGCCTTTTTCGATTGTGTCTCCTTGGGTGAAAGGGTTTGAGAGGGAGATTTATGGTTTTCTGTTGTCGTGGTTCTTGTTGGATACATTGATATCATTTGCTTTTGCTGTTGATGCTTGGATTGCGATGGTGGACACGAGAAAAGTGTGAGAGAGGTCGTAAAAGAAGGGTGTCATTTGTTGTCGTTAATGTTGCATCCTGCGATTAACCTTAAATGTTTGGAAGGTATCGTTTGTGGGTCGTTTGCTAGATGGGCATTGACGCATTTGTTTGGGAAGTTGTTTGCTTATGCGTTTCAGTCTTTTATGGAGGTTTATTTCATGGTGGCATGGCTTCTGTACTACTTTTCTGTTAAATCAAAAGATGCTAGTTCTAGTGGAACACCATTTGGTCAAAGAGAGCTTGAAGGACTGCTTGAAGAGGTTAGATGATTACTACTTTAAGCTGTTATTGAAATTTGCTTCCATTCCACAGAACCTGAGTGCCTAAGTGAAGCGGTAATCTTCAGTGCTTTGTGTGTTGATTGTATTTTAGCAAATGTGATTTAGCACTGCCATTGTTTTTACACCTTTTTTGATGTTTTGTATCATATGTACTTCTATCATGAGGCAGATATTACACGTGTATATTTTTTCCCATTGTAGTGCTAAAGCATTTATTTGTATTTTAGGTTATTGCATCTTTCTATTACTGCTTTTACATTAGATTTCTTGAATACACAAGTATTATTGTAGTTCACTTGTTAGTAACTGTTGTTTCCCTCTATCATTTGGTATGCTTCATTTTTTTGATAATCCTATTGACTGCACATATACTTGGTCAAAATTCCGTAATGTAAAACAACTAATATGAATAGAATATCATTCTCGTTGAATCATTGAAAGCTACTAGAAGAAAAGTGGTACAAAGGTGTAGTGAATTGGTGATCAACCACATGATTGGGTAGAGAATAGACTCTTTAATGATTGTGGGAATGTTAAAGTTACTTTGGATAAAGTAATTTCAAGTATGCCTTGGTATGAAGAAGGTATTAGAAACCATTCTCAAATATTACTCTGAAGATGATTAATAACCTCTATACTGAAATTGCAGTATTTAACATTCTTTGATGATTAATTATCGTCATATCAAATGCTATTTAACCGGGTTCACAACTGATTAGCATTGGCTTTCTCACTGGCAGAGATAAATTATGTGTAGAGGTTTTATTTGTTACATTTCAAGGGTTTGAATCAAATCATCCTTAAATGCATGCCTCAACTGACAAAAGGATAGAGAACTCCAAAATTTTGGTGATCTTATACTTATGTTTCAGGGAAAGACATAAAGATTCACTATCCAGATAATAATTAGTTACTATTTTTGGTCTTTTTCCTTTTATTCTACCCATCAGAAAATTCCAATTCGCAGCATTTACAGGTAATGAATTCATAAACGATAAATGTCTCTACTTGTTCCAGCAGTAGTTAGGGGCTCTTGAACTTTCACTGCAATTGATTGGCTTCTGTTCGTTAAGCCATGCAAGATAGGTATACAAACAGTTATTAGAAGTGAATTTAGATATCAATTAATTACTAAAAGCCAGTGGATTCATCATACATCTTTTTTGTGGGATTATGAGGCCCGTAACATGTCCTATCTCAAGCTTTCCAAATGGGCTCCTGAATATTGACAGGTATGTTAGTTATATCTTGTGTTTTAGATAAATTTATTAGCTGCCCATATGAGCGCAATGCCAAATTGAAGAAGTCAGTTTTACTTTTACCCTTACGAAAAGAGAGTTAGAGCTATAGCGTGGCTAGAATAGATTGTGTATCATGTTATTTTCTTTTAAATGTGATTGTTTTCAAGGGTAGAAAAGATTGTATTCCAATGGTAAATCTTGACCTTATAATCACAGTCAGAAGTACGACTTCCCATCCAGGGTTAACACATTAAACAGCTTGTTAATTTCTGCACGAAGGTAGAAGAAAGTCTTTGTTTCTTGATGAAGTTTTCAAGCATATGAGTGTACCTCAAAAGGAGAATGCAGGTTTAAAACATCTAACAATTAACATATTACCTGTATTTTGTGGATGATGAATTGTGAAGGGAAGAAACCATAATGCTCCCCATGGTGAAGTCGCGAAGATTGATGAAGTTCTTCGTCGGTGAGCAATTTAACTATCTGTATTCCTTTGAATTTGTTTCTTTATATGCATCATTGTAGGTGTATTAACACAGTATCTGTAATTACCTGATTTACCATTTAACATCATCGTAATGACCCGTTATATGGTAATTCCGACAATTTGGCTCTTATTTGTTAAATATATCTGGATTATACTTTAGTTTCCATGTGAAAACCTAGTCCTGGTTCTGCTATTGTCTATTTGTATGCACAGCTTCATCGTTTTGACGTTTTTCATATGCGGATGGCAACATCCAAAAGTGTACTTAGCTGTGTTCAACTTTTATTTGTATTACTTTTATTGTTACGAGCTTATGGTTGGTCTTAACAGATGTTAATTTGTATACAGTGGGAACAAAACCCGACCTCAGAAAACATGAATCAGTTGATTACTTCTGGAATCTTGTTTTTAGTGCTTCCATGTGGTTGTACTTGCTGCAGAAATAGTTGTACAAATGTTTATTCATACATGACAATCTTTGATGATTACAGGTATCTTCATGTTACAACCACCAAAACCACCTGAAAATAACGGTTTTAACAACTCTTTATCCGTACAAAAAACAGGTTTCATTTCTCAAATTACAGTTAACAGTAGCTAGTGGCATACAATATTAAGTTCTCTCTATACATGAATACATATAACAATATTGCAGGAACAATGCATTTCGATAAAAAGTCAGAGGCACAGAGGGATTCTACGATCATGTGGTGACGTGGCACATCGTACTACACTGAGGAACGTGTCCTCGTCACAAGGAATAGTTAGTCTGCAATCTGTTCTGAAATCGTTTCTTCTCGAGCTTGATCTAATAATGCGCTGAAAAAGGAGGTTAGTTTTGCAATCTGTTCTGAAATCGTATTCTTCTCGAGCTTGATCTAATAATGCGCTGAACAAAGGGTGTTTTAGTAATTTCACATTGATCACAAACCTCTTCTGGTTTTTCCCTACATAAACCACCAGATGACCCTTTGGGACGTCTCTCGGGATTGATGCTTCATCTTCTTTATTCATGGATGATGATGGCCAACTTAATACCCATTGGCAGCACTTGTCACAGCTTGCAGATGATGGTATGATTCCTTCCTTGTTCATCCTTTTCCACTTTTTAATCCATGATTTTATAACCTTATCACTCTTCATGTTTAAAGATATATGTGCCTGTGTATATATCTGCCTATATAGTTGTGTGTGTTAGTGGATGAAGGAGAGATTGTGTTGTTGGTATGGAGGGGGAAGAGATCATATATAGTGCTGAGGTTTACTATCTCATTGCTTATTGGAACATTAAATGTGGGCCATACATACATATGCATCAATACACATAAATATATACAAATATACATAGACACATACATACTTAAGTATACATATATGCATGCATATACGTACATATGTATATATACATGTATACACACACACGGTGGGAGATGGTACAAATAGTTAAGGTAAAAAAGGTTGGAGTGGCATGTTGCAGGAGAAAAAGACTGCGATTCGGTAGAATGGAAGAGATGTAACATGGAGGGGGATAGACGGAGTGAAAGACGGAATACATGTTTTTTATTTCCTACGTAAGCATTTTTATTTTACGCTATACTTAATTGATAGAAGGAGAGAATCAAAATCAGATGAAGGTAGAAGGATTTCATATATCTCCTGTTAGACTTATAAAATTACATATCTTTTGTAATCAAGCTTAAAGAGAATTATACATAACTTATGTTTTGGTGAAGTGTCATATTTTACAAGTTTAAAAGGGATATATGATTCATAACATTGCATATTTAAATAGTTTCATAGTTGTGAATCAACATTATACAATTAGGCGTTTAGCTTGTTTTAGCATCTTAAGCTATGCGTAACAATGATTAAATAACAAGCTATATATTCGTAAAAACCGTGTGAAGGAATTGATTCATGATCTCACATTACTGAGCACATTGAAATGGTGAATCATCTTTATAAAAAAATTGAAATGGTGAATAATCTTTATAAAAAGTGTTAATCACACAAATGGTCTAGGTTTTGGAAAAATTGAAATGACTATTTTGTAACAAGTTTAATATCTTAGACTAACTTTCGTTATTAATGTATATTTTCTATTGAGTTTGTGGAAAGAGATATGTGTAGGTTGAAAAGTTATGGTAGAAGCCTGGAGGTGATAAAGAGTTGAAAGTTTGTGCGGTTGTGATCTTTTGTTGCAATGGTGTACTTTGAATATGTATTCATGGGATTTTTATTATATTTCATATTATTTGTATTTTTGGCATATTAAAATAGCTTTCTTTTTCTTTTTTACATACAATTTCTTCCCAACCCACTATTATTATTTTATAATATCTTAAAGTAACATGTATATGTGAGGCATTGCAGTGTCCAAGAAGCTTATCCTGAGCCTTTAATACTATCCCTACTCTCAACTTGTGGGTCTCACTTTATAACTTGGCATCTCTTTTAGGTGCAATTCTTGAAATATCAATCGGAAGATGCCAAATTTTCTCTGTATATTATGTTTTATTTTACATATAACATGTATGTTTTTTGTAACTTTTTACAAAATCTGGTTATGCAATATACTATAATAATGAACCATTTTATTGATTATTATTTTTTTTAATTTAAACATTTTAAACCGTCAAACAAACAAAAACGGTGGGTTTTGTATATTCATGAGCGGATCGGAGCTTTGGTGAAAAAGAAAGACGGAGTTTTGTTTCTCGTCAAAGTTTTCATTTTTTTTATTGGATGATGGAGAAATCTACAACCTTTTACTGAAGCCATAGTTAACGATTAATTTAAAGACATATATGAAGAATGGTCAACCTTGTATGAATGTGTCTAGCGCAATATTGAGGTTTGAATTTTAAAACATTTTACGTTTAAAGTTGACTTGAGCTGGTTGGCCCTATGCTATTCGGGCTCTCTATCATACTCTAGTGATTAAATCAATGGATTGATGTGGTTCCATTGGTTTAGGAGTTTGAAAATGAGTTGAGGATTGACTCTTTAGTTATCATCACTTTCACTCTTATTCTACGTTTTGTTTTTCACAATTGGGACCATTTGTGGTGTTTGTCTCAATTTACTTGTCATATCTTTTCCTTTCTAGATAAGCCTATTATGTGCACAACCTTAAAAAATAAGTCTTATTTTATTAGATCTTTAAAATATAAAGAGACGAAAACTGATAAAACCTCTTCTAGAACCGGTTCTGTGAACTTCATACAATGTTTTTAAAAAATTAGGACGGAACTTCTTTTTATTATTTTCAAATCTTGAAACAACGTTGTGTTAACAATAATGTATACTCCTTTGCATTAGAAATGTTCATATATTATAACTAATTATTTGTCATGTACATAGATTTAGTTTCTTAATTTAATCCTAAACAATAACACGATAAAATGGCAAAAACATCAGTCTTTATATCAAGTCTTTGTTCATTTATGTATGGATACGAGAGTATTGTTGTGTCTTTAAACTTTTAAACACGTTTTTATCGGAAAGTAACATAAATAAAACTGAATACACACTTTTGTGTAGAGTTCAAAACTAGTATATGATTAAAACCTAAATTAGTATTTGGTTTATAGAGTGGACTGGTACATATTGGTAGTATTTTTTATTTAGTTTGACCCATTGTTAGTGGAAAAGATCTACCCATTACAATCAAAGATTTAGGGGTAATGGGCATCGCATCCATGAGTATCTTGATCAATGATTGTCACACATGCATTGTTAGGTTGTACCGTACAACTTAAAAGTAGGAATCCCCAAGTTTCATTAAGAAGGTAGTTGACTAGTTTA
This sequence comes from Flaveria sonorensis, assembly GCA_025506505.1. NCBI lineage: Eukaryota > Viridiplantae > Streptophyta > Magnoliopsida > Asterales > Asteraceae > Flaveria > Flaveria sonorensis. The sequence continues at coordinate 63,762,893 of CM046434.1, read as the reverse complement.
TTATTCATGTGTGCTTGTTTCGTCCCACAACCACACACGCACGTATGATACTAAATAAAAAGATTGTACATACCCGTACCCAACTTTCACTTTCAAGATTCATTTAATTTAGGGTTCAATCATGTTATTATGTTTTAAACACTTTGTGCTTTATGCAAATTTTGTTGTTTATGATTAATATAATATCTTACATGCGATGATGGTATTTAATATCTTCTATGTTTTGTAGTCTTAGGCCGAATGATAATGATATAAAAGTTAGAACGGGCAAAAAAACATATCATTCATAAACCATTTAGAATGATACGATCTTGAAATTCTTAAGACGTTAAACTGTCGTATATTGTCTCGTTTCTAGTTTGAAAATATAAAAGTGGGATGTTTGGGTCGGAAAAACCATGTTTTTACATGTATTTTATGTTAAAAGAAAAAGAACACAATTAAAGAAAATCTGTTAAAACCCTTAAAACCATCATGTTTGACTTATTTAGTTTAGAGCAGTATATTAAATCGAGGTCGCATGTTTGATGAGATCTTTTTTAGACCAAATCCCTAATTATAAGTGGTCTAGTGACACAAATGACGTATTAATAGTATCGTGCGGCTTTATAACAAATCCCAATCCCGAGGGTGCACCTTGAAACAGCTAAGAGTTTGCTACGTATTCGGATTGGATGATGTGGTTCGAACCAGTTATACGTCAAATCGCCAGCTTGAGATTAAAGGTGAGGTGAAGGGTGTGACCAGAGGGACCCCTTGGGTTCATGAGTTGCATAAATGTAAGTGAGTAAATGAAATCCAGCCAAGTGATTCAACCCTTAAGGGTAGTTGGTCGGTTGAAATCCTACATGAACAGGTCATATATACATACCAACAATCATGCTGATTGTGACTTTTCACAAACTACAACTACCTTAGTCAATTTTACATAAGGGTGAGATGGTTTAGTTCGATTTGGTTATGAGCTAAAATCGTACTTATAACTAATATTGCACTTTTTAGATTTTCATAAGCGGCCCCCGTCTTGGTTATAAATGGTTTGGCTAATTCGATTATTGGAAGATGGTTCGGTTAGCTCGTTTAATTTCAATTGATTAATGCAATTTTATTATGGGTCAAACAAAATATTAGCATTAATCTCTTTAAGATATAAAACAGAATATGTGACAAATCATATGTTAGCGATAATATAACAAAATTTTCTAATATATAACATATCTGTCTACACTAATAAAAGAAGATTTTTGCATGTCACATGACACAATTCCAAGCCTCCTAAATATTATTTTTTCGTTTCTCTCTCCTAATAACATCACATTAACTACTAATGATATTATTTAATTTTTTTCATATTAAAAATATTTTTTATTCAATTAAAAAAGAGATCTTCCTACAAAAGCAATTTCTCTAAGAAATAATTTTTTATAACATAAGAATTTTTAAAAAAAAAATATCAAACTTTTTAAAAAAACATAATATATTTTAAAACCTGTGTTTTTAAAAAATTAAATTCTTATGAAACTATTTATCATTAAATCGTAACTTAACAATCGTTTTTCAATTGGTTCGGTCATTTTGATATGGTTTGAGTATTTAATATTTTGACCCATCACCATAAGTTTATATCTTAAAATTAATACAAAATTTTAACACACTTTCGCCTTTTAGGTTAAATTCGTTATATGACGTATTCTTTTATCATATTAAGGGGGTGTTTGGGATTGCTTCCGAAACAACTTATTAACTTATTAACTTTTTTAATAAGTTAATAAGTTTTAACTTATTTACCTCACAACCATCACATTGTCAAACACTATAAAATAATTTTTTAACTTTTTAAAAATTAATAAGTCAGTAAATTGTTTTGATAAGCAATCCCAAACACCCCTAAGTTATGAGCCATCATCTTTTCATGTTTTGGGTTCCTAAGTTTTGATTACTTTTCCACTTAAACCGAAAATCAAACTAAATTCAAAGTGGTCTCAAACCAAATAAAACAAACTTTAGTGAGATTATATCTATCTAGGGTTGTCCACTGGTTAGGCTTTAGCTTAATTAATTTAGGTTTCGTTTTCCTTAGTTCAGTTTTTTTTTTTTTTTGTAATGGGTTATATGAGTAAAAAAAATCCTTAGCATGTACGTATGAATTTAGTTTCCTCGATTTAACTGATTGAATTTCTTTAAACCAGAAACCGAATAACTGATTCAGTTCAGTTTAAAACCGATCGGTAGGTCGACTCGTTGTTAAAGAAAAATTTTGAGAAAAAATTTACCAAAAATTTGACATGGTATTTATGATTAGGTGGCAGGTCTTAGATGTCAATAATAATATCTACTATGACGTTAATTCCCCCATGCCTACAATCTCCTACACACCACCCCATGCTACCGTTACTCCAAATGGACTTCATTTTTCACTTCACTTTCTCCTTTGATGTGACTAATCGTCAACCGATCAACGGTTCACATTTAAGTAAATGTGCCACGTGTACCATGCTTACGTGTATATCCATGAAAAGTAGATGTCCTAGTTGTTATGCCATACCCTTTTTAATTGCTATAATTTTGACCAAATCAATTGCATCACTTCCACTATTTTGAATTTGATGTACTTATAATATCTTTTTGTCTTACAAATTATACTAGGAAACATAAACATCCCCTCTAGACTCTAGTGGTGTAAAAATGTTACATCTCGTCTAAATTTTAGGCCATTACTTTAAAATTCTAGAATTTTTCATAACATATATAGCTCATAAAGCTTGGGTTTGTTTTTCTATTATTTTTTTAAAAACCCTAACTTCTCCACCCTAAATCTACTCTAACGCCTGATAGTTGAGATTCGAACCAGGGTCTTTTGGCCGGGGGATGACTCCAATCTACTCTAAAGCTTGGTTTATTTAACTTGAAAAAACTTGATCACTAACGGTATATGACCTGACGGTATTTAAATGTGTTGATGGTTAAATAGTGGAAGATGTACATTTAGGAATATGATTCATTTTCGGAAAAAAATTGACATTAGAGGCTAGTTTATTCGATTTAAACGATCTTGAGTTTGAATCATTCTAAACTTTATTCGTACAGCTTTAGCTTCAATCCTAAATAAATTTGAAGCACAAAGCTTGGCTTGAATTCAAATAATTTACCATCTAATAACTATTAAATTAACTATTTTAGTGTTAATTTATAGTTATAAGTTCATATAGAAAAATAACCCATATTGTTTAGTTTTTTTATTTATACATAAATATATATGTGTGTTACATTAAATGAAAAAAATATTACATTTATATAAATTAGACTTGTTTAGCTTCATGAGTTAAAATATCAAACTAGTAACAGTTACATGAGCTCCAATTTAAGCTTGAACTCGAGCATCAACCGGTTCTCGTTACACATCTTCTTTTACCCTAACCAACATTAAGTGATGTACTAATAATAAGATTTTCGATTATCAAATAATCACTTCAACACAAGGCACATGAAAACCATCTCATCATAAACTCCTACATTGTTGATTCAGAAACATGTTCGGGTCATAAATCTTATACACACATGATATAGGTCTTTCACGTCGTGCATTCACAGCGTTTTGTCAATAAAGCGACAAACATAGCGTTTCCAATGCCTAGAGTTAAATACATACACCGAATACCTATAAATCTGAATGATTTTAAACATGATTATAAAACATCATGCCCCGACTATGTCAATGATGCTAGGAATATCATCAATGATAACGTGAGCGCCATTAATCATGTTAGCATGAAAACAATTAATTGGCAGAAACAAGGGAACGTAATTAACAAAGTGATCGAGATAGCTACACCACTACAAACTAATTTAAGTCTATCTTGTTTGAAGACAAAAATCATCGATATATGAATCATATATTAAGTTAGAACTCCAGCAAGATGTCCAAATTAAAATGTCACCTCACATAGATATTTTCTATATGCATAAACTTTTTTAAACAACAGGAACCTTACTACTTTTGATCCTTGCAGGAGATGAAACATGATGTGCAAGCAGAACTTTGGATTTGGAAATCTTTGAGTTGCTTTCTCGCGGGTATGGATAAACAGATGCCAATTCTCTCACACGACACAAGATTGACTTTGGTAAAGGGCGCCATGGTTGGCTTCGTTTTTGATCATCCTGCAATCACAAATTGTTGCCGAGGGTGCAAAAATCTCATCATAATCTGAATTAACCAATTTTAATAATTGAACCCACTAACAGGTCGATTTAAGTTGCATTTGAATAACAAGCCAAACATTTAGATTAATTTTGAGAAAATAGCTATTTAATTAACTTAAAAAATGGGTTAAAATTTAAAGGTTGTCCAAAGGGTATTTAAAGGATTGCCTCTTATAAATTGTTATGTTTTGAAAAATTGTATTATTATTTTAGTATAACATATTTTTATGATAAATCAAATATCTAGTTGGGTGGGTTAAAAGTAAACCAAATCTCAATAGATTGCATCAAACATATGAACTGCACCTAGGTTTACATAACATCATAACAAGATGTCAAAATATCATCAGGGGGTGTTTGGTTGTGGGTCTAAAAGGGGTTATAGTTATTAAGAATCGCGGTTAGCTGTTTTTAGAATTTGAACAAAACTATTTAATATAAAAATCATTTAGCATAAAATAATTAGAATTGGAGAATCATGTAAGAAATTGCTATGAGAAAACTAATTACTGAGAATTTATCTAAACATATCTAACTTTTTGATTAACTGATTAATGATTATCCAGTTTTAGTTCTTCAAGCCCAAATGATCATCTACAAAATGCATTATCCAAACACCAGTAAAATGGTATATCCAAATAGGACATTAAAAGACCAAAAAAGAAAGAGGATAACTAACCTCAATCCTACTCCCCTTTAGTGCATGACTTGCTTTCAAAAGATTTCGCCATTTGTCCTGTGAAAATATATCACAAAAACACAAATAAAAACCATCTGGTTGCAAAAGAAAGAACTCTTAGTGTACATAAATAGCAACCCCTTAATACGAGTCCGTGATATAGAAAGGTACCTTCAAATCTACAGGCGTTCGATGAACTGATGACGAGAAGAGTAATTTCTTGATATGAGTCCATTTCCCTACCCCGAAATGTGCAACACCATCGATCAACTTCTTTACTTCTGAAACAGTCCAAAGTCTATGAAGCTTCCTCTGATTGCCACTTGTCATAGATCTAATCATCGTCTCAGAATCATCTTCAGACCCACTTGAATAAATCTCAATGCGCTTTTCAATCTGTGAAAACGAAATAACTTTATTTTGCTTATAAGTTAAAAGCATGTATCTTGTAGAAAATCGGTAACTCTAGTTTAAAGCAAAATAATAACATATATATAAAAATCAAAGCTTTTTAAAAAAGCGCAGACTGAAGATTTCCTTACTTTAGCCGGTGAAATGCTTTTCTGACATTCAGTTGGTCCCTGAGAAATAAATGGTACTTGAATAGCTTTATCAAAAGAGATATCAGAAGATGCCACTTTATCTTTGGGTTTGACCTCGTTTTGACTTTTGACACGTCGAACCCCAGATAGTTTGCCTTTGCACCCGGAAGAAGCTTCCCTTCTCTTCTTAGAGTTCTTCAGACTTAAGAGTGATGACTCATCAATGTATCGTTTTGTAGGCTTGCGTGATCTTTTGTGTGCCACTGCATCATCACCACTATGATTTTGAGCAGAGATCGTGCTTGTGGGTCCGTCTTTACAAGACTTGGTTAACTGCAACCCGTTATTTGGAAAATAAGGTGGCAAAACATCTTGGTTTATGAAAGATTTTGAAAAATCATCAAATCTATCTAAACTTTTTGGCTCGGATGAATTTGTTGATGTTCCGGAAATGCAGTTGCTAAGAAAGTAATTCTGGCATTCGGTTCCTGAAATGTTCTCGGTCAATGAATTTTGTATCTCTAAACTATCCTTCATTGGAAACTGAGAATTTCCAATATGCATTCTTTCATTCGAAACATAGCCTATACACCCACCATGATCAAATCCAAAATCTGTAGTAAATATGTAAAAGAATGATGGTAAATTAATGTGTTCATTATAAATATAATGAGAAATCAATAATGGTCCCGAGAGGCACCTAAAAGATAATCTTCACAAGGAGGGACGTTTGTTGTTAGAAAATTTTCCACTCCAATTTCATGTGGCAAAGCATCAAGCGCCTATAAATATGCTATTTCATAAATATAAATACAACAAAGAATGACCAAGAAATCACACCACGTCCTAATGAATAATAAAACAAGAATTAATTAGTTTCAAGTTCGAATCTAGCATCCATTGGTTCTTGCCTTGGTCCCACTAGTTAGTAAGGTATTGATGGGGGGCCTTGAGTTTTCCATAACGGGTTCTCATGGTTAACAAAAAAACATAATAATACTGTTAGATGGATAAGAAGACATACATTAAGATTTGTCGTATCTACACCTTCCATGTTTGTATTTGAACCTGGGACACCTTTATAAGAGGTAAAAAGCAACTTCCATTATAAGGCGGAACAATACTACTATGAATTGCAAACATAGTACTAATATGATGCATACTTATATACAATTTGTTACAAACTTGACATAACAAATATTCCACTCGTGGTACTAATTCATGAGTGTGGAATTGGCATATAATCATTAGTTCATTACAAATCGATTTCTCATTTTTGAAAGCATTAAGTTTCAAAAAGAGTAAACATTTAGCTTTTATTAGAAAAAGTATACTATACATAGAAAGTTATAAGCAGATTTACCAGGGGATCATTAGAATTTCCACTTTTCCCGAGAAGGCATGAACATCAATCAAAATGTCTACAATACCCTTCGCTAAAGACTGAAGTCACTAAACAAAAAAACCTTGTGCACACGCTAATAAAAATAGATAAATAGGTAAATTCAGCTTTACTTTGCTAAAAAAGTTATGATTGGTATTGCATAGCTAATAATGGAGATTGTTGCAAGTTCAAAGGACAATTAATGTTTACAAACGTTATTTACCAGCAAATAAGTGAAACCTTAAGCAGTTATTCCAACATAAGAAGAAGCACACAAATGTACCTAAATTGTAGGAATCATTTTCAGTTTTTATGCATTTCCCGCTGTTATCTTCTTCATAACACCATACACCACTTACTGAAACTTGGTCAGACCGTGGTTCTCCAAGTAGGCAATCAACATCAATAGCTTCATCCTCTAAAGAATGATATATAGATTCTTCGTCAGCCTATAAAAAAGATTAACACCAGAAAAAAATAATGTATTAACAAATGAAAATTTCATTTGTTAATATATATCAACATTCTACAGCATCCAGATAGGTGTTACATGCACAAATAACCATGACAATATGTTTACCAGCATTAAAATTTCCAAAAAGAAAATGAAATCTCTCAAAAACAAGGTAGTATTTCTGCACAGATCGTAAAGTACAAGAACTAGTTTGACTTTAGGCAATAGCTTGAAGAACAAATTGAACAATCTCTCAAAGTTCAAACCTGTTTTCAAATTTCCAAAATCCAAGGGGTATGCATTACAATATAAAGTCATTATATCATTACTATAATATAAGTTAAATGGTCTTTCAGAGGAATATCCAATATTGATCCACTAGTTGAATCTCAAGAATGCATTTTCTTCATAGAGGAAAAACAATGAACAAAATAATATTTCACTCAAGTTGCCAATTATTTTTTAACTTGCAAAGTGATACGAATCCTGCCCCCACCTTTGACCAAGTCAAAGCAGTCCCACTAGTTCCCGATTAGTAGGTGGGGAGTGGGGAAAACTACCAGATGGGTTTTAGGCTTTATATTTGTATTTTGTTAAGGAAGAAGGGGGTCTTGAATATTAGTAACTAGTTTGTGTTTAGGATTTGGAGATTTGCCATCTCGAATGTGGCTATTCTTGTAATCTTTTTCAGTGAATCAAAGTCTTCGATTTCCAGTTCTTAACAATGGTTCCATTGCCGGGAAATCGAATGGTACCGACAACTCGGGATTTGGCAAATCAACTAGCAACCATTGCAGCAAAATTAGATGCTATAGTTGCATTTTTTGAGGGACGATGTTGAAGAAATCAAATCTAAGGTTAACACATATGATCGAAACAGTGAAGAATTAGACCATGATTTGAAGAATGTGATGGAGGAGGAACCGCAAGGGTCCGAGCATGACCCTCTTCAGCATCACGGATCCGGCGACGGGATTGAGGGCGCTGCCGAAATAGATTAAATTGATGGCACCAGAATTGAAGGATGGGGGTCGACGAAGATATTAACGGAAAATGACAGCCATGATCGGAAGAAGTGACGGGAAATTGGTGCTCTCATTAACAAAATTGACAAAAATGATGGCACCGAAATTGAAGCTTGGGGGACGGATAAGAAATTAATGACAGATTGCAGCAGTGATCGGAAGAAAATAATAGCAAATTGCAACCATGATTGAAGGGGGAAAGAAGTAATTGGTGCTTTCATTGAGAGATTGGTCCAATTCATAAACGAGGGCTGTAGTTTGAGGTACCATGATTGTACAGGGGTGTTAGAACAAGCACCTTCACCCCTATTGTTACTGCCACAATCATATCAAGGGAGTTTTCTGCACTGAGAAAAGGCCATCCGCGACCCGAGACCGTGGTTGTCTTTTTTATCATCGTGTGGGACCCAGGAAAAGAAACTTTGTAGATCAATTTGGTTGATCGGTAGTCCCCGTACCCGCGGTCATGTGCTCAAGAACCGATTCCCTTATTTTCGACTTGGGGTCAAGTCGTTTCTCAGGGCGGGTAGTATTGATACGAATCCTGCCCCCACCTTTGACCAAGTCAAAGCAGTCCCACTAGTTCCCGATTAGCAGGGGGAGTGGGGAAAACTACCAGGTGGGTTTTAGGCTTTATATTTGTATTTTGTTAAGGAAGAAGGGGGTCTTGAATATTATTAACTAGTTTGTGTTTAAGGATTTGGAAATTTGCCATCTCGAATGTGGCTATTCTTGTAATCTTTTTCAGTGAATCAAAGTCTTCGATTTCCAGTTCTTAACAAGTGTAATCAAAGTTTCAAGTGTCTTGTGTTTTTTAAATCTCATACTCGTGAAGTTGAAATAATTGGCATTTGTTCTCAGGTTTAAAAAGTGCTTATAGATAGGACTTTATGTTTCGTGTACTTAAGGTTATGCTTTAGCAAGGCGTAACTAATGGAACGGTTTGATGAAATTGACATTATAATGAATTAGCATAGAATACATAAATGTGAATAACCAACACATGAGAAAGTATTCTACAAATATACCCGCTAAAGTAATTAACATAAATTGATTATCACAACCCTATAATATCTATTTTTATTTTCCATAAAGTCTTATCATAGTTAAAAGGTTTGTTATATATTGACCTTTGATTCTAAATTAACATAATTCAAAAATAGTATTGGTTAAATTGCTTACAACCCCTTAAAAATTCTACTATAAGTTGTCATACAGCCCTCATAACAACTACTTCACTTGACAAGGAACCAAAACTCCATTCGGTTATTAGCACTAAATAACATAAGCTTTTGTTCATGAATTAATAGTCACTACCTAATCACACAAATTACAAACAGCAAAACAAGAATCCAACCATCAACATTTTAAGGAATCAAGGTTCAAGAAGCACATGCATGGATTCCAGAAATCAACATAAACTGCAAGAATGTGAACAATCAAGACTAAAATTCCCACAAGAAACACCCACATAGGAAAACATCCAAAAGTGCCCAAAATAAGTTTCTAATGTAGTTCCAATGTCAAAATCCTCAAATTGAACCATACCAACTACTAAACACAACATGATAATTTTAAGAATCGTATGATACTTAAATGCGCATTGAATTGTTAAACACCCTCAAATTAAAGCATGTTAGTGCTAAACACAACACAAAGACTAGTACACTTGTCAACTTTCAAGGCAAATTAGCATTATAAACCCATACCATACCATAACCATACCCAGTATATCCGTCCATAGCAATGCTACAAATGGGGACCCACAGCTCCAATAAGTATAGTCGAATCATAACACATAATATGAAGAGAACATAATACACGATATACCACCTGTTAAGCATTTTTGTTTTATAATGCTAATGCTAAAAAATTAGCATTATAAAACAAAAATGCTTAAAAACTGACACTAGAAAACACTCACGAGTACCAGAATCAACACAATTATATCAAGAATCGATTGATATCAAACTTCGCCACTAAAATCCCACATAAAAACGTGCATTAAAGCACCCATATCATCAAAACCCTCGAACCATACTTGACAAAGATTTCAATAATGAATGTACACGCTAAAGAAAACTAGCATTTTAACCTAAAAACGCCTAATAACTCCCACTTTAAAACACTCGTGAGCACAAAAATCAACACAATTATTTCAAGAATCCCATGATACCAAACTTCCCAACTAAAATCCCACATAAAAATCCACATTAAAGTACCAAATCATCAAAACCCCCAAACCATACTCCATAAAGATTTCAAGAATCGAATGTATACGCTAAAGAAAGCTAACACAATCTATAAATGCTAGCGGAACACAACGAATTCTAACCTGATTCATGAGTACGATTGAATAGAAGCTCACGATGAAGTGGGTATACTGATAACAGAAGCTTCAAGTGATCGAACTGGTTGTTGATAGGATTGATTGGAAGATGAAGGATGCGGCGGGACAGTGGATAATTGAGAGTATTATTGGACGGAATCGAAATGTTTTGTAGGAAATTAGAATGGAATTTTGGTTTGAAATCCGGTTGTGGCGACGCGTGTGGGAATCAAATGGACAATGACCACCGTTTGTGCTCCACCTACATCAGCATCCATTTGTTTAACCGATTAGCAGCCATTGATTATGCCACCTTGTTCTTTTAAGTGTACTTATTATTATTATTAGTACTAAGTTGCTGTTTTATATTTAGTTCAAAAGTTTTATTTAAGTTTCTTGTTTAATCCTAAATCTTGTTGACTGTTTTATTTGTATTGTTTATTTTTTAAGCATTTATCCTATGCGGTGCATTTAGTGGTGGTGAGTTTTTACTCGCTACTACATAAGCATCACATAAGACAGTAATTCAATTCTACGCTACGTAAAAAGACTAACACATGAATACGCATCGAGTCCTTACTCACGCACACATGTGACGTTTAAGCGTGAATGAGGTGTCATTTCACCTCTCACTCAGCCAAACCATGTATCACATCACGTGCTTATATATTGAACTTTTGTTTGTGTAATATTTTAATCTAATAAATATTTTTAGAATGATATCATTTTTTAAGTTGATGTTGTTGATTATTTTTATATCTTTTTATCAATGGTTTAAAGTCGTATACTTGTTTTTATCTTTTAATACAAATATGTTGCTCCTAACATTAGGCCTTCTTACCAACTAATTAACTTATATAGTTCAAAATTATTGATAAGAAGTTCATGTTTTTGTTTTTGTTGCCCGGGTAAATGCTTATAAAATGTCACTTGTAATCAAATTGCTCCTGACTAAACGCTTTTAATTGTAGATTTCTACTCTACTTATAACCACTATGTTCAAACGACTTTGGTGTTATTTAAGAGAGCTGCATTGTTAAGCATGTTTGTGTGAGAGTCAAGTTATAGCTCTTTTAGAGTGTGCGACCGCTTAGGAAGCCTAGGTTGAGTACCTAAAAGCGAAACCGTGAGTATCTTACAAGTAAAGTAGACGTTTTTTTTGTTGAAATGGAAATGAATGTTACAAGTGATACTAGAATCACTATCTTATTAAAAAAAATCATGCCAAACATCACTGCTAGGCGATAAGTCCTTATGGTCTTTAAAATCTTGTATTTGCATACATATAAAAAAAACATATTAAATCAATTATACTCATAAAATTGATGATGTGTAATATATTTAAAACAATTATACTCATCATTAAAACGGTTCCCCAACTCTTTAATGCCTATGATATTTAACATGTTTGAGAACAATGCAGACCGGTAAACATAACATTTAATTTATATATATCTTGATACCAGCATAAATTTAGTTTGTTTTATAGTAAAAAAACATTTATCTCGATATAATTTTTTTTTATTTCTACTACATACTTGATTGTTTGAGGGTAAAAGTATTAAAATTTACTAGGTTACAGACCTCAGTTAGCGAGAAAATGTAGTTCGTCGAACTGTAACCTTATTGTAGTTCCACCACTGACAAAATGTTTGCGACATTATTGTTTTCTCTTTAGTTTTAAATTTTAAGGGGGGCGATTATATAAATTTATGGGGACGATGAAGATTTTCACATACCCATAACACTAAAAAAAATTTAAGGTGGGTGTCTGCCCCCTTCATCCCAATGTAGATACGCCAATGATTGGTCATGGATAGTAGCGCGATGCCATCTTAAATGTTTGAGCATACTATTTCAATGTATTTATTTTTATCTCACTAAACGCCAATTACAAAACGAAAAATAACCCACTAGTTTTACTTATTTTTAAACAAGAAGCAAGATTGAAAGCAAAAACAAACCAACCAGTTTCTATCTAATTACATATTGGAAAGTTAGGTGCTTTATGGTTTATCATTTTATATTTGTTATATGAATTTATCGCATTATAATCTTATGTATTCAATATAATTTAGGTGTTGCTATTAAAAAAAAATCTTTGAACATACAGTTTACAACATTTAACTCAATTGGTTTCGTGGTCAGCCTTACGATGGACCCTTAACGGCTATAAACCACATATGTATAAACCACCAAAATCTTGATTCTTGAAGCGTGAGCAATTAACTCAACCCTTAACTTTCCCTCCTCTCAGCCATATCTTTCACCGGAAATCATGGCTGTCGTCCCAAAATCCAATTAACCACCGATACTTTCCGTGTCAAACTATTGTTTTGAAAACTGGACCGGACCGACCGGTTGGACTGCAAATAGAACTCCAAGCTGGTCCTGTTTGGTGCTTAAAACCGTTTTGACGTTGAACCGGTGGTCGGACTGGTCGAACCGATTTTTTATATATATATTTTTAAATTTTCAGTGCTTTTATACATACATTTATTAAAATAATTATAATTTTATCCGGTTTTTATACGAGATCCGACCAATGGTTCAAATGCACACCCAATGACAACAATTCTTCTCTTCGTCGATTCAACTCAAAATCACTCAAATTCTGGTCAAAATTTCAACGGGTTCATTGTCTTTTCTACACTTAACCCCCTAATCCGCATCTAGGTCGAAAAATTCAAGTAATTTAAGCAACAAGAAACAAGGTAATGGCAATTGATTCGAAACTGATTTGCAAAAAAGAGGTCATGATAATTTTGATTGGAGCATCGATGGAGCTTACAATCTCCAAAGCAAAGACGAATTTTTCACGAAATGTTAATTGAAGTTAACAGGTAGTCAGGTACAAATGTACAATAACTGGGTAAATAATAAATTCACTATTTGATTGGTTGCTCTTTGAATATATGGTCATCTGTACCTGTCATCAGGTAAAGACTTAAGTGGTTTTTGATTGTGTGTGTTAAAAACTAATTAGCACTTATTAGTGTTTACATAAACCAATTAGAAATTTGATGTTTTAAAAACTTCTTATAACATGGGTACCTATTTTTGCCATAGGATTAGGTAGGTACCCATGTTATAGCTTTCAAGTTTTTCCATATCTTTAGTATAGACAAGAGCTACCAGATGACTTATGTCACACGAGCGCGATTCGAAACTTATGATTTCATTAAATCGTATGATTGAAACAAATAATATGCAGGAGAATATTAGTTACCCTCTTTGTTCAGTTGAGGATGTTGTATGATGTATCTCTTCTAATCTGGACAAAATTTGAGTCATTTCAGGTCTTCTTTCAGGTGATGCATCAGTACATTCAAGTGCCATCTCAGCAATCTTCAACATATCTTCATGCCTTTCTTTCTCTACCACTATTTCCAAGTCAAATATATCAGTTGACCAGTCACTATTCACAACATTTCTAACCCAATCCGAAAGATCTTCACTGTTATTATTATTTGATTTTCCTGTAATCACTTCTAATACCAACATCCCGAAACAATAAACATCCGATTTGTGTGTTAGTTTCTTCCCATCCACGCCCTCGGGGCATTTCCCGATCGCTAGTTTTGACTTCTGTGATGGTAAAAGTGGCAAGTAGCCATAATCTGTCAGTTTAGCGCGTGCTGTTTTATTGATGAATTCGACGAGAATGTTTGATGATTTGAGGTTCGCGTGTGGTGCTTTTTGAGAAGATAATGATGTGTGCAAGAAAGTTAGGCCCTTTGCTACATCTTTCATGATCTTTAATCTTGTTAACCAATTGAGTGGTATTCTCCCAATTTCTCTACTTCCTGCACATTTCAAAAACAAAATAAAAACACACACAGTACAATGAACGTAACGAATATCAAACACGAACCATGTAGTAACTCGAATAAGCTTCCGTGTTGGATAAAGTCATGAACGACCAACTTCTCGTCTTTCGAGTAGTAGAATGAAATCATTTCCACTAGGTTTTCATGCCTCAGTGCCCCTAGCAACTGCATTTGGTGTACAAATTCTTTTTTGTTCAAAGAATTCATTTCTTTCACCCTTTTGACCGCCACGACTGTACCCGATTCTAGTATCGCCTTGTAGGTCGTGCCCAGGCTTCCGGTTCCAAGAACTTCAGCCGACGCCCTCAGCAACTCATCCAAATCAAAAACTCGCTTCTGTTTGTCGAAAAACTCCAAATCAACTGTCTTTTCAGGATCACCTGTACTTGCAGACCATTGAGATTTCTTCTCAACACCTTCTGTAGCCTGCAGATGCCTTTCTGCACATTCAAATAACCGAAAAAACGATCATTTTCTCGAAATTCATCAAACACCTTGTGTGCACTTATACAAATCAAACATACCCACAACCTCTTTCTTGCTTCTTTACCTTCATCTCTTCTGTAACACCAAACCAAAACCGAAATCACCAACAACGGCACGATCACAATTGCAGCAGCAATCAGCACAATTCTCCATACTTCAAGAGGCTGCTTCTTGTCTTCTGAAGGAGATGGTGAAGGAGAAACATCACACTGTATCTCCAATGGTCTTCCACAGAGCCCCGGGTTATGATCGAACGAACTACCATCAAATCTTTCAAGAATCTTCGTCTCCGGGATCGGCCCAGAAAGCCGATTGTATGACAAATTGAACACACTCAATGAATCTTGATCAAACGGTGGGATTCTTCCGGTGATCTCGTTTTCTTGAAGTTCAAGTGTGGTGATGTTTGGGAGGTGGGTGTAATCCACCGGAATGTCGCCGGAGAACCGGTTGCCGGAGAGTATTATAAGCTGCAGTCGCCGGAGATTGGTGAGTTTCGGGAGGTCTCCGGTGATGCCGTTGTTGTGAAAGCTGAGTTTTGTTAAGAATGTGAGGTTTGAAGGAATCCGGTGGGGAGTTTTCCGGTGAGATTTATCGATTCCAGTGTGAGTTGGGTGATGTGGGAATCGGAACAAGTGATTCCGATCCACCGGCTGGTGCTGCTCCGGCACGGTGGTCCGGTCCAATTCCGGTGGAGATTGTGATCGGAATGCATGGAGTCACGGAATGGAATCAATGCATCTCGTTCATCAGGGTAGAATTCTTGTGTTCTTGTGTATGAGTTAACGACTGTGAGTATGGTGAAGGTGAGTTGGATGATGAGAAGGTGGTGGATCATGGCGGTTTGACGGTGGTGGTGGCGGCGGCGGCGACGATGGTGGTGGTGGATCATTGGAATATCTTATTTCAATGTGTTAACGAATAAGCTAATCTTTTAGTTGTCATGAATGATATAGTTACGACTTGTGAGTCGTTTAAGAGTGTACGTTACAACGCAAATTGGGTCTATGTTTTTGTTTTTTCACTGTGGAAAATATTATTTTATGTCGTTTTGTGTTTCTTATGTCTTAAGGCCGAATTATGATATCATTTGATGTTATAATATATGAGACAGAGATAAAATATAAATATCAAAGTTGAATGAAAGATGCGAGCCGTTTAGCAAGATATGTTTACGGAATTGATATTTTATGAGGGTATGATAATGATAGGTAAGAATTTGGAAATGGATTTAATATATAATAGATGTGTTGAAAATAACGTGAAAACGAAATAATCAAATTAATTAATCAATTAAATATGATAATAAGAAAACTGTTTAACAGCTTTGATTAATTTTAAATATTTATTGGAATTCATCTTTTCTTGTTAGGTTTTCTTCTTTGAAATCAACTATTTTAATCAAAAAACAGGTTCTTCTACTTTAAAGTTTCTTAGGGTTAGTTGATGACTTGATTCTGACTATGATTGTTTTCTTTTTATTTTATTATTATTGTTTACTTAAATATCACTGACAAATTATAATTATTACTACAATCATTGTTGTTTTTGTAATTACTTAAATAATTAATAGAGTAAATATGGTCACGGTAATCAATAAAAATACGGATTTTGTCTCTCACTCAAATTGATAACTACTTTGTTTTGTTTTCTTGTTACACCGTTTATTTACATCCATGGCCACTCACCCTCAATTGTTCTCTCTTTTTTATCATAATTTTGGAAAAGAAAATCAAAACCCTCACCCGTGAAAACCTTCAACGAAATATACATCGAACTTTCATGTTACATTTTTCTATATTCTAGCATCATTAAAAAAATTATTGACTTATTGTATATGACCAAAATCTCACTGATATCATTTTCAACACTCAACAGTAATTAATTCCCAAATTATTTTAGTTGACTCGTTTACTCATGTATCTATATTTTCCATTGTTGACTTTGATATCGTAGTTTCGTGTCATACGGAGTCAAAATTGGCAACTTCTTGTAAATTGTAACCCAATCTCCTTCCCTCCTATACTACCTATTAAATAAAGTGCTAATAATTTGAATTCCAACATTTGAAAGCAAAAATGGTGTTTTCATGCAGATGTTTCTCCTTCTTAATTGGAGAAGTGATCGAATACGAAACCCGAATTGAAACCAAATCGACATCAATCGACACCTTTTACACTGCTTGTTCTGATATCAATGGCTGCAAATCCGGTTCTCAAGCCTCTGATCTCCAAATTTTGGCTGGAAAACCAAGCAATTTGCGGGTTTTCACGGTCGATGAGCTCAAGTTAGCGACTAGAAACTTTTGCACGTCTTCAAAGATCGGTGAAGGTGGATTCGGAAGCGTATAAGGGTGTGGTTAAGAGTTTGGAAGATCCTTGTGACGAGATTCAGGTCGCTGTTAAGCTCGCCAATGGAGGATTGCAGGCAAGATTTCATCATATCAGTTATTTTTTTACCGACGAACATGCACTCTTTGCTTACGTGTAATTCATTCTTAAACCACCATCAGTGTATTTTTTATGATTTAAACTCTTAATAATATTATTTAATAGTGTTTATCAGGAAGCTTTTGGGTTATTATAATAAATCGGATTTGAAAATTGGAATACGAGCTCAATTCGAGTTAAATTTCAGAAAAGCTATTCTAATTTGGGTTGAGGGGGAAAAATATACAAAAATAATAAATCTATATAAATACTAAAAGAATAACTTAGGACACTTGTTATATTTCTAGGCCCCCTAATTTTATTTTCTCGTTTCTTTCTCCTCTTAAATAACTACCTAAATTAAAAAATATTAAATAATTTTAATTCGTATTTAGATTAAGTTTTTTAAATAAACCATAAAGATGTCTTTTTATTAATGTTATCTTTAGATAACAATTTTTTATAAAATAAGATTTTTTTCTAAAAAAATCTAGTTTTTTTTAAATATAAAATATTTTAAAATTGGTGTTATATATTGTTAAAAAAGAATTTGCATTAATGGGCCTTATGGTATGACCAAATTGTATATATGAGCAAATTTTGAAAATCGTAAAGTTAGTGCAAACTTGTAAGTAGTTATCGCGAGTTTGGTCCTTAATTTTTAAAAAATCGTAAACTCGGTCTAAACTTTAAACTTTTATGTGAGCGTTGCACTTTTGGTCCTTAAAGTTAAATTTAAAAGTTAGTTCAAACTTTATTAAATAAATAAAACCAAATGAATTTAATGTTAGGAACCAAATAGACAATGATTATACAAAAGTTTAAACTAACTTTGCAATTTTCAAAATTGAAGGGCCAAAATTGTAATTTGATCAAATCACAAGGACGTTTATGTGATTTTTTCTTGTTAAAAATAGTGCTAAAGTCAAAGTTAAAGTCAACAACTCAAGCTTAGGTTTGCTATCAAATGATAATGGTGATCTGTAGTAAAATTGGATGCTAACCCAGTGTGAATATTGAATTTGAACTTTAATTACTGTGGGTGAAGGAACATAAGCAGTGGGTAACAGAAGTCAATGTTCTTGGTCAAATCGAACATCCAAATCTTGTAAAATTGATCGGCTATTGTGCAGAAGATGATGGTGATCTTACTCATCGGATTCTAGTGTATGAATATATGCCTAACGGAAGTTTAGCGGATTGGTTATCATCAGAGTCACTTGCGCCTCTCGCGTGGCCCATGAGACTAAAAGTGGCTCGAGATGCGGCTCGTGCTTTGGCTTACTTACACGAACAAATGCCGAGCCCCGTGCGTAAATTTGACCATATATAATGTTACTAGGTTGTGTTATTTGTTTTTGTATACAGATTTGATTTTTGTGTGTGTTGCAGATAATTTTAGAGATTTCAAACCGTCCAACATTCTACTGGACGACGAATGGAATGTGAAGCTTTCGGATTTTGGTTTTGCTAGGTTAGGTCCTTTAGATGGACATACCCATGTCACAACACAGGTATACACATTCAAAGGACATTTTTTTAGTTGGAATGTGAATACAAGTAGGGGTATGTAAACACGAAACGAACAAAATATGAAATTTACGAGTTTGTGTTTATTCTAAAATAGGTTTGGTGAGTTTCAGGTGATTTACATCAATTTTAGAAAAATGTTTTATGCCATAACTTATATTGTTTGAGTATTTTATGCTAAAATTTAAAAATTAGAGAAATGTAAAACAATGTATTTTTTGTTGTGATTTTTTTAATCCTATCATGGATTAAACGAGTCGTATTTGTATCAACTCATGAATACGTGTGTCATGTTTGATTTCATATAACTAATGAATTTTGTTGCAGGTTGTAGGAACACATGGATATGAAGATCCAGAGTATGCATGGACCGGGCATCTAAGAACAGATTGCGACGCATGGAGTTATGGGGTGTTTGTATATGTACTAATCACAGGTAAACCCCCGATTGATCCTCGTCTCCCTAGAAAAGAGCGACATCTTTCGGATTGGGTGAAACCTTTTTTACGACATGGTAAATTCGGCCTAATTGTCGACCCAAGGATAAATGGTCAATTTCCTTTGCAATCAGCGAAAGAACTAGCGATTATAGCCGAGAATTGCTTGTCAAAAAATAGAAACCTGAGGCCGAAAATGAGCCATGTGTCGAATAAGCTTAACGAGCTAATAACTGACTCGTTGTTAGAAACAATCACGCCATTTCCGATTGTTGATCGTGAACTACTTACCGATCGATTGAAAGTTTCTCGTGAACAACAAAGTTCGATGATAGTGAAGTTCAAACGTAAGAGAAGGTTTGTCTGTCTACCACATTTAGGTTTTTCCATGAAATAATGTTCGGTTGCATCATGTGACTTTTATAGTAAACTTCAAAGCTAAACATATAATTTCTGCGATTTATTTCACCGACTTCAATTAATTTACAATAATTGTAGGTTATTGATAACACGTCAGGATAAATAAAAGAAATTAAATGGTTGCGTTTTTTTAACCACAAAACTACACTCCTAAACTAGTCAATCAAATTACTTATTACTAGGTTTTTGAATCTGATTTTACTTATTACGGGTCCAGTGCCCACATAAGATGGATCATGAATCCCAAGATGAGGTGATCACGGGTCCTGTATCATGCAACGTTATCCTCATGCACAAGTTGGTATTTGATAATTTGAATGAAACTAGTAAAAAGGCACCAGGGTTGCGGCGGGGACGTAAAACCGTTTCAAGTAGCACCAATGTCACACTACTGTTAACGACCACAAGCACAAAAAGAATGTCGTATTAAAAAGGAAATAAAAACGAAAAAATAAAACCGGCGGAGAGTTGAAATAAAAACGTTGAACTACGCATGTGAAACATAAAACATTAAAAAACAGTAACAAAGTAGATCTAGGACTCGCACGTTGAGACATGGCCGTTAAACGGGAAAAAAATAGGCCTAACAACGTTGAACTACACGCGCACGATACGGCGTATTAATTTAAAATTTTAAACTGAAATGTAAAATTAAAATATTGTAAAAGATGAAAAGTATAGGGATTAAATTTGAAAATGAAATGTTGTAGGGGTTAAATTATAAAAGATGTAAAAATATTAGATTTAAAATAAAAATTTTAAAGAGAGAAAAGAAAAGAAAAACAAAAACATGTACAATCCTTAATGCTTATTGTACAACCATTAATGCATCACTTATAAGTTGAAAATTAGTAATATTTAAATTTAGATAAATATTGTTTTATATGAAGACTAGTCTTATTTTTTGTTTATGATAGGGATTTAGAGTTGGGCGAGTCGGGTCGGGTCGGGTCGGGTTAGGTGTTAGGTCAAGATTGGCTCGGGTCAGCGTGGGTTCGAGTCAGGACAGGTTCAGGCCAAAAACGGGTCAGGATGGGCTAGGGTCAGGACGGGTCGGGTTAGAACGGTTCAAATAAAAAATTACAAAATTCTTAAATTTCCAACAAATACCAAAAAATACATGTAAACTACAAATAAAAGTTGTTTCAAACATTAATTAAAAGTTTAAAACCCCATCTAACCTAGTATATTCTAGAGCTTTGTTATTAATATGATAACAAATTAACGTAGATATTCTCATAATCTAACTTTTGAAAGTCATAATAACCCATCAAGGTGTTCAGACTAGAATTTCATGGCCCATCATGAACCCTTGAACAATTTTTTAGGCCCAGTCTGACCCATTTCTTTTTTGAAAAATGCCCATAAAAACCCAAGATGAAAACTACGGGCTTGATTTTTAAATTATCATTAAAACTAATAATAAGTATTATCTTTTTTGAATACTTAACTATATAATTACTAAATACTTTTATAATAATAATAATACTCATCAATGATCAATGTTTAAGACATGTCGGAGAAGAACAATAGTGACACGTGTCGTATCGTGCGGGCCAACTCACTATCTATACTACTTTATAAAACATTCTTTTAGAATAAAATAGGCATTTCACTTAATTTTAAGACACTTAGTATGGATATATTGGGTATTTTGGTATTTATGACTAAATTTTGTTAGATAATAACACTTTATTTAAATTAAGAGATTAAATATAAACATTAATAAAATATTAAATAAATGTATGTTCTAATTTAAATTTAAACTTATAAATTTTATATATTTTATTTTGGTTTTTATCTTTTGTCAGTTTAGCTTTCTAAATATTTTAGGGTAATAGATGTTTTTGTTTTTAAATATTTTTTAAATTTTTAATAAACGATGATATTTTAAAAAATAAATTTTCAAAAAATTATTATATATAATAAATGATTAATAGGATTATTGATTAATATGAAATGGGTTAATGAAATAAATGAATGGTGTAAACAAAGTAAAAGTTTGATTAAACATTGTTAGCCATTTTAACTTATTATTTTTTATATATAGTTAGTATATGAATTTATTAATATATATTACATAGACTAAAGTTTAAAATATAAATAATATATATAAAACTACAATACTTAAATACAACTTGAAAAAGATGTCAATTTATAAAGAATTCAAAACTATAACTATTAATTTACAAATGAAGTCTTTAAAAATACAAAAAGTTTAAGAAATATAATACTTGTAAAAACGAGCATAAAACTCAAAAAGTACGAGTTTTACAAAACCGTCAACATTGTAGTTTTTTTCAAATGCACGCGCACTTCCTTTTCTTCTATTTTTAAGTGTTTAATATTATGTATATATGCATTGAGCGAGTAGAGATTGTAGCCCACCTCGAAGCGTCAAAGTACAGGTTACCAACTAGTAAATAAGTAATCAAAATCTTTTTATGTGTTAGAAAATCCCTGATTTGTAAAAAAAATTTAGATTTATCTTTGACGCGTGCTTGGTCAGTTGGTCGGGTCAAATTCAACGTGGAGAAAGAAAATAAAAGAGAAGTTTAGTATAAACCAAAAGGTAACTAAAAAGATTAAAGGCCACTCTTGAATAATGAAAAGAAGGACGCCATCAGAAATAATTATATACCTAACTTAATAAGAAATCATGAGGTACTACCTTATTAGGTTACTATCTTAAAATACAACGATCCTTTGTAGACATAAATAGGTTTTGAACAAATGATCATTAGTTTAACTGGTTAAGATGAGATACTTACAACATATAAATACAACATATAAATATGAGATGTCATATGTTGAATTTTCACTTTGAGCAAAATACTTAAAGTTGAGCCAAAGAATATTTTCAGCAATGGGTTTCCTCCTGATGAGGTTGAGGGTGTTTGGTCCCGGCTGGAAAACGGATAGGTAGACCCGATTAAGTTGTTACATATCATCCGAAGCAGGGTTGCACATTTGTCGTTAAAAAAATAGGTTTTGAAATACGAAAAAAAAAAACTTGTTTGTTTTTATGTGTATTGTTTAAAAGTTTATCATAGAAACGGTTAACTTAAAGTACAAATCAAGTTATTTTATTTATACGTTCAGAGTAGAAAGATATATGAATGTTTATAAAATATATAAGAGTAATATTATATCATATAATCAATTCTTTTTAATAAACTATAATAATACTTGATAAAATTAAAAATATATAATTAAAAAGTACTTGATAATTGAAATTTACATTGTAAAATAGAAAAGAAGTCTACTTAAGAAAAAATAGGTGGATCAACTTGCCTCTAAACATCATCATTACTATTGTGGCCACTTTTATTTATGATAAAGGTTTACGATAAAGGTATGTTCTTTGATTTTTAAGTCTCTCGAAGACTAATGGGGGCTTCTATGTGATTAATAACCTTTTGTTTTAGTATAAAAAAACATTTAATTTTTCTTTTTTTTAATTACGAATTTTTAAACAAATGCTTTTTTACATTAAAAACTTGTTCACACTTATTGTATCAACGTTTATAAATATACAACCGCAAACACCACCGAATAACGCGGATAATAAAACTAGTTTTAAATATGCATACAAAATATTTTTTAATTTACTTTGTTCATTTTCTTCTTTAATGGTAAGTGTAACATTTTAAGTTCATGTTACATTATGATTTATAAACATTTTAATGTAGAGAATAAAATTTGATAAAATAATTTCTATGTATTTAATTAAAATGTCATATTTTTTTATAAATCAATTATAACAATATGCTTTAGACAAATTTCGCATCCAGGTTTGCGACTAATCATCATACTAGAAGGAACACGAGAAGAACTTATATTTTCCCTTCTCACATTCCCTTCGTTCTCATTCATTGACAACGTTTTTTCTCGTCAACATTACCGTACATAAAAACGTCTAAAAATCCTATTACAAATAGTTCTGGACTCAGTCAGTCGGTCATTGCATGAAAAACTATATTAACAAGGGAAAATGACAATTCCACAACAACATTCCAAGAATATCAACACACTAGTCCTTGCATTATTTATAAGTCTTTTTATTCGCCTTTGTAACCATTAATTTCTCTATTGACTTGACTTCAATCACCCACATCACACGCTACCCATCTACACTCACATTTTTCTATTTGTAACTTCAATCCTTTTCACACTCATAAAACCAAATCTTTTCATACCCTCAATCATGCGATGAACATTAGTAAATCTCATTCTTTAGCCTCTTTTGATTGAAGGTGTTCTAGTTAGTCTTAAAACTTCATCTCTCTCTCTCTCTCTCATGATATTGGGCCTCTTTTTCCTCCTATATTTGAGGGAAATTGTAGGCAGCTGATCTTTTGCAAACAGATTGATCTTGAACTGACTAAAGGTGACTCCTTTTCCTTCAATTTCTTAGTTTTTTCCACTCTGTTTTGATAATTTGTGGTTAATTCAATCTTTATTCATTAACTTTATTGCAAATTTTGAGTTTTTTCATGAATTTGTGTTGGATTTTGGTTTTGTGATGTTGTGCAGAACTTATGGTTTAGAATGTGTATGTTGGTTTCAAGATTCTTGCTTTAAGTTCAGTCTTGATCACAATCAACCCCTTTGTAGAAGATGAATTGAGCATGTTTGGTTGCATGTTATATTACAATAAAAAAAACCCCAATTTTATAAACTCTGTTGGGAAATTTCAAATTGCATAAATTAAAGTGGTTATGGTTCTTTTATAATGAGAAGGGCCTTAGGGTTTCTTGATTTTACTGGTGGTTATATATGATCTCAAGATTAGTTCATGAAGAAAGGGAACAAAAATCAACCTTTATGTTGTATGATCAACATTTCTTGATTCATCATATTTTAGAAAATATACAATTTGATCATGGATATGATTTTGATGATGATTGTCCTGTGTGTTTCTTGTTTTGTCATTTATTGATTGCCGTACGAATATTACTTGTGAATTATGTTGATTTCAGTTTTAATTCCAGCTTTGACAGTTTAGAAGATCAAACATAAGAAACTATGAAGTGTTTTGGGTGTTCTTACAGTGAAGAAAAGGGAGAATCTCCAAAAACATCAACAAAATCAGTTTCGGTTCAGTCATCGAGTTCTATATCCACAGATCGCGACACTCGACGGTCTGGATCAGGACTAAATTCTCAAAATTTATCTGATCGTAGCATAGAGTCGATCAGTAGCACAAATTTTCCTAGTTTTTCACAAAAACCAAGCAATCTTACCGTGTTCACATTTTCTGAACTCAAGGCGGCTACCAAGAACTTTAGCCGGTCAGCAAAGATTGGCGAGGGTGGGTTCGGGTGCGTCTACATGGGAGTCATTAAGAACCCTAGAGATCCTACTAAAGGGTTAGAAGTGGCTGTTAAACAGTTGAGCAGAACAGGTTTACAGGTGAGCTTTGTTTCACTTTGTTTGACTCTTGATGATTTGACTTTTTGATTGTCAACTAAATTCCATATTTGGATTGTCAGGGAAGTTTATAGTAGTTACATTGAACTATAATGAAATGTTATAATCAACATGTTTTGGAGCTAAAGAAAATGATACATGTGAGTAGATTTTCAATTTGAGAAGTACTAAATTTGACTAAAAAAATAAGTCAAAAGTGGAATTCTTTCGTAGAATCACTATGGTTGTCGGTTCGATGGTAGAGTGCAATGGGAATGATATTAGCTTCTATCATTCCCATACCCATACCATTAATCCAAACATGCTTTTAGTTTTATATTAGCTTGCATAATTCTACTCCATATGAGAAAAAGAAACATACTTTGACTTGTGTGTTCAAACCAATTTCCTCCTAAATAGAAAGCCGATACAAGCATTTTGTGACGTAGTTATTACCAACGGAACGTGTTTAGTTATTTGTCATATATGTGAAATACCTAAATATCCTTTTGTCAGTAAATTCTATTAATTGTTAGTTATTTTGCAATAGGGACATAAAGAGTGGATAACCGAAGTTAATGTTCTTGGAGTCGTTGAGCATGCAAATCTTGTAAAACTAGTTGGTTATTGTGCGGAAGATGATGAAAGAGGAATTCAACGGCTTTTAGTCTATGAGTATATGCCTAATAGAAGTGTGGAGGATCATTTATATTCAAAATCCGGTGCACCACTCTCATGGAACATGAGACTCAAAGTGGCTCAAGATGCTGCTCGTGGCTTGACATATCTACACGAAGAAATGGATTTTCAGGTATTTTAACACCAACGAGTAATATTTTTCAAATGGGCATTCGTTACCAGACTATTAATAATTTTACTTCTTTGTAGATTATTTTTAGAGATTTCAAATCTTCCAACATTCTGCTAGACGAGCAATGGAATGCTAAGCTTTCGGATTTTGGAATGGCTCGGTTAGGTCCTCAAGAAGGACTCACCCATGTCTCCACTGCGGTACGTGAATTTGATTTTAGTACTAATGGCAAAATGGGCAGGGCGGGTTGAGCCGACCCACAAGCATTTTTTTCAAATATTTAGTGTTTTAAATATAATTAAGAAAACTATGTTGCCACAATTGGAATCTGAAACTTGAAAGAAGACAATACATGGAAGTTTTTGGCATTTTTGAATACATTTCAGATGACTTTTGACTACTTTGACCCGTTCAACCCGTTACCATCTTAACCATTTTCTTGGAAGTCCACTCTCATTCGACCCGTTAGATGCAAATTATGACCTGAATCGAGCTGTTTACCATAAAAGGGTTCGAAGAATCAAAAACTAAAAGATCTTTTATTATCAGGTTGTAGGAACCATGGGATACGCTGCTCCAGAATACATCCAAACCGGTCATCTCACATCCAAGAGTGACGTATGGAGCTACGGGGTGTTCCTCTATGAACTTATCACGGGTAGGAGCCCATTGGATAAAAACCGGCCCAAAAACGAGCAGAAGCTTCTAGAATGGGTGAAACCGTACCTAGACTCCAAGAAGTTTCGGCTAATCCTTGACTCGAGACTCGAGGGTAAGTACCCGCTGAAATCAGCACAAAAGTTATCACTCATAGCCAATAAATGTTTGTCTAGAAACACTAAATCAAGGCCAAAGATGAGTGAGGTCCTAGAAATGGTTAATGAACTCGTCAGGGGTCGGTCAGAAGCAACCATTCCTGCACCACACAGGAGTCTGGTCCCAGTGGTTGCTAGAGAGTCGAAACGGGCTTTCGTGGGCCCCTCCCAGGGTATAAAGACGGTTGCGAACACAAGTGTTAAAGTTCAAAAAGGGTCTCTTTTGGATAATCAACATACAGAATCTGCTTCTTTTTCTCGTCCAAAGATGGTTACAAGTTGTTGAATTTGAATATCGGGGAATGGGTTTTGCAGTGTATGGTCGTGCACAACGTTAGTGCCCGTATCGGATATATTTCGGTTTCTTTTCCTATAAATATATTATGATCAATTTTAATATGCGTTTGGATTGTGTTCTTGCATTTTTTGTTAGACTCGGGTGTGAAGTTAGGTCGTGTTTACTTAGATCGGATACATGATCCATTGTTATTTCATATTAGAGTTTGTTTGTCTAAGAATGAGCTAATCTACTTTTAAACTACAAATGTGAATGAGCTAATCTATTCTTAAACTACAAATGTTACGACAGACCTTAAACTCTCACCACTTAAAATGAACATCACAGCACCTTGGTACCAGTGAGTTAAATGCACTTTGATACCGGTCGCCCCCTACTAGTCGTTGCTAACACCACCCCAATCACCACACCACCACCACCATCACCTCCGTCCCGCCTTCAGCACCATCCACACCACCACCTCCGCCATCATCAACACTATCATCGTCACCATGGTCGCCACCACTACCACCATTCATCCTGTCTCCCACTACCAACGCCATCACCCCATTACCACCAAAACGCCATATGTGACCATAACGACATCACCTTTTTCTATACATATAAAATTAAAAATTCTTTTTTTAAGATGAAAAATACTTATAAAATTATAAGTAGGGTCATGTCTAACCCCTATTATAAACAAGTCATGTTTAAGTTAAATATGTTTAACTCTTTTGAACAAACAAACATGCTAACTTGTTTAAAAGTATAATAAATATAATCGGACTCGGCTGGCCAGTTCACAAAAATGACATTAAAATTCTTAAATCCAAGAAATAATTGTAAGTGTGACCGACGATAGGCTATCAAAATTATTTTATAAAAGTGAGTATTTTCATATTATTTGTAGGTCACACATTATTCGTTTCATCGTAAAACATGTATTTAAACTATCAAAATGTGACAGTTAAGCGTCTGTGTAACATAGATGTATCATAAATCACATGCTAGGCTCGTATAGGTTTAACCAATCATTCGACGAATACAAAACACAGTCTCCTCCCTCCTAATTATAAGAAAGAAAACCCGACCCTCCTTACTTACAAAGTAATATATGACCGATATTTTACTACTTCCTGTCACTTGACCGTCTTTCCTCTGCTGCTGCCTCTCTTCGTCTCTGTTGCCTGCAATTCATCCATCAACATTCATGTATTGTATTTTAAAATTTGTATGCCATGCCACAATAGATATGAACTGAGTTGATAAAAATCACATTTTGATTGATTGTTAATCGTAGTTATTAGCAACAGTTACACTTGACTCGCATAATTTTGGAACTTGATTTGAGATTTTTTGGTAATAAGCATGCTTTATTATTGTTTATGTATTGTCTTTGGCGATATTCTATTTGGCATACATAAGATGAACCAAGAAAAAAGGTAATAATATGGCATGTTTGTATTTAAATACTACATTTTCAAATTTGGACAAAAAAAGGATATCAAACACATGGGTTTGTGTTATACATTTAGTTGCTTATTTAAGAGCATTCACATACATGCTATCATGTACCGATAAACCAACATGCATGCATACACATTTAGTTGCTTATTTAAGCAACTAAACAATGATAAAGAATATGAGAACAAAGACTTGATAGGATATTATATAAGGAGGTCAAACGCTTTAGAACAGATGGGAAAATACAATTTAGTTCAAAAGACTCACGCGAAGGCTGTGTACCCAGTGCCAGCAGATAAGAATGCTGACCCAACACTTGATATAGGATCAGGTCCACTAGAATGCCTTCTATCGCCGTCGACCTTGGATAAATAAGATATGTGTAGAAATTAGCTTATTATATAGGTACTATATAGCTAGTTTGCGAGTAACACATATGATACCTTATCCCACTTGGATTTCTTATTTGCTCTACCCTCTCGAACCCCGGTACCAACAGCAGCTGACACAGGATTTGAACCACCACCGGCTACCGGCGGCACAGCTGCAGATATAGCACCAAACATCAATAATTTAGGATTCTTACCAAGTGGGCATATCATCCTCTGCTGTATGTTTACCTGGAATTGGCATGACTTTTGGTGTTGGAATAGCTACTGCAGACTGTGTTCCACCAGACAGAAATTCGATCTTCTGGTTTTTCTTTTTCTCTTGCTCTTTTCTCTCCGACTCCCTCTTGATATCAGCCTCTGTTATAAATGAAATGAACATTACGACATGTAGACTACAGTAGTGGGGGTCAAAAACATCTACAGTTAATTACCTATCTCATCATAATAGTCAGCCTTGTCATAACCGTGGGGATCAAAAACATCTTTGCTGAAGCAAGATCCTATCTGATCAATGTCCTGATAGGTGACAGCATGTAGCAAGAAGTCCGGGTTGCGATATTCTTTCCTATTGCGCACTTCTGAATTAAAGCTTCTCCCAGTTTTCTTCTTCAGCAAAAGGAACTTGGTAATCTTTTCTTGCAGTTCATCCGAGCACTTGGTCGTTGGAGGTGGCGGAAGAAACTTGTCCAATGGATCCATTTCCTTGTGGCCATCTTCATTAGTAATATTAACAGCTTCTTCAGCCTCTGCACATTCTGTTTCATTTCCCTTATATGCATCAGATTGCGATTGATCAGATGATTGAGGAGGGGTTGATTGTGTGTTTGGTGTTATAGTTTCTGGTGGTGTTCCTGCACATGAAGAAGAAAAGTACATGGTTATTATCGAGACGAGAAAATAAAAATACAAGGTACACTTGACAGGTCCTAAATGTGAGTAAGAGTATGAGGTTCCAACAGCCAGTACAAAACGCAAATATTTTCATTGAAACTTCCTTTTTTAACATGAAGTATGAAGCTACATAGCGCACAATAGGAGCCAATTTTTCAAATCAAGTGGTGATGAAGTTGTAGAATAACTTTGTCAAGGTCATGAATACTAAACGAGCACATTAGAATGGCCAAGAAGACTTTGTAAGATGGAAAGATAAGGGGTGAGATATGGAAAAGACCATGGACTCATGGAGGTGCAAAAAAAATTGTTAAACAGATGGTCAGTTTAACACACAACCATCGGAGAATTGGTATTATCCTCCCTTACAGCCTACAGGCATCTTTTACTTTCTGAACTATTCATCAGGCATACTGGATATTTTAAAGCAAAAGAAAAGTGGCTTTACTATTGTTTGGGTTTTTTTGTCTATCTTTTTTGGCTTTATTTACATGTTTAGTGTTTAATTGGGTGGGATAACTAGAATCAATGTGGTATCTGACACAATCTTCATAATGTACTTTTCTCTAACCCTTCCATTTCATTTGAAACTAGAGCACATAACATTCTTTTGTATGATATACACTAAAGCCTAAGTTCTTCAGCCATCTATCTTTATGTTATTAGAATCATGAGAATATACTTGATTGAATCTCAATGTCATATGTATTGTTGAGAATATTAATTGATAATTCATTTATGTTAGTTGAATTCAGTGATTAGAATTTAACTGGAAGTCAACTGATGGTAACAGTTATACTAAATCGTCGACTTGTTACTGAAAACAAGGGATGTAGATAAGAAATGAAAATTTATGTAACCAGAGATTCTTTATAAATAAGATATAAAACATTATTAACATGATTAAGCCTTACCAAGTTACCATCAAAAGGTGCAAATAATTTTTTACAACAAAGAAAGTGAAAACGGTCTAAATGGAAATCACAACCTTGCACTGCATGCCAAATGTTAACGCTTCCATATAAGCCTATCATTATAATAGAGTATTATATTATGCCTTGGCAGTGAAAAGTTAATGGCATGCCGGCCCCCGTAACTTATATGGAAACATATGGCAGGAGATATACTGAAAACCCATGAGCACGTACCATTTACAGTTTGAAGCTCAGCACCAAACATTACTCGACCTTCTGCTGCTGCTACTTCCCCTTCCTGGAATGTAAACCAGAAAAAACAAGACATCAAAACAAGAAAAAAATGGCATTGCTAAGGGTTAACCTATCTATATACTGACTACTGCTTGTTAAAGTTACACAACAGCTAAGCTAAAAAGAATCTCGGTTTTAAAAAGCGCGAGGTGCACCGTGGAAGTTGTTGCCAGATATCACATCAGAAAAAAAGAAAACATTGAAAGAAAATACATCAAGGAAAACAAAGAACATTATATAAGTAGAGAATATCTAAGCAAACCGGGAAAAAAATACAGCTCAGGCAACAGCAATGAGGTGTGTTCAAGTGACAGTGACGGTTAAGTGATAAACAAACACCCCCCCCCCCCCCCCTTCTTTTTTTTATCCTTACCCATAAGAAGGGATAAGTTGATTTAAAGAGTGTATTTCTTGAGCTTGAATCAAGGACTTCACATCCATCCTTACCTACTTGCAATGTTTGGACTAATGTACATTTCTACTCACTTTATTCAAGTCTTAAGTTCATTTGAATGGACATTTACTCATATCATTGTTTGCATCATGATTCTAAAATGAATAAATGGTAGTTAGTATGGCCTGGTAACATTCATGAAAAGTAATTGCTTCAAAGGAAACATTCATGAAAGATATTCGGCTAAAATTTCCCCACTGTGGTAGACATCTGTTCTCGTCATACATCTTTAATGCATGCGATGCATAATGAAATATATAGATTAAGAAAATATAGGTCGCCTTTGTGATGTCATTGTAAGATGATTGGTCGATCTATAGACACCAACAGACAACTATCTGAATACTATGAGACATGACACGTCTAAAATCTATATGAGGAGAAAATAAACCACTTAATTCAGCAAATGGTATATTGATACCTTCTAAAGCAGCAACCGAGTGATTGTACCAGGATAAATGTACTTGCTAGTGAGTTGGGTCCAAAAGAGCAAGTATGACTTTATACAAGAGAAACTGGACGCAAGTTACAGTTGTGGCATTCATAATGTCCATGCTCATTCATAATGCATTATTGTTCTTATTACACATTTTATTAGCTAATCCATTGAAAGATTTACTTGTAGCTTGAAGAAACAATCGTTAACCATAGAGCATATTTCTTGCGGACTTGCAGTGAATGTTAAGTTTCTGTCTTTCTGATTCAATTATGTTCCATTACCAAGATAGATGCAATTTCTAACTAATTTATTGCCTCAAATCGTACGGTTCCCATCAAATTCATATAGGGCTCTCTTCACGCGCAGCAGGAATAAAAAAACAAACTCAAGAAAACAACTACAGAATCAAAATACCCATGTATACAAACAGAAACACAAATAACATAACATTACCTCCGCTTCAGGCGACAGAGCAGCTTCATCGTGCCCATAATCAACAATCGTTAGAGTCCCCTTCCTACCTCTACCTGGCTCTGCACTAATAACTTGTTGAGCTGGAGGAGGAGGAGGCGATGTCAAATTGTCAACAGAAACCGGCGTCGTATTAACAACTGGATCAACATTGTTTCCATCGTTGTAGCTAGTATTAAGGGCCTCTGGGTCATCTACTTCCATATTCGCAACTACTTCACTTTGCTCCTTGTTTTCCTCCAGAACAATATCGTCATCGATGTCCTTATCTACGTCCTCTTCCATATCGTCATCTTCATCACCGTACATAGAGAGTAAGGCGATGCCTTCAGATTCCTTCTTCTTTGATGCCATGGGAATGTTGAAACACGGGTACTGTAATGCCCCAATTCGGAATGATTAACTTGCTACTGTTACAGATATCAAATCTAAGCAGGGTCTATAAGATTATAGGCAATGATGCAACGTTTGAATCAGAGGGATGAAACTAGGGTTTCAGAAGGATGAAAATTGGGGATTTGAGTGATTTCAGATGGAAGAGATGCATATTAGGGTCACCAGGAAGAAAGAATGGGTTTAGCGGGTCAGGAGTGGATCCGGGTTACCCGCTTCGGTTTTTTCTTTTTCTTTTTCTCTTTTCTTTTAAATTTCCCAGTAACATTTTAATGAATAGTCTATTAATGGTTGCCGGTCTTAATATAACACGAATCGACTTATAGTGTAGATAATACATTAAAGTCACCCTACTATGCATAGAACTAGCAACCTCAAACTCCAACTTGGTAATTAGGGATTCGTTGATCAAGATAGCCCAAGTTGCAACTGAGATGGAAGCGGCCACTAGTTGAAGAAACAATGTCACGGTTCGACCCACAAAAGACTATAGTGATGCCACGACTAAGTGTTAGAAACCACATAAACGCAAACACTCGCAAAATCACGTCTTGTACACTCACTTTTGACGCAACACAAAAGTCGAATAAGAGTGATACGCTTTGAGGGATTTAGGAAATAAGAAAAAGTGTAGGAGAAACTTAGTAAAGAAGAAATGAGCCTATTGGTGGTAGGGGAATGTTGTATTTGTTGGGACATAACTCTGAATAACACAATAACATATTACTAGGCATAACTCATAAACATTAGAAGACTCAAGTCAACTATAAAGACAACAAGCATTAACGACATATAAGAAACCCCCTGCATCAAAAGGATATCGAACTCTTTGTTCAATAGAGTTCAAACACGAATGTTAAAATAGATTTACGATCCAAAACGTCACCATCATAACACTATAAATACTACTCTTTGCACAAGGTAAACGATCATCACATATTACTCCCTCTCACTCTAAACTTTCAAAAGTCTCCATTTATCTCATACACAGATACTTATTCTCACACTAGATGGTGGTCATAGAGAAAAATCTGTTATTCAGATTTACGGTTTTTTTTTTCTTGCAGATCCAGCTTAAGCCTGATCCAAGGTGGTCGTCATCTTCTTACACTATTCCACAACGATACCCACTTGGTTATAGTTTTAGAGCAATATATACAACATATGGTTCAAATTGTATGATGTGTGTTTTTCGCTCGTATGAGAGTTTTTTCATTATACGGTTTGTTTGGTAGAAGATTATACGGGTCGTATAGGTGTCTGATTAACACGAAATGACTGATATGACAGCACATGCCACTACAAAGATTATGCGGATCATATAATCTTTTACGTCATCTATGTGGCCCATGTAGACGATGGAAGTGATATATTTGTTGTAGATTTCTCATGTCATTCTTATCTAATAAAGCTATCTTTCACAAACTTAGCCTCCCCCTCTCTTTGTCATGTTTGAACCTAATCCACCCCAGCACCCCCCCCCCCCCAAACCACCTACACCCACACCCACCTTATATTCTGCGTTCATTCTCCTTCAATGATAATGACACGTATAAAAGTTATGAAATAAGAACATTTAGAAAGATTTTATAACTTACATCCTTATAAAAGTTATGAATTTTTTTTAAAAATATCCCCAAGTTCATGTTTAATATTTTGATGATAATGACACTTTAATTGAGTCGATGCCCAGATTGATTTATGCTCATGTGCTCCATTAAGTGTTCATATCATACGAGATTCATACAAATATTTACTCGAAAATTTAGTAAATTAGTGGCTAATTATTGATGTGAATAGAAAACTGACAAACTTTTTCCTTGTAAATTCTAATCATATAAACAAAATATGTATTCAAGGACCCGTGTTAAATACGAAGAACGATTACATCAATATACATCATACTTTTAAAAGAATCAACGAATACAAAATTCACAATCTTAACATTAACATTAATCTACTTCTCTTTCATTTCTAGTAAAACCATCTGCAACTCATGAGGCTCACAAGGGATTGCAATGGCACCATCATGTTTAAACCCGTATTCTTCGCCCGAATTCTTTAACAACCTCAAGAAACCAGGGTTACTTAAGCATCTTAACTCAACAACAAACCTCTTTGGTTGCTCACACTTAACTGCAATAACCGCAAACTGCCCTTCTTTAACATCCTTCGGTGCCACTTTCTTCTCCCACATATTTTCAAACTCGAATTCGATGAACCGCCATCTATGTAACATGCAATGTTTCATTGTTTTCATAAGAATATTGACAACAAATGTGTACTTGCATCCTCTTTTCTCACCATTCTTACACTTGAATATCTTCATGTGGAACTAATAAGTTTATAAATCAAATTGAAAGAATGATGAGAAGATGTTGGTTATTTTGAGGGATTGTTAGTTTTTTTTAAAGATGCAATGAAGATTGTTTTGTATTTAAAGTGATATGTTTTGGGTGGTGATGGAAGTGGGAAATGATGGGGAAATAACTGAGATAGAACCTAAACAAGTGTGTCATTTATTGTATCAATGAATGAAATGAAGAAATTGAGAGTTTTGTGTTTAATGGTTCAACCATACATGCATTAAATGAAGTGTTCTTTGACTAATAAGAATGGATCAAGTCAAAAATGGTATTCTTTGAAGAAATGTGTTACTTTTTTTAAGTTTGGATAGCGTGAGTGACGGATATTTATGTTTTAGCCTTTCTCATCAAGTGCCATGTTAATTACGTAATTTTAGACGTAACATGAAAACATGGCATGAATTTAATATATTTTAATTTAATTGGATTTGGGTTACTTTGGGTTGACCCGTGAAAACATTCAGCTGAACGGTTCATGTTCAAGAAAACATTCAGCTGAACGGTTCATGTTCAAGTCGACATGATGAGTTCGTGAGTTGATTCATATAAACTATTATTTATCTTTTAAAATGTCTTTTATGACATGTCTTAAAGTGGTTGTGTATTTTATGTTAAGATTTTAAGAAATAAAAGAGAAGCAAGTTGAGCATTCACACTAGTTTTCTCATCCTCATCTTCATCATCATATTTACACTAAAAACACTATTTTTTACTTTTTTTTTAATTAAATAATACTTTTTATATCTTTTTCATTACATTTTATATCTTTTCCATTCACAACCACTTTTAAAAATATTAAAAAATTTATGAGGGTTGTATCGTATTTCTTCAAATATGGAAAATCTCGGTACAATCCTCATAATTTCTCTCTTTCACTCACAACTACTCACAACCATTCCTCGTAATATAAGCACACACTCACATCAAAATGAGGAATCTATTGTAAACGCTCTAAGTTCTATAGTTTAAACATCATTAGTTTTTATACATTCGTATATTTAGTGTAGATCTATAGTTTTAAAGTATTAACGTGCCAATATATAAATATACAACAATTTTGTGTTAAAAATAGTCCTACTGGTTTGATGGTTTCAAGTTCTAACTCGTACGTTACGTCTAACATAATGTTGAGGTACTTGTCATGTTGGGCTCGTGTTAAATTTACAGTTCAAGGTTAACCTCCAAACACGACCAATCTAACCCCTGTTTTAACACTACTCGTCAAATAACGAAAATAACCTTAAACTTATGTAAAGATATAATGGCAATACAGTTTAATACAAAAAGTAGGTTATTTTTTGTCATTTTAAGATATCTTCATGGGTGACTCGATTATATAAAAAATAAAACCCTTGCTTAGGGCCCCCATATTACTGGAGCCCTGATTTTGTTGATCATCTAGATCGTACATTATTTTTTGATTAAATATGGTTTTACAATGTCTTGTCAATATATAAGAAATTGTAGATATAAGAAGTTCGTCATTTATCTTGTTAATTCGTTTGTCAAAAGGCCCTACTTCTTTACTTCGCTTAGGACCCTTGAAATAGTTGAGCACGTCTTGAATATCTCGACATGTTTTGGGTATAATTTTATCAACCAAAAAGAGCAATGCTTGAAATGCCCTACATAAAATAAGTAAACAAGAAACAATTATTTGAACATCTCTTTTACCAGTAGACTTGCATCTCAAAATAATGTCGCAATTCTTTTTTAAAAAAAAGGGAAGTAATACTTATTTATATTGGTTAAAAACGTTTTGCTTAACAATGCATTATACTCTTTTTACCTAACATGGACATAATGTTTGGTACCATTTATGCATTTAAAAAAATACCAACAGTTTATACATATTATAAAGGACTGCTAGAAATTATAAAGGTGAGCTTTATGTTTTCAAGGTTTACGAAGAGAAATATGCAAACAAGCAAAACCCATTGTTTGATGTCAGTAGGAGTAAGAACTTGCAAGACCATGTTCAGTGTCAAAATAGAACCGTAACTAGAAAACAAGCTATTCATTATGTTGCAATCATATATGATTCAGAGAAACTGGATAAAATATCGTTTTATGTCATCACACACGTCTAAAAATCAACAGTTTTGACATGTAACACAACCAAATCACCCACCCATCAATTTTCCACCACTGTTAATGTCTGTAACCTTGTAAATTACTACTTATACAAAAAATTAGACTAACAAGTGTGACAATGTCTTGTTTTTAGACAAAACTGCACAAGTTGTGCTTCGTACAGTACTTACCCGCTGGTCATGTGGTTGATTATAGGGCGTCGATTATCAGGAGACGATTGAAGCAGCTCCCCCTACACAGCTGCTCCAGTCATATGCAAACCACCTTCCTCCATTGGTATTTCTCAAAGAGTATGAAAAGCATATGCAAAAATTCTCAATTCAGAAACCCATCAGTAAATCCAACAAAAGGGTATACATACTATTGATGAAGAACTGAAACAACTCAAATCACCACTTAGTTCCATTATTGATACACATCTGTATGCTAGATCCAAAAACGAAAGCAAAACAAGACATCTATTTATTCTCCAAAAGCAAATTTGTTAAAAGAGGTAACTTCTGAGTTGATAACAAATCGAATCTAGTGGTTGTTCACTCAAGTTTCACTTCTCTAGTTGGGGGTGGAAGTTGTAAATAGTAGAAAGGTTCAGTTGGTTCTTCCCTGGAAAAAAAAACATGTAATACAATCAGTAAATCATCAACTTGTCAAACTTCCCACGTATGATAATGAGATTGATAAATGATGAAGATAGAAAGCTTTGGATTTTGGTGGAAGAGAACAAAAATATTAAGTTAAACAGTTCAGATCCCACAGCAACCCTTAATTATTGTGACAGCAAATCATTATATCTGAGTTAATCTGGTGCCAAAAATGTGAACACAACATAGAAGGCAAGAAGTCATACCCAGGTTTGGACTGCATGCATTGCCAGAAAAGTTTGAACGGGCCAGGAACCGTCTTAAATGGGTTACCTTCAAAACATGCCTAAAAACCAAAAGAGTTAAATTCTAAAAGGGTGAACTGATTTAAAAAGTAGCATAGTTTGATTACTATTTCTGCTTTGGGTAAATATAGTATTATCCCTCTTAGGAGAAGGTGTCAACTTTCAAATTGTTCTGGTAAAAAGACTGAAACTTCCAAAATTTCTATCCAAGAGAAGCGGAATCGGTCATGCTGTCGAAAATCAAGATGATGACATGGAAACTAATGTATCAGCAACTTTAACAGTCTTGATTTGACATGCTGCCAGGTAACTGGTTAACTTACAAGAGTCTCCTAAATGAAATCTTTTGAGAGTTAAATCAATTTTATGAGGGAAAAACTACACTACCCTTTTGCATAATTTGCATTTTGCCCAATTAAAATACAAAACCACACTACATCCCAACAAGAGGAATTAGAACAAATTGAATATATTACAAAGCAATGTAGACCATTGCATCTCTAGAACATAAACGATTAAACAGTCTCTGGTGGATTATCTTCCAACTTACACTAATGTGGGTTGATTAAGGAATTAGAACTCTTTGAATATCTTTCAAAGCTATGTAAATCATTGCTATTCTAGAACATAAACAGTTATACAGTATTACAGTCTCTGGTGGATTATCTTCCAACTTAAACTGACTTGCGTTGATAAAACAGTTAGGGGAAAACAACACTATCAATCATTTTAAGATCCGTATAACCTAAGATTTCACACACCGATTAAGGTTGAGTGACGTTAAGAACAAACCTAAAATTGCATCAACTTTCAACTCAGTTTTGTGACCAAATGCACTAGGTTTAAACATTAACTTCATGATGTAACTTTTATTTTCCTGATTAAACATGTTCGTTTACACTTCGTTGATCTAAAACTAATCGGCTAATCTCTAACAAACACGTAATTCGTTCGAGAAACAACCCTAGAACCTAAAAACTCATCAGCAAATTCACACATCGATTGCGAATCACACAAAGGATGAGAGACTGAAATTAGGATGTAACCTGAACAACATCTTCAACGCGATCGTTGCATCTGTGAGCTTTGGGCTGACGAGTGTCTCCTTCTGGTCTTCCCCATGGGCTCTCTCTCCGAGGCACTTCTCTCTCGCTCATCTCTCTCCTTCTTCTTTGTGACGAGATGCAAAATTGTAAACTGTTGATATCTTGTTGCTTATAAATGGGCCTCGGCCCTGGGTAGTGCCGATGTTGGCCCAATAAAATCTAGAATTAGCTATTTGATATGGTTTTCCGCTCCTCGCTGTAACGACTTACTAGTATTAAGACTAATTTGAAGTTATGGTCGTCTCATTTATTACAAGTTTTCATTCTGAGTTTTTTTCGTTATGCGAAATTTAGAATGAAGGTTACTTTTATTAGTTAGAGAGTGTTAGACTATCATGATCCCTTGCAAAAAAACAAAATAGTATTAAATATATATGTTAAACCAATTTAATCACACCTTTTCCTTCTTCTCTTTTATAGTTTAATGTTAAGATGAAACCCTCTTCCACCACTATCAACACCTTTCCCCACCGGTACATGTGTACAAATCGGCATGCTCTTTCCTCTGATGTGTAGATCTGATGGTGGAGAGTGAAGACAACTAGGTTGTGAAAGAATATAATTGAGATTGCACCCTCATCGCATACACCCATCTCCATCTCGATTGCACCCATCGCCACTAGAAATTACACCTAGACTTTAATAAGAGTATTAACTTACCTATGCACGTGTTGTAACACACATTCACACGACGTTCAATACATTTAATAAAAGCATAATACACATACATAATATCACTTAATACATTATAAGAGTGCATTATACACGCAAACATTTTTTAAAGTCTATTTTACTGTTAACACAACAATTAACTATTTACACAACATTTAGTTATAATAGGAGGGGATGAATTCGTCTTTCTCCTCCCTAGCCGCCTCTCTTATCCACGTAAGAGGCACGCTAATTTGTTTTGTTACATCTCTTTAAACTATGGAAATGCTTAGCCTATTCCCTCTATAACACTCTTTTTGCATAATGTGTGCCACCGGGTCTGACACAATGGTGCCAAACTTGTCAATGTTGTGCCCTGTCGAAATGGTGGAGGTGGTGTTGTTTCGCGGTACTTGGCCTCCATATAGAGGTGTCCTCCTGTACTTTACGCTCCCCTGCTCCCCCTAACATTTAGTTATAATAAAATTATTTTTCATATCTTAACGTCACGTGTGATGGAACCCTACCTAAGAAGAATAAAGGAATTCACGACATATCCAATAACACATTAGTAAATACAAAAAAAAAAATAATAATAATAAAAAACAACATAAAAATAAAGTTGCATAAACGGTCCCTATGATTTAACCAGATTGCGTATTTGGTCCTTAAAGTTTAATAAATGCAAAGTTAGTCCAAATTTTTATGTACTTATTGTATGTTTGGTCACTGACATTAAATTCATTAGTTTTTACGTTCATAAAGCTTTGACTAACTTTTAAATTTAATTTTAGGACCAAAAGTGAAACGCCCACATAACACTTTAGACTTTTAAAATCTAAAAACCATATATACAATGACTACACAACATTTTGAACTAACTTTGTGTTTTTAAAGTCTAAGGACCAAATATGTAATTTAATCAAATTACATGAAGCATTTATGCAATTTTCTCTAACATGCAAGTAATAAAAACATATAATTGACTTGTATTGCCCGTGAAAATAAAAAATAAAAACATTGACGAATACATATTTACAATTCTCACAACTAAAAAATCAAACCCATAAATTTAATCTTCTTTTAGACCAGTGTTAGTATCTATATATAATACTAAATGAGTAACTTATGGGGACACTTGATACTTTTCTAGGCCCTATAAGTTTATTTTTCCCGCCCCTTTCTCCTCTTAAATAATTACCTAAATTAAGAAATATTAAATAATTTTAATTCTTTTTTAGATTAAATTTTTTAATAAATTAAAACAGTTATCTTTTTATTAATATTATTTTTAAAAACTAATTCTTTATACAATTAAATTTTTTCTCTAAAACATTTAACTTTTTTAAAATATAAAATATTTTAAAATTGGTATTTTTAAAAACTAATTTTTTTATAAACTAAAAATAATTAAAATTAGGAGTTATAATAGAGAATTTTAAAAAATAAATTTTTAATACGGTTTGTTTTGAAAAAATGTTTAACTTTTTTGGAAAAAAGTTTAAAAATTGATATCATTATTTTATTACTTATAGTTATTACTTATATTTAATTTTAATCATATCTTATTTTAGATTATCATTTTATACTTTATAAATTTTATTATATTTAATATTTTATTTTTTCAACCTGTATAATTCACTGGTTTACTAAAGTTAGTATTAAATAAATAGTAACAACAACTGATCAGAGATATTATAAACATTTATAGCCCGATTCAATACGATATCTCTATATTTGATTACAGGGTCAAAATAATTCGAAATTGATCTAATTATTACACATAAGTTTTCAATATATATTATTTAAATCTTAATTTCTTCATACTATATCCTCACTCCCACTCAATATCTAGGTCAAGATTTGACCTGTCAAAAGTATTTCTTTTAAGTCTAAAAGAAGACAGTTTTTTTTTACTGTATATTTCGCTATGACAATAAACAAAAGTTAAGATCAATCTCTGTTAAGTGTCGGTTTATATTAAAAAACATATTTTTACGTATGATCAACTTTATATCATCTTGTCATAAGTTAAGAGTAAAGATGGATTGAAGCTTTTAGCTTTAGATAATGAGTGTAAACATACTAATGTTACTACAAATGTAGTTTACAAGGATGTTTTTGCTCATTTGTGACCTTATAATCAAAAGTTGTTATGTATTATTTAATATATAACACACTTGCTTTATTTTTATTTTATGTTATTTAATAATTAACTCTGCGCACTTCCGTGTAATACACGGGTAATTAAAGCTAGTTGTTTATATTTCTTAACTGCTAATCACTTTGCTATTCCTTCTTGTGATTCTATTCGTCCCTTAAATACATAAAATAAAACAAGTATGTAATCAATACAAAATCGATGTAGATTTTGTGTTTGTGGTTTTACTAGTGAAGTTCTTGGTTTGCGGATGCCTAGGAGTGAATGAAAAGCCCAAATCATTGTTAATCTTGTGTTATTGATTTTCTTTCATTTTTAAACTTACATTGTTTCTATTTCAAGAGCTATCACAACAAATATTTTTATAAACAATAGCTGTTAAATTTAAAAATAACCTACTCACCCCACACTTAGTGTTATTACACTAATAATGCTTGATAAAAATACTCAAATAACTTAAATCATATATACATCATCAACATCATATTCGGAACCATTCCTAATTAAGCTGACCACCTTTTATTATATTTTAATTCTTTATTTTTTATTACAGCCGACCATTCCTATTTCACCGTTCATCAAACATACACTTGGTGGTACAACTAAAATTATTCTCCAGCTTGATAGCAAAACCTCGAACCATGCTCTTTAGAGATGGTTCATGATTTGTTGTTTGTGATGCAACCATAGCGAGTCGGTTAACCATTTCTAGGACCTTAGTCATATCTGGCCTTAACTTGGGGTTTCCCAACAAGCACAATTTTGCTATCGTTGATAACTTTTGTACCATTTGTGCTAATTTACGCGGTAAAAAGAAGTATTAAATTCTTTTCAAAACCACGAGCACGAGAACACACTTTAACATGTAGTGATATGTTAGTGAAGTTAGCGGAATTGAGGGGCAAATTGGTTGAAATCCACTTCACACACACACACAATGAATATGCGAATGAACTTAGGGACAAATTGGGTGAAATTTGGATTAAAATGTAATGAACTGGTGTGCAAAGATGACTACAGTGGAGGGAATGGCAGTGGCGAACCGCGAACGGGTACCCGTCACAGATGTGTAATGTGATGAATCGTGAGGAGCTTATCATAGATATCATGTATCGTGCCTTGTTGATACTGTTCATTATAGATAAACTGGGTGTTCGGGTGCTATAACGATCGACAACTATGTAATAATGCATTGTTATTTTTAGAAAAGCAAATGGATCAATCATGTCATAATTCATCACATCATGATTTTAGAAAGACCACTGAATATCGTGTTCACTGTCTTTGTTATACTTGCTTTGGTATGTAGGTTATTGTTTACGTTAAGCACATGTTAGAAGATACATATTATATGTACTATCAAAATAAACAATTGCATATTGAAATGTCACATTCACAAATCAACTATATATTTATTGAAACGTTACTTTAACGATAAGAATTCATGTTGCAAACAATAATGAAAAACAAAGTAGGAGTGTAGGCTTTCATAGTTAACCCCCGTAGTATATTAAACAACCGGAACAAATTAAATTCATATCAATGGTTAGTAAAAAAATCATAGATTCGACATCTCGTATAACACATTAACCTATAAGCTTGGTTTTAAAAAGCGCGCATGAGGCGCAAGACGACTCTTGAGGCGAGGGTTGGGGCTTTTTCTAACACACGGCGCATGCTGTACAAAAAGCGCAAAAAAAACGCGGTTTTTGGGGGAAAATCCATCTGAGGCACGCGCTTTCTTGTACATGGGGTGTTTTTTTTTGCTTCAAAGTGCTTTAAATATTGTTAAAGAAGTTATACATACATGTAATTTATACATTAAAGCATATATAAACATTATTTATAGCAATATTTTGGATGGGGATGCTAAAAACCTATAGAATTATATTAAAAAAATTATATAAACACTTAGGGCAAGGCATACGAAAAGCCTTCCGCTTTTACGCTTCGCTCTTTGTGCTGCGGTTTTAGACCTTGTCGACTCGGTGCGCTTCCTGTTTTTTAAAACTAAGCCTGTAAGTTAATAAAGCTGTCACAACCGAGAATTTTCAAAATCCTTTCTTTTCGAGTTGTTTCTGAACCCTCTGAAAAAAACCCTACTTCTTGTGCTTTGCAGATCATTGAATCTGGTGCTCTTCGTAATCTGATGTTCTAATTTTTGGGACGAAAATTCCTTCAAAAGGGGATGATGTGACAACTCGAGTTTTCAGATCAACGTCGTTACCATTATCCAGAGTATGTCCGATAATTTAAATAAATCATTTCTATTATTATTAAATGATTATAATATTTTAACCCTAAACACCAACTAAACATAATTAACTTTTACCAACTACACTCAATTTGTTCAATAATGTAATTTAGGTGAAGATGAGGGACTTATTGTGTAATGCATGGACCCCTTTATAAATCGTGAGGTCCCCCCTCTCGGCTTCTCTTCTAATCACCCGAACTCTCTCTCGCATCAAAACTGCCACCTGCCGTTGGCACTTTCTTTTCACGCGATCAAGCCTCTACAGCAGCCTTGGATC
The DNA here is from genome assembly GCA_025506505.1 of Flaveria sonorensis. NCBI lineage: Eukaryota > Viridiplantae > Streptophyta > Magnoliopsida > Asterales > Asteraceae > Flaveria > Flaveria sonorensis. The sequence goes on along the minus strand of CM046434.1, from coordinate 63,718,317 downwards.
GCCGACCTCATTCCGGTTGCGACGCCTCATTCCCGGCAGCACTCTTTGGGTCGCTGACGTCATCTCCGGCAGCTCCAATCTACAGACGAAACAGTCGTTCGGTATGCCCTTCTCTCTGTATAGTTCAGTTGATTTTGTTTCGTTACAGTTTCGTTCTTTACTCGTCGAATACGTTATGGGCTGAGAAGTTTACTTTCATGTGCGCGTGTGTATTACGTATATGATTTTTTTTCTTGGTAGTTTTGCTCTTGTGATTGAAGTTATTTTGTTCCTGTTCGGGTTTGCTATTGTGGGTTGCGGGTTGGGTTGTGTAGCAAGGTTGTTGCATGTGTGTGTTTTGTATGGTGTTATGGGTGTGTGGGTGTGGATGGATGATGCATGTTGGTGCGTGCATGTGATGGTTCTTGATGTATGTCGTGATGTGTGTGTGGTTCGGCGGTGCATGTGTGGATGTGTGTTCCACGGTGTGTGAAGTTTTGTGTGTATATATATGCATGCGATTGTATATATGTATGTATGTGAGAAGTTATGAACTCACTACTTGTTTACCTTTTCTATACAATTATCAAAACAAAGATTAGAATATACCTCTTTAATTTCCTCTTGCTTCTTTGTCTCTTCAGGTACAACTTTTACCATGAAGGCCTTTAGAACAATCTTCTCTTCAGCTTTGATTGCTGGAGTAATCTCAACAGTTTTTTCTTTGTCATCACATGCAGATGCTGGAGTAAACTCAACAGCATTAACAGATTCTTCAATTTTGACTGGAGTGTTCTCAACAGTCTTTTCTTTCATCTCATCTTTCTTTTCCTTGACCGTGGTTGAATAAGCTGCAGTAATCTCGACAGCTATTTCCTTTACATCTTCAGCATTCACGTTCACACTTTCAACCTTCTTTACTTCCACCTCCTCAAACACCCCTTCTAGCAAATCATCAGTCACAAACTCAGCTAACACATTCTCCTCAACTTGATCTTTAACACTTTGAATTTTTGCTAACAAAGCGGTAGAAAGCTTCATATCTAATATCTCCATCTGGTCGGACCAGTCATACTCTCCTTTAATCTGAGATACTAGTGCTTTGTTGTTTAAAGAACCAGCCTTATCTCCTTTAATTTCAATCTCCACCATGACCATCTTCTTTCTATTATCAGCTTGAACAGACCTTCCCTTAGTGCATTCTCTAGCAAAATGACCCGGTTTGTCACAGTTGTAACATCTCAAGTTTGATTTGTCAAACCCAATTTTGCTAGAGTTGTTTAGACCAAAAACTTTCCTCCCGGTTCTTCTTGCAAAATTCTTAGCACGATACCTCACCATGGCCATCTGATATTTGATGTCATTCTCTTCTGCATCATCTGGGTTAACTTGTTGCAAGTCCTCAACCTAGATGTTGGGTGTATTAAGTCTTCTAGCAGAGAAAGCTTCATAGTTGTTCATGAAGGAGGTAAATAAAGCAAGGTGTTCTTCTGCTATCTGAATTGTCTGCTTGTTAGGTTGGGAATTGACAACAAATGCTTGTTAAACAGGTTGAGATGATTGACTTTGGGAATGAGATAGAATAAATGGTTAAACTTGAGGCAATGATTGATCCTTGACTGTTGTATGACCTGATTTGATTGTTGCTGTTGCAAACACAACTGGGAATAACTGATATAGTAATTCGGATTACTAGCCATTTTGGCATAATACCGATACTTCAGCTCCCATTATGTTTATGTAATTGGCAGCACTTTATTTATCATCCATGTCAAAGGATTTGATGGTTGAGATCAGATCACTCAGGGATAGGGTAAACAAATCTTTGGTGCTCTTGATAGTAGTGCAGTTGTTGTTCCAGCTATACGGTAGTCAGTTTAACAACTTCTTGTTCACTGAAATGTTCTCAAGTGTGATTCCTGCACTCTTCATCTTGGTTATCAGTTTAACGAACCTAAACATTTGGGCTTCCAAAGTTTCATCAAGAATATGATTGAACATATTGAACTCTTGGTTAAGCATGTCTTTCCTGCTTTCCCGCATGTCTTTGTTTCCCATTATCTGCTCTTCCATAACATCCCACAAATCTTTCGCCTTCCTGAAGTCTTTGAATTTCTGGGCTATCTCAGTGGTAAGTGCCATTGTGATGGCAGCATACGCTTTGTCATCAAGCTCCATCTTTTTCATGTCTTCCTCATCCCATAAATGCTCAGGCTTTGGCACTAGGTCTCCCTTGTCATTAGTATAGATTGGGATGTATGGACCTTGTTTGATAGATCTCATCATCCTGGGTTCCGTGTAAATGACATGATTCTCGAAGCGATAGACCCAATCCAGATAGTCTTCCTCACTGAGAAGTCGAGGAGGCTTTGTGCTAGTTCTGATCTCATTGTCGAGATTAAGTGTAGCAGTAATGTGCTTCAGATTTGCCATCTTTCACAACTTGAAATCAACTTCCTCAAAATTCTTCAAACTTGAAGTTTTCACGCGAATAGACAAGTTCTCGCACGAAATCTCACAAACTTTTCTCGCGGAAAGTTCTGTAACTAAATTTCGCGAAAACCTAAACTTCTCGCGCGAATGAAATATTCTAGTAACAAACTTTTGCGAATACTTCAACTTCTCGCGCAAAATCCAACTTTTCGCACAGATTCACCAACTTTTCGCCTGATTAGTTTGTGTAATTTTGGAGGTTTTCATCTTTATTTTATCACCAAATTGATTAAACTTTGATTAATTAAGTGTTCAATTGATGAGTTAGGTTCAATTAAGATCCTAGTTGTCTCTAATTGATTCAATCAAGCTCAATTAAGGTCAAAAACATCTTCAATTCTTCAAGTGCCGAGATAATCAGTTTCATCATCTTCAAATATGAACAAACTTTGCAGAAATCAAGTATATCTTCGAATATCAATCAAATCATGGTTCAAGAACACTCCAAATCACTTACTTCAATCTTCAATCAATTGATCAAGAGCATACCAAGCTCTGATACCAATTGTAAGGATCAAAACAATACGTAGATCGATCTCGTAACGAATATGCGAAATGTAAACATTACGGTTGAGATTGAATTAATTGAAGAACATGAACACACAATGTAAATAACTTTGTTTTATTACTCTATGATTTTGCACAAGTTACAATAAGTATGAAAATCAGGAAATAAGACAAAAGCTTACTAATTACATTACAAAACTTCTATTTATACTAGTCTAGAAGTTCTCACGCGAGTCACTAGTTCTCGCGCGACTTGATGTTGTCGCGCGGCAACTTAGACTTCTCACATGGCTTGATATTCTTTATCTTGATTTGATTTCCCGAGCCTCTAGGTTCAACCCAACAGAGGGCAAAAATATAAGTCCGACTGACTGTTAATAAGTTCTAAAACTTGTTAATATTTTGTGTTCAGAAACGTTTCTCGTGCTAGTTAAGCTCCAAATAGATACTATCTAAGAAATAATTAGGTATTGAGAAAACTGATCAGAAGTGAAAGGTTTAAATCAAATTGGGGTAACTTGAAATTTCAAAATGTCTTGAAGCAGGATAAGAGTTTCTACAAAATTCTTGATGATGAAATTCACTGAGTTCATATAATTTTATCAAATCATGATAAATATCACAACTTATGTGTCTAAGTAAAAAAGTCTAAGTTTAATATGGATACAATATATTGACAATCAACATAACCAGTTTGATTTATAATAAGACTGGAAGATGTTAATGATCGATTTCAAAAATATGATCCTGTACTTGAAAATTTATCAAAAATAGTTAAGTAAATAATTAGTCAATATTGTTTGTTTAGATATGTTTTTCTACTTGTTTCAATTTATATCTTTTACAAAATTAAGGGTGTTAGAATAATTGTAAACACTTAGTTAAACATAATTTTTTTATAACAAATCAAATTGCTTCATAAGTTAATTAAAATTGAAAATTGAAAATTAAAAAGTTGAAAATTTTCAAAATTTCGTATGCGAAAAGTTCAGCAGATGCGAAAAGTCTCAATCTGCGAGAAGTCATTGTACTATAAAAACAACAGTTGAGCGAAAAGTCATCCTATTTAACCGTGACTATAGTATCTACTGACTTCGCATTATGATTCCTTAGTGATTTACAAGGTATATAGATGATTTCGTTTAGATTTGAATGTGTTTGTTACTTGACCGAAAGTTCATATGACAAATACTTGATAAATTGGACAAATTAAACATATTAAACCTTTAAATGACTTAGGCGACATCTAATAATAAAGTTTTAATGGTTAAAACACTCTAAAATTGAACAATTGAAATTCTGAAATCGCACAGACTTTTCGTATGCGAAAAGTAAGCTGAATATGAACAGACGCGAGAACTTTCAAACTCGCACAGAACTATTCGCATGTAATTAAACTTGTCGCGCGAGAAGTTGACTTTTAGTTAAAGTCAGTTTCAAGCGAAAACTCATCTTATCGCGCGAAATGTTAAATCTGAAACTTAAAGTCTTCGCCGCGGGTAGTTAATGTTTTCACGCGAGAAGTTCGTTTTTCAAAAAAATTTTCTAAGTGTGAATTTTTGTTCCAAGTGTGAAATATTTTGTACTTATCAATTTTATTCTATGTTTCAGATGGCACGAAATTGGTTTTTAATAAAAACCATAATGCAGTGGCATTTCTTGGAGATGTACCGGATGATAAGGCTTTGTTTAGATCACTTATTGATGGGTTGAAGTCATCCCAGATTCGTTATGCCATCTCAGCAAATCCTACTATTTTCACAGAAGTTATAGATCAGTTTTGGGAGACTGTTGTTAATGAGATTGATCAGGATGGTGAACCATGCATATTTGCCATAGTTAAGGGCAAGAGGATAGTGATTTCAGCTAAGTGATTAACAGTGTATTATTGCTTAAGATCATGCAACAACTAGTAAAGATAGATGATGACGTAGTAAGAGACTACCTTAAGAGGATAGGATATGATCATAGATATCTATCTCTTGAGAAGAAGTATCTTTCACCGTTTTAGAAGTACTTATTTCATGTAGTTATCCATTGCCTTAGCAATCTAAAAGCTGGCATGGATAGTCGAAGTGCAGTGTTTGGATCCCTGCTGATTTCTTTAGTTGATGAACTCCCTTTCAGCATATCCAAGGCAATCTTTGCTGAGTTACAGAAGAATGTGATAGCTACAGTGGGTAAGAAGTTTGTAAGGTACCCGAGATTTATTCGGCTAATAATGAATGCTGCTCATCCTGAGTTAGCAGTATCCAACTCATCTACTTATGCTGTAATGGTGATGAAGAAGGATATTTTCACTTACCTTATGAGGGCTAGAGGAAATGCCTGGAATGGGGTTAATTTTGCCAAACTTGGAAGGTTTGTTGAGGGTTTCCAAGCAGAGGCACAGCCACATGAGACTGAGACTCGTCATGATTAGAGAGATAATATTGCTGGTACATCTACACAGTCTGCTCAAGAAGCACCTGAGAGTTCTCATGGTGTTAGAGGTACTAATATAGATGCAGAGATAGACTTGTGGTTCAGTTCTAGGAGTGAGACCGACAGTGATCAAATCGGGAATGTGCCATATGTACTGCAGGAACGTCCCAGAGTACGTGAAACACCGACAAAACGTACTGCTGAGGATCGCGATGTAGATTTTATTCTTGAAGAAACACCAGTCATTTGAGGTAGGAAGAAGAGGATGGCGAGAAGAACTAGGGATAGTCCTCGTGGTAGGGGTAGAGGACGAGGCGTGTTAAGAAAAAGTCGGACCCCTGTGACCACTGAGCCAATTGAGGAAGATATACCTATTTCTGAGACTCTAGTCATAGTAAGTGAGGCTACACCAACTGAGACTCCATCTGATATGCCTACTACTACTGCTAACGTGTTGAGCACACCTCCTAGAGAACAAGTGAATGAGGAGACCATTTGTATGGAAGATTTCATCAACACTCCTCTGAGCATAAACAAGGTGCTAGTACTTCGACTAGTTCACCTACACGTATCACACTTGATGAACGTGTACGTAATTTAGAGAGAGAAATGTTGGAGAAGACATAAATGATCGATGAGTTGCAGAGGCAATTGATTGAGAAAGATGAAAGGATCAAGGGTCTTGAACATCGGCAAACGTTTATTTTTAGCTATGTTTAGATCCTAGAGCAGAACTTAAGGGATCTCAACTCTCGTGTGTCATCTCAGTCTACACAACACTGGACCACAGAAGTTGGAGAAATAAATGGACAGCCATCTGCTGGTCCTGACGCTGCTAAAGATCCTATTCCTGCTGAAGATCCTATTCCTACTACAGAGCATCCTGTTGATCATGTTGTTCAAGAAGAGACAACAAGACTGATGATGTTGATCGAGAGTCACCAATCACTGATATTCATATGACTACTGAGGATAAACCTGTAGTTTTTACTGGAGAGGTGTTTGTGGAGCTTGAACATATGATGCCCATTCCTAACCCAGTAGACGAAGATGATGGTTTAGACTTGACAGATTATGATTCAAGTGATGATGGTGATAATGATGATGATGATGAGGATGATGATGGTGATGATGATGAGGGTGATGACTATGGAAATGATGATGATGATGATCAAGGGGGAGACATGGGAGCAAATACTGGTACAACTAGTTCATCGGGCACTGACAATGTCTCTGGACCAAGTCCAATGATCCAGTTGATTACATACCGTTAGACCCTGTTACTAAAGCTGCTTATGAAAGAGAATTTTATACATTCCAGCAAAAGATCATTGCTAAGGAGAAAGAAGAAGAGTTTGGGATTTTTGATGATTTAGAAGAAGTCACAGAGTACACCGACATATTTGGAAACAAAATTAAAGACTAGTTTTCAGATACATTGATTGAAGAGGGAGAAATCGTAGGAGAGTCGAGCAATCAACAAACTACTGACGAGACAGCTAATGTTACTAGTCAAAGTGTTGTGCGTCAGGTCAGAAACTTAACCATTGCTGCTCCTCCTCTACCAGCTTTCATTCATACACTGAGGCATTCCAAACCTTTCACAATGTAAGGGAACTCAAAACCTATTATCAGCTGGGCTTACGATGTAGAGAAGAAGATGTATGTAGTGAAGAGAAATGGTGGAGCTATCGAGTACTTCCAAGACGAACACGACTTTCATACTCTAAGAGTATCAGATTTATATGCCATGGGTCGTGTTCCATTTATTAACCTTGGTAACTATAGCAAAGCCAATTGGATCAGAAATATGATTTGGAAACAAAGCAAGACCAACTTCAAAGACTTTAAGACTGCCAAATCTAAAGTAATTAAAGATGAGTCCCGAATAGATCCAAACACAAACAAACGATGAAGATCTGAATGTATAGCATCCAAGATATGCAAAGAAGATCCCTATTCACACTCCCGTGCCAATTAATAGATTGTCAAAGCTTAAGGGGTGGAGTTATGAAAAAGGAGACGGGTCACGCATTGATAAAATGTGCAGATAAAGAACACCGTGTCATTGACCCTGTGGATCTGCTCAAATTTAGAAAAGACGATTTGATGAAGCTGCAGGCTTGCCCAATTGCAGCTGATGAATCTATTCATTTCATAGCAGCATAGTATGGTTGGATGATCACGAAGGCCTTGACCAACAAGATGTATGCTTACAGAGGCAGCTATCAGGTTGATGATGTGGACTTCTAAAAGCATTGATTTACCGAGCCTGGGGGAGATTGTAGGGGTTGAACCTAGAGGCTCGGGAAATCAAATCAAGATGAAGAAGATCAAGCCATGCAAGAAGTCTAAGTTGCCACGCGAAAACTAATTCTTGCGTGACAACATCAAGTCGCGCGAGAACTAGTGACTCGCGCGAGAACTTCTAGATTAGTATAAATAGAAGTTTTGTAATGTATTTAGCAAGCTTTTGTCTCATTTCCTATTTTCATACTTACTGTAACTTGTGCAAAATCAGAGAGCAATACAACGAAGTTATTTACATTATGTGTTCATATTCTTCAATTAATTCAATCTCAACCATAATGTTTACATTCCGCATATTCGTTACGAGATCGATCTACATATTGTGTTGATCCTTACAAGTTCCGACCACTACGATTATTGGTGAAAGATCGAGATCCATAATAAGCTTGGGGTCTTGGATTTAGTTGCTGGCCTAATTGAGAGGTTATCAGCTGAATGGTTTGAAGTTGATGTTGTAATTGATCAAGAGTGGGTTGGGTAGAAAGGTCTGCTATGGTACAGGAGCAGGGGCCAAGAACTGTGTAAAAAATATTATTTAATTAAAATGAAGTGAGAAAAAATAGTAATTTTTAGAGTAACTATAAAGATAAAGATATGAAATCTGATGTGGATGCTCTAAAGATAATGTAGAGGTGAGAAGATGATGAATGATAGATGATTATCGGGTTGGTGTGGATTGTTTAATACAATAATAATAATTAAAATAATACAGTAGGGGCATTATGGTCATTTTTAATAAATTAACGCTAAAAATTAACGTTAATTCACCTCAGGGGCACACGTGTTACAGTTTAACAAATAACGGTGGTGGAGATCTACCAGAGATGGTCAACGACTTTAGATATAGGTTTTGTGGCAAAAAACGGTGAAGATCTACATTGATTTGTGGGTTTTGGTGGTTGATAGTGATCGAAGATGATCCGTGGTGGTGGATATAGCTGATGTGGTGAAGGTGGTAGGCGACTAAGGTTATGGAAAAGGTTTGTGTTGGGGTGGTGGTGGCGGTGGCGGTGGCAGTGGCAGTTGGGATGGGGTATGTGTTGGTGGCGGTGGCTACCGGAGAGGAGCCTATTGAGGTGAGAAGTGTGGTGGTAGTAGTGGTGTTGTTATAGAGGTTGAAGTAGAAGTTGGGGTATGGGGTGGGAGTGGTTCCAAGTTGTTAGTTAATTTTTTTTTGTAATTTCTTTTAGAAGATGAGAGGGTAAAATAATCATTTAACACATAATTAACGGACTTTTTAATGGCCATCCATCACATGGACGAAACATGTTGAATTTTTCAAACCTTAGGACTAAACCTATAATTTTTCAATCCTATGAACGATTGGTGAAATTTGAGCAAACCTTAGGGACGATCCGTGTAATTTATTCTTAAATAAAAAACATAAATATTAATAATATTAGGGGTGTTCAAAAATATCCGAATCCGAAACCGTATCCGAAATATCCGAAAATCCGAATTTCGGATATCCGAAATTTCGGATTCGGATTCGGATAGTGATTTTGGAGGTTTGAGCACAGGATTTTGAGGATTTTTTTATGGGATCCATCTTTTTAAAGTAGAATGCAAATCTGTGTAAGAAAAGATAAGAAATATTTGATAATGGTGTAAAGTTTGTGAGTTTTAGGTTAATATAGATAGTGTAATTTTCCTTTTAAATATTGACAATTAGCCGTTTGGGGTGGGGCGGGTGCTCCAGCTGTTTTTAACAACATTTTGCAACGGTCAAAAGCCCAAAAATAGGGTTGAGTTTTCACGGGGAGTACGCGGCGGCGGCAGCAGTGGTGTTCTCGCGCGGCGCCGGTCTCTGACGCGTCCTTAGAGCAGCATTGCCCCCACCATCCTAATATCTTTTTTGTAAAATTTGAATATAACACTATGATATGATTATATAATTATTTGTACATATGTTTTAATATAAACTTTAATCATAACAAACCGGATAACGTGCCACCAAAATCCATCCATCAAGTACATATTCTAGTTTTTTTAACAAAAGTAATAAAAGTTCATTTCAAATGAAAAAAATTATATAAATAGTTCATAAAGGTTTGACTAAGTTTTCTGATTTTAAAAATTATAAAGTTAATCCAAATTTTTAAATAGCCATGACAAGTTTGTTCCTTAAAAATTGCAATAAATACACAAAATTTTGAAATAAGTTTATAATTTTTAAAATTTAAGAATCAAACATAAACCATTTGTACCATTTATGTACTTAAATGTTATAAATTTGATTCTTTGATATAAAGCTGATTTTGTTTATTCAAGATCAAGTTGCAAACAAACATACTAGTTGTATAACAACTTGTTTGAAAATGTTTGGTTCCTCTAGTCGATTCCCATGGCTTCTCATCATCGTCGTTTACATCATTTAGTACAATAATAAATCAACAAATCATATCAATAGTATTTCTTACATAATAAAATCAACAAATCATATTAATAGTATTCCTTACATAATAAATCAACAAATCATGTGAATAATAACAAATCATATTAATAGTATTCCTTACATAATAAATCAACAAATCATGTGAATAATAATCTATAAACCTGACCCGGTTGCAATCAACCGAGTCAAACCAAGTCCAACCCCCGGTTGAAATCAACCGAGTCAAGACAAGTCCAACCCATCGTCATCGGAGCATAGGGTGTTGAAATCAATCGAGTCAAACCAAGTCCAACCCACCGTCATCGTAGCTATGCTCCGAGGACGAGGCTGAAACGGTAACTAAATCATTCAAATCAGACACACTATCTTGCAAGTTCAATAGCAAATGTGAAGTGCTATAGCTTATTGTTGGTTTAGCCCTTGGCACCACCGGCACACTCGCCTCGCCCACAAGCATCTGAACCACGGTTCGCATAGTTGGTCGAACCACCGGGTCAGGGTGCGAACACACCAACCCGATCAACAACACCTTCCTCATCTCCGCCTCGTCAAACTCCCCACACAACCGCGGGTCCGCTGCTGTCAACAACCGCGGGTCCGCTGCTGTCAACAACCGCTCTTCCTTATGCAGCCCCCACACCCACTCCACCAGATTACTATTCTCCCTCATTTTCGCCACACCAGCCGCCTCCTTCTCAATCGGGCGCCGCCCAGTAGCCACTTCCAACACCACCGCGCCATAGCTAAAAACATCGGTTTTCTCACTCGCTCGACCCGTTAACAGATACTCGGGTGCTAAGTACCCCATCGTCCCAGCCGCCACCGTGGCGTCTGGTGACTTATCGTGCTCGATTCTTCGGGCCAACCCGAAATCACCCAACTTTGCATTGAACCCTTCATCTAACATAATGTTGCTAGTTTTCACATCTCTATGAATAACTTGATTCTCACATTCTTGATGCAAATAAGCCAAAGCAGAGGCCACACCCATCAAGATCTTGCTACGGTGAACCCACGAAAGCGTCATTCGCGACTCGAAAAGCGCCTTATCGAGCGACCCATTCGCCATCAGATCATACACCAACAAAATCTCTCCTTTCTCATGACACCATCCCTGTAACCTCACAAGATTCCGATGCCGAAGAGTTCCGATTATCGACAATTCCGATAGGAACTCCGACATACCTTGACCGCCCGAGGTATGACTACACCTCTTCACGGCGACAATCTCGCCGGAATCCGGCAAAACCCCCCGGAAAACAGTCCCGAATGCCCCGTGCCCGATTATTCGACCCGAATCGAAGCATTTTGTGGCTGATTTAAGCTCTTTGTAGGTGAATTCTTTAGGGGTTTTGATGATTTCAGAACCAAAAGCTTGAGGCTTTTTCGATCTTTTAAACTTCTTTGAATAAACCCATATCAGAAAGATCGCACACAGTGCTAAAACAAACGCTCCGGCGGTCACCACGCCCACCACCGCCACCGTCGCCGCCGCCGCCCCTTCTTTACTCTTCTTTTGTACTTCCCGGTGGATCTCCGGCGACTTTGCCGGCGCCGGCGACGGAGGGTGGACGGAGTCAGCGGCGGGGTTGGTGAACGTGGCGGAGGGAGGTGGTGGGTGCGGCGGAGCATCATCAAACGATGATGTGAAAGTCCACCACTCGACCGAGTGGACCTCCGTGCTGCCCTGAGTCGACCCAGTGAGTCCAACGAACATGAACTCGTTCACGTATTTGTTGAGATCAACACTCATCGACAACACGGGTGAAGTGGGTTTCACGTTGGAGTACGAAACCGACACGTTGAGTTGCTGAGTCGACCCGTTGAACTCGACCCACGAGTTCACCAGGTCACCGCTTCTCAAATCGACGTTAACAGAGTCCAAATCTACGACTTTTTCCGACACCATTGAGTCAAAATTCACCCCCAAATGGTTCCCATTAATATCCTTAAACTCAACATCCATCAACGTATCAAACTCAACAGCAACGGATCCCACCGGAATCCCCAAATACCCACCGGAGTTTCCAATTTTCTCATCCTCCGGCGAGATCACAAACGCCAATCCCCCACCGATCGATTCAAAGTTCAAGTTGGATATCGAAAACGAGAAGAATGTGGAGAAGCTCGCCGGAATATTCGTTTCTGGGCGTTTGAATCTGACCGGAGTTTTGTACAAGATTCCTCCGGCGCCGGAGTTGGGGACAGTGATGTCACGAGTGAGCATGATACTGGTGTTGACCAAATGGGCATCGCCTAAGAGCTTTAAGGTGTTGATTGAGAGTGATTGGAAGTTGAATGAGATGGTTCCGGCGAGGGTGTCGCCGGAGAAGAGGAGTTGTAGGAGAAATATGCAGGTGATTTGGCCGGAGATTTGAGCGGAGATTGGAGAAGCCATTGAGGGTTTTGGGGTGAAGATGATGAGAGTGAGGGTTAAAGGGGACAGGTGGGTGAGTGGAGTGACACGTGGCGGACATAACGGTCATATTTTCGGTCCACCGTGTGAAGACACTCTATCCATTTCCGTAAAACATGACTTTACACGTCATGTAATGTTATTGTAACATCGTGTAATATTATTTACGACAATAATTCTATATACCATGTAAATACTAAAAGGTATAGGTTTAAGTTTTCTCTATTAGAGTTTAGTCTTATGGTTTTTTTGACAATAGATTTTTTTTAGTGGTTTGTAGTGTGATTCTGGCTGAAAAATGTATAAGTAGGTCCGATTAAGATAACGAATATTCTTCGAAAAAAGATCACACATTTGCCGAACGAAAAAAATGTAATGATATTTAGGGAAGTAACAATGATCGTTAGCCGATGGGAGGACTTGCGTGTAAGTCTTGCTCTAAACAAAATTTTTAGGGTTAAGTTTCTTTTTTATTAGCATTTACAATTTATTCTTCATCTTCATTTATATAATTATACTAAAAATCATTATTTAGTTTTTTTTTTTCAATTAAATAATACTTTTTATACCTTTATTATTAATTTTAACTCTCATTCGCTCACAATTACTTAAAATATATTAAAAAAATTATAAGTGTTTGAAAAGTATTTTCCAAAAAATCAAAACTAAACAGTAAATTTTCTCTATCCTTCACTCACAACCACTTATAACCATACAATATAATATAGGGAATACACTCACATCAATTTAGGAAATAGGTTGTGAATGCTCTAAGGGGTTGCGGGGTGTGATTTCAACTAAAAAACGAATAGATGAGTCTGATTAAGATAACATCTATATTTTGAAACAGGGTCATCCATTTGCGTTCAGAAAAATAATAATAATAATAATAATAATAGTATTTAGGGAAGTTATAAAAATAGATAAAGTTAAACCATTTTTTAGAATAAAGAATCCAGTTAATCAAAGTCATAAGTTTATGATTTGCCGCAGGGCCGGCCCCAAGAATCTTTAAAAAAATTTGGGCCATGGGCTAGCAAAAAAAAATGGTGCCTGTAATATAAATTCAATAACTCTTGTGTAAGAAATTTATAATAACAATAATTATTATAACAGAAAACAAAAGTATTGTATCAAAATAATCAAAAAAATTTGGGCGTTGGGCGGATCGAGAGACTCTTTTAGCGTTTTTGAAACGAGTTTAGATTGGATAATGATAGTTGACTAAACTAATTAAAATATTAATGACCTTTAAGTTTCAATATGTCAAGATAATTAAATTAATATGGCTTTGCTAATTAGTTTGTTAATAGCCTGTGTTGTTTTTAAAAGATACATATACATATATAATATAAAAAAATTAAAAATTTCAGCCCCCTAAAAAGATTAGGCTAAACAAGAGAATTGCCCACCCTGCCTCCCCTCTCAGGGTTGCCCATGTGCCGGCTAAACAAGTTAGAAGCTTAACTAAAACCTATGTAATTCTCTCTGTGTCGTATTCAAAGTTGAATTAATCTACAATCAGCTCATATATTCATGTCAGCTTGCAGGCAATTCAAATCTAAGTATCCTAAGAAATTTACAGGCTAATACAACGTTGAATAGTAATGTTTTTGAGCCAAAGTTGTCGGCTTTGCCTGTTGTATTGGTTGAAGGCTTAGCCTGCGAACATTTGTTTTTATTTTACTTGCATTTTTAGAAGAAAAAAATTTATTATAGTCCTCGTTCGTGTTAATTGTCCTGATTTCAACTTTTTATGCCAATCAAATTTGTTATTACTTTTGAGTTGGTCTAAATCAATCGGTTTTAGAGAACTATAAACAATAGGAGGATGAAAGAAAAATATACCATAATTTATAAAAATATAATAACAAGATTTAGTTATTAGGAATCTAACGGTAAACAATAATTTTATTAATCGATGGGGTATGATCGTGCTTGACTTTCATGGCCTGTAGAGTTGTAAATTTTGACTTATTGAGCCACAGTCTGCAATTATCATGGTACGGACACCACGTGTCATCTTGTGTGCGTATGTGGGTTTGTGTGGGTTCAGATGAAGAAATGACTTTATTAATACCCAACCGGTTGATATGAATAAAATATTAAATAATGTATCAGGATAAGTCAATTATTATTATTACATTAAAAAAAGAGTCGACATCACACTTTATAAATTGACACCCTTTTATACGTCTCGTATAGCATCACACCCGTCGAAGAAACTAAAAACGAGAAAAATTCAGGGGAGGGGGGCTGTCAGATAGCTATACGCTCTATATAGCCCTATACGACTCCATATACGACACATATAGGGCTATACGACGTGTATAGCAAATTTCAACACTAATCCTACGAGGAAAAATTCAGGGGGTTGTCAGATAAGTTATACATCTCGTATAGAACTATAGGACCCGTATAAAAATTTAGGATGTTAAGTTATAATCATGGGGTGTATGGAGATAGAGGCCCTTAAAGAAATGCTAAAATACACTATTAAATATTATTAATGTACTAGAAGTCCTAGTTGGCTAGTTTCATATTAGTGGTAGCGTTTCCAATAATACATAACACAATCTATCGCTTAGTGGTAACTCAATCATTTTTTTTTTTCTATCATTACAATGATGTTACTTACAATAAAAACACAGTTAAACGGACAACAAGTTACGTCGCAACCTCTTTTTGAATAGCGAAACCTAGCTTACTAAAAACAAAACCTTGGCCCTTAGAGGTCGAAACATTGCTATGGATGACCCGTTGAACCCGATTCAGGAAGTTCACGGCCTCCGGGGCTAGGAAACCAAAGGTATCAAAGGCCAATGGAATAAAAACATACTGATTCTCAAGACAAGTTTTCTCATGTTTAGTGAACTTGCATGATTCCGTCTTCAACGCCGCCTGTCCCGCAACAAACCCATTATCCCTGAGCCCAACCAAAGGAGATACCCCGGTAAGATCCACACAAGCGTGTTTCCCCTGCACACCCAAATACAAGAACGTCAGCTGGTCGTAGAGTAGACCTCCCCTCTCGCGGATCTGTAAGAAAGTTCACGGGAGCCTCATTTTTAGCTGAAATTCCTGCCAGCTTAAGGACATCGCAAAGGACATCCCTAACCAAATCATACATGTATTTAAAACCAAGCAACTCCTTGTAATGAACCGTATGGTCACCAAAAGCATCCAAACAAACTTTGTGGCAAACTGGACAAGGCTCATCAATCGGAAACAAGGGAATCATTAACCGATACTTAAGGATAGCCCGATACTCCAAAGACGACATATGCTGCCCCAGTCCTTCAATAGGGATGACGGTCAAAAAATCCTGAGCCGTAAGCACGCAACACCGCTTTTTGACAGGGTAACAAATCAAACCTTACTTTCAAATTTTGAACAATCCT
The DNA here is from genome assembly GCA_025506505.1 of Flaveria sonorensis. NCBI lineage: Eukaryota > Viridiplantae > Streptophyta > Magnoliopsida > Asterales > Asteraceae > Flaveria > Flaveria sonorensis. The sequence continues at coordinate 63,702,392 of CM046434.1, read as the reverse complement.
ACCAAAAAGTGCACTCGTCAAAACATGTTGGGCTTTAGGGGGGCGGTGTCCTTTTTAGAGAACCCGCTAATATCAAAATCAAGAAGAGATTTGTGCAAGCGGTCCAATGCCCACCCATAATCAGAATCTAACCCGTCCAAGCTACATCCCCGAAGAATGTGCACTTGCAAAACCCACGATTGTGCCCTAGAGGCCACAAAAGCATATGTCGATACATCTTCAGCGGAGCATAAACCAAGCCCCCCAAAACGAGTTGGAAGGGATGCTAGTCTCCACTGAAGATCCCCTAAAAAGGCCCTCCAGAAACTACAATATCCTCTATTGCCTCTCGAAGCTCTTTGTAAAACACATAGACAACTTCACCTACATACATAGGCTGGCACGTTCTAAGGCCGAATAGTAAGAGTTTAAAAATGCCTTAAAGAAGATTAATGTTTCTAAACATGAAATAGATTACTAATCGTAGTATATAATAAAAGTAGATTAGTATGTGAAGTCGTTGTTCTAAGAAAATATAGAGATGATGTTTGCATGAATCATCATAGACTAGTGATACCAATTATATTGAAATCATGATATATCGACGCATATATCTATATGTTTATATATTTTAACAGCAAATGTACGACTCTGCTTTGGAGGATAGGTGTTATCTTAATTGGGCCTACATATCCGTTTTCCAACCGGGACCGCACTCCCAACCCCCTCAGAAGAAAACCCATAATTGAAAAGACCACCTGACTCAACCCTTGAGCATTCTGAGTGAGACTTGCCCATGATATCTCCACATTTACATGTCATTGGACCGCACCCCAACCCCTTCAGGATGAAACCGACAAAATCTATTTGTCGGTTTCATCTGTTGTTTCTTGTCATTTGTAGCTTGGAGTTAGATTACAAACAATAAGGAAACCATAAGAAAGGTTCGTAATTAAGGTTGGCGTCTCACAAAGCACCCTATGATATTCAAGCTAGTAACATGTTTATATAATAAGAAGTGTGTATGTATAATGCGAACATATGTATGTATCTTAACATTCCCCCAATGACATTCAAGATAGTAACGGGCCGAAATTTTAAACTCGAACTTGCCTAGTTTACAACTAGAGCTCTTGTGAGCAAGCACGCGTTGGCTCAAGCTCAGTTTGAAATTTACACAAGGCAATTCAGGTTGATAATTATACAAGTCGATTTCAAGTGATCTTTTTCAAAGCTCTAGTTATCTTGGGTTCATAAGGAGGAAGTTGAGAATTTCAGTCCCATCAATAGTTTAAAATCGAGGGTAACATTATACAATCGGTTATAAATGGCAATGAATGTGAATTATAAGATTATTAATATCCATTACCACCTCTCCTCCTGTTTGAGGATTTTTCTTCTAATAATAAATACATAATTACATATTTACAGTCTAATGATGATAAGTTTACTTCTGTTTAATGGGTTCTGATTTGCATATGGGACACAAGTTCTTCATTGACAGCCACTTTTTAATGCATCCAACATGGAAATCATGTTTGCAACCTTTTAACATCCCAACTTCATCCATGTTTGCATACTCTTCCTGCAATAAAATTCAAATACAGAATTGAAATAACATTTCCTTATTCAAAAAATAGAAAAATGCACAGCTAACATGTATGTAACAAGCAATGTGTTGAATTTGCAACCACACTACCATAACAAAAACTACCCATTTTGACCACTTAGCCAAGTTGACCCGCCCTCTGCCAGGCTTAAAAGTTCTGGCCTCGGCCTTTTATTGTGTATATTATAAGATATTATTAATAACTAGAATGACAATAATACAACATTAGTAAAACCGATTTAGGAAGTTGTATATTGTATGCATTAGTAACACATATTGGACAACTTTCAACCCATTTGATTAGTTTATTACCCATTATAAAACATAACCCCAAACCAACTGATTCATAAGTAAATTGAATGGGTTGAATTCTCAGATTTGTTTAGATTTTAGAACCAATCAGATGGAATCTCACCAAGCAGATCGCACATGTTCCTTCCTCTTGTATCTGATCAGAAGAACAGTAAATCGACTCTCTTAAACACTTTGATATCAGATTCTCAGATAGACCAGTGCTAACACTCCCAATTCTTTCCCCGAGTGCAAGAAGCTCCTGTTTGTTTTGTTATTTAGACGAACAGATAGGACATGGAAATGAAATTGTCGGAAAAAACCATGAAAGTTTTTCTAGATTAGCACCTAGGGCCAAGAACTTTATTTTTAAATGATTAAATTCCGTAAATTCTAAAACTTAAGGATAATATCCTTCACTTTATTATGAACATAAAAGGTCATTTTTCTAATGATTAAATCCCTGGACTTTACAAAAATCCCTGGACTTTACAAAGTTTATCAAGGTCCTTTTTGCATTAATAAGCCTCTGGACTTCATTAAAAGAAACTTTTTGTTAAGTTTAGAAGTTTACGGATATAAAGTAAAGTCCGAGGACATAAGTGCCAATTCAGTGAAAGTCTATAAGGTTTTTTTTTCTTTTAACAATTTCAAAAAATGTAAGGTATATAATTTAGGGGCGGCAATTTCCGACACCATAGCAGACATGACATGAGCCGTCATGAAAATGAAAGGGTAAGGGTTGGGTGTAAATGGGTCCGGGTCATAAATGGTCGATCTGCCAAGCCTATTTAATAAACAAGCTGCGTTCGGGTTGGGCTGTAGTTTAAATAAGTGAACTTGCTAACCCGTTTACAATATGTTTCAAAAACTGAAGTGTAAGTCGACCTACCAACCCATTTACAAGCCGGCAACCCCGTTCGTCATGTTTAGATAAACGGATTATGAGGGTCATGCCTGGGGTGTCTGGGTGATACCAACCATGACGCAAAACGAATTACCACCCCTATTCGAACTATAAATGGTTGGTAAAAACTTGCTAACCTCATAGCTCATGTCATCTATGTCAAGCCTCATGTCCTGATGATAATCAAATGGATTTCTAGATCCAAAGGCTGATCGATCCACAATCATGAGACCCTACAGTTACACGAATAAGTTCCATATGAAACAAACCAAGTGGCTAGAGTGAATTTTATAAAGAAATAATAGGTTCCAAGGGCATTTCTGACTTCTGAAAATAGAAAAGACTATATTGAATAACATGTTTAAACTTCCACAATGCTAGTTCTTGTATTCCAATTTCTAGAGGAAAATACAAAATCTAAACAAAATTTTTCATTCCACAAAGATAACATCATGGCTAAATATAAAGCAGAATATGTAAACCTAAAGGTGGCAATTTTGACCCATTTACCATATATTGTGTTGATTTAGGTTGTGGTTCATCTCTAACGAGTTAAATATGTAAAAATAAAAAGTTAGCTGAATATGACCAAACAGGTTGAAAGTCTGCCAGGGTGTATTTTTTGCTATTAAAACCTCTTAAATCACCTTGTTTGAAAGATAAAAGTAATTTGAACCACTATTTTTTGTAATCATATATGACACAAGCTGTTTAATAAGGCTGAGCAAAAAGTTTTCCCGGTCGACCCAATGTGTTTCTACCGCTCGACCCAAAGTTTTCCCGATCACCCGTTTGACCTGTTAACCAACGCGTCCACCCCGCCTATTTTGCAATCTTTAGCCACAACTAACACTTACAAGTAATTCTAAGGTTGCCACTGACATTCATCTAGGACATGTGATTATGTGAACATACCTCAGGCACAGATCGATCATGGAAATCCGGCTCCTCAAAAAATGATTGATATCTTTCAATTGAAATCCTTGCTCGTGCATTTCGATCTCCGGAACGCCAGACTAGAGTAGGCCTTACATGCGGGGAAGAATAGTTCTCAGTGGCCAACTGCAACCCTTCATCTGAATGCCCCAATTGCAAGCTGCTAGACCTTTGAATGTAATTGCTTCTGGTTCCTCTAACAGACTGCACTTGGGTACTCTGATCATGATTGCTTCTGGTTATGACGCCACTCTCACTAGAATTACTGCTTCCAGTGAGGAAGGGATTTAATTCGTGACCTGCAATTTGGTATTCGAAAAGTAATAATGGCTATTGTTACAAAATAAAAGACTTATCCCATCAAAAAGTAAGTCACTTCACCTTTTTGTCATTGTATGAAATAAAAATTTCTTTCCATGATGTGTAACATTCTTTCAATTTTTTACCCTTGTATTTAAGTAACCTTCTATAGCAGCTAAAATGGTAAAACAGTGACATGGCAACCACCACGTCATCAAAACAACAACAATCTTCCCTGGCTATATAAGGTTACTACCATGGTAAAAACTTAATGTAACAAAATGAGAAAAAAGTACCAACAAAGAGGTACTAGAAAAGTATGTTAAATAAAATGGTGAGTTACATTTTGGTGTCATTAACCATTTTCTAAATTATGCAGAAATCTTACTCTGAAAAGAAGACAAATGAGTGGGGTTCCACTCCCTCGTTGACCCGCTGGAAGAAACATCCATGGGTCGACTAGTTGTGTGATAATCATTTGACAAACTGTTGGGTGCAGCCCTGCTTCTCACATTCCTAACAGAACTTTCACCTTCATGACCACGCTTCAGGTTAGGGTAATCCCAAGGGGTATGAAAAATATCCATATTTTGAGTTTCCTCCCATGGGTCGGTTGGGATACAGATTTCAGGTGCGGTTCCACTGTTATTATCATTATCATAAGTACTACTACTACTACTATTATATCTGCTTGTATCAATAGGGCTTTTACGTTTATACTGCCATCTTCCATTATCACCCTCGTGAATGGGATGCTTGTTGTAGCTGGATGAAGATGCAATATTCCCATTATTTTCGTGACCCATAGGAAGATTTGATGGGCCAGAAGTGTCCTGTTGATAATGTAGATTTTGGACATCATGAGCTAATGAAGTATATGCATTTGGCACAGGAGCAGGATTACTACACTGTTCCCCATTAATCGACATGTTATTTGCTGGATATGCAAGAGAACTGCTTTCAGAACCACCACTCTCTGCTGAAAAGTAAATTGACGAAGAAATCATCAAAAAATATGACCAGAAGTCAAAACATCTACTGTGTCTTATAGAAGAATGTTACTTTGATATGAAAAAAAATATACACTGGAGATCATTCAATGGCTAAAGCTTGTGCATGTATTGCAGATTAGAAGTTCTGAAATGCGCGAGTTACATTTAGGAAATGGGTGCGGGTCAAAACAGGTGCATTTTTTGTGCGAATCGAAATATGTCGGATTCAGGTTCACCTGAAAACATTTCTTGTTCCACATTTTTTCTATAACTAGTGTCAACTATAAATAAGTGAGGTTTCATGCATTAATAATACATTTTTTGGTGATTTTCTACTCATTTGACAGATTTCTTTTTCTGCCAAACTTTATATGTTAGATATAGTCACTAGCCATAAAAAAAACAACAAAAAAGCATGTCAAAGTTGGAAATAACTAAAATTCAAATACCCGTAACCGCATAGGGATGTTCTATCAAGTTCCATCTCTGATCATCATCAGTCTCAAACATATAAGATGGGCTGAAAACATGTCGATGCCCCATGGTTATGGGGAACAAAAGAAATCAGATTAATGTATCCCCACTGCAGACACCAAAATTATAGAAAATTTAGAAACTATCTATCAAATCTCACACAGGAAATCAAAATGCGCAATAAGAAGATAAGCCAATTCACCATACAATCTCTAAACAAAATCATCTAGAAACAAGAACACATGAAAGAACAATAACAACAAACCTAATTAACAGCATGGAGAAACATAATTAACCGCTTAATCTCCAAGCAAAACCTCAGAGGTGAATCCAATTTGCAATTAACGATCAATTAACAAAATCCTCAGTTAACACACCTACAGTTCGTTAAGTCCTTCCATTTCATTTGCGTTATACGTATTCCATGATCAAATTCATCAACAAAATATAGCTCATGCACAAATCATCTAGAAACAAGAACAACACGAAAGAAGAACAACACACCTAATTAACAGCGTGGAGAAACATAATCAACCTCTTAATCTCCAATCGAGGTAGATTCAATTTGCAATTAACGATCAATTAACAATCAATTAACAAACTCATCTGTTAATACACCTACAAATCGTTAACTCCTTCTATTTCATTACACGTGTTTCACGATCAAATTCATCAACAGATAAAACATCGAACACGAATTCAACCAAAACAGAACATGAAAACTTGCAGATAACTGACATAATGACGATTAGAATAGCGTTAAATGATAATCTACATAGTTCATACACAAATCAGCATCAAAATCATCTACGAACAAGAACATCACGAAAGAAGAACAACAACAAACCTATTCAACATCAAGGAGAAACATAATTAACCTCTTAATCTCCAAACAAAACCTCAGAGGTGAATTCAATTTGCAATTAACGATCAATTAACATAATCCTCGATCAAATTCATCAACAGATAACCATCGATAACGAATTCAACCAAAATAGAACATGAAAGTTGCAGATAACCGATATTATGACGATACGAATAGTGTTATTAAATGATAATATATACAAGTTTGTAAGCAAATCAGCAACGAAAATGGATGAAATTGTACCTAATTATTGCGTAAAACGGAAGGTGTATTCCGGTGAACGGAGGAATTGGGGGTGTGAGAAATGGGGAGATAGAAAGAATATAAGAGGTGTTGGGTGGAAGACGAACGTAAAGGGTGCACGTGTGAGTGTATCCCATTGATTCACCACCACATTTTGGTGTTGGTGATCACTTTTTTAAAACTATTTTAGGAAAATATTTCTTGTAAAGAATTTAGAGTTATTTTAATTTGGCTAGATAAGATTTTATAAATATATTTTTTTAAAAGATTAAGAAATTAATTTCCTTCAAAAGTTATATAAGATGTTTCAGTTTCAGTTTAAACTTTTTATTATTTTGGATTGAAGTTAAAACAGCTACGAAACTTTAGATTGAAATTGAAACAACTTACGAAACTTTTGAAGATAAATTAATATTTTTAATTTTTTTAAAAAAAAATTAATTATTTTTATCAAACCTCAAAGCATGACTAAACTTAACTTAAGAATTTATTAAAGATACATCGTATTAAAAAAAAAAAAAAAACCAAGATTGAATAGGGTTTATTGTCATGTCAAAAGTTTTATTAATCATTGCAGAGGATCTTTATTTGTTTGTTGGTGATTTTAGTAATTGGTATATTAAAGCATTCATAATAGTTTTTTATTTTTATTTGAATATGTGTCCAATTTTTAATTTAATTAAAAATAACTAACATATTAACTAGCATTTTAAACGAAAGAGAAAGTTTAACTAAAATATTAAATTCTAACTAAAATATTAAACTCACTTAAATAAAAAATGTTCTAGATCTCTTGTCATTTAATATTCATATTTCCACAATTCCATTAATCTGCATACAAATGAATGTGTTGTTAATTTTTTAAATCATTCTTCCTTAATTGAAGAAAACTCATCCTCAAGTTCTTTGAGTATGAAGTTTCAACTGATTTGTTGTTTATGTAATCATTTATATTTTATTATTTTCTTCATGTTAAGTTTCCATCTTCATTCATTATAAATTTTATGACATCTCAATTCGCAGTCCATTTCACTATAAAAATGTCATTGATGTCACGCCTTGTCTACCTCATCTATAGGCGTTTCTATTCAACCGCACACGAGATAAGATCGACTACTCTACTACCATCATGCCGAAATTGAACAACTAAGTCATTGTGCTTGATAATTTGCTTATTTAACTTCATAAACACTCCCACTATGCTAACATCTTTTGTCACCTCTAACATTTTTGATGGGGAATCCTTGTTATTGTTATCAACATTTATATTCTGATGTGATACATCTTCATAATTTTGAGATTCTTCGACTCCAAGAGACCATGAGCTACGCTTGTGCTACCGCTACATCCCTCACGAAAGGATATCAAATACCATACTAACCAATGATTTTGCAAACGTTTACGCCCCCTATGATCGCGCGACGACACATTATCTTTTCCAAGGAACGTTACCTTTGCGGTATACAAACTTTCTAGATACACGAGCAATCCAAGTGATCTAGAAAGCTGTTTGTCAGGTCCTTAGATACCAAGTATCCAGGCATTGCAGATAAATACACACTGTATGTTTCGGCTCGTGTTACCAAGACCAACCAAACCTTAACCAATTCGGCACGCTTATTTTACCACCCAAGCTTCTCACAGCTTGAGGCTCAGTCCAAATTCTGACTTGAGGAACTGAAGAAAACCCGACAATACCAAGAGAGTAATCCACACAAAAACCTCATGATCCGAAAAGTATAATACTACTAGAAAGCGTCAATAAAAACAGACCACAAAGTGTAAGAAAATAAAATAAAAATATGTACAAAGCAGTAAACACGAGTTAATAGAGGGTTCGATGCTTGTCAAACTTGAAACCACGTCATCATTCTGTACATTTTCTTCTCCAAGACACGAACCATCTAATATCTATTCCTGTCTTAGCTTAGCAGGTAACTGACACATTTATCCGTGTGATCACCATCATGTTACCACCATCACCACCATTATCACCACCACTGTCTTGTGTCATGTCCTCTGTACCACCACTGCCTAACCTGATAATTACATATTCACAGCATATATACCTGTTTTGTTCAAGCGCCACGAGCTTAAGAAAGATGAAACGACCCTTGGCCTTCTGTTATAGCGCATAAGAGCTTTTCCTTCATTGTTTCCTGCAAAAAAGGAAAAGTTAGAACTTGTTTTTAACTGTTCCAGTTGATCACCACATGAGTTACTATCCAATGAATAACATACGCAGAGGATTCGAGTACATCTTATCTATACTGATTATAAAAAGGATAAAAAATGGACATAAGTGTTTGTGCGTCAACCCAAGTAGGACCTTTTTGACCCGTGTCACGCAAGTTATACACCAATAATGTATAAAAATAACCTCTAGATGCATAGCTCATAATAAACTAACCTTGGAAGAGTATGGAGGCAATTTGAGATAGTTAGCGCATGTCATCACACTAGGTAGGTCAGCATCAACCATTTTATCACAATGCTGTCAAGAAACACACACAGAGATACCCATTTGAGAATAAGAAGATTCAGAAAAAGGCATAAAATTACAATACAGACCTTGCGTACGATGGTGAGTTTTGGGTTTAGTGATGCCAAACCACCAAGTGGAAGCCGTGGAGCACCAGTCACAAACTTCAGAAAAGCTTTTTGCTGCTCATGATCAAACTCTTGTATGACTTCCAGAAACTGCATTTTTGTCAAGAAAATAATACCATAAGCATTGGGTTGCTATGAAACTAAACCAATAAACAATCCGTTAGATAATTCAAAAAAATTAGGTTAAATGAACTTAAGGAACAGAAAATAACAGAGTAATACTGACATGTAAAATTGGAGGACTGCTAGCAGTATATCCATGATCAAACTTGATGAGATCTGCAAGTTGATTTGACTGCCAAAAAAACAACCATGACAAAATTCCAAATTTAGCATATGGAGATTATAAATTAAGTTTAACAAATTAAGTAGACCAAAAACATACATTCCAAATTTCACTTTCTCCACATAAGAGACTTTCTAGTTCCTCTTCAGTGAATATCTGAAGATTGCTGATAGGGAAAACCTAAATAAACAAAAACTCAAATGGTTCAGCAAATTATTACAATCAATTTATAAAATATCTAAATATAAACTATAACAGATTCCTTTTGACAATCACGAATGAATATTGCAACTTTTCTTGTAAGACACAGTATAAACATTACAACACAAAAACAGAACAAAAAATTACCTGATTAAACCCTGATTTAAACGCTTCCATTTGTCTAGAAATTCCAGAATTTATTGTGGCATCGACCACAAGTTCAATGTATTCCTCCAAATTTACAGAATCTACCTGGAAAGTTAAAAAAAACATTCATCAATTTTTGCCTTAACAGGTCTAGATTGGAAAACTGATGATGACAGTGATGATTAATTCCCTCACCATTTCTTTATTGGGCCCAGAAGCAAGGATGTAATCAGGATAGCCCGGAAGGGTAAAATCCAGGTGTAAATCCTTGACTTTTATATCTCGGAAGCATGAATCAAGAGCATCAGCTGAAGTTTCTCCAACTGATTCTAAATACTTTCTCCTTTCAACAAGAGCCTGAAACTCAATAAGAGTCTTTCCTAGAACCGGGTCAAATGACTGTATGTCATACAAAGTGAGTTCCTGCAATACCAACAATTTCACGCATTAAAAGAAATGCATAAAATCAACCTTACATTGTACAAATATCAGGATGTTTGTTGGAATGAAATTGGACTGGACCAGACATGACTAAACCAGAACCAAACCCAAAATGGAACCAATCCTGGTTCAGAACCGGTTCCTGTTTAGGACTGGAGCAATATAGTACAGCTCAGTCTTGGTTCGGTTCTTCGGTTTTGTTAGCCTGGACCGGTTTTTGCACACCCCTTTTCAAATAGAAACCAGACCTGTCCAAGTATTAGTTTATAGAAAGCTTTGGCAAATGGAAGATCCAAAACCCGCCCATCATGAAGAGCCTTTGCCACAATCTGGCCCAATAGAAGAAATTTCCTTTTCACCTCTGAAAACTCTATATCATTTGAGACGCTGATGGAAGGACACCATGGGCGTGGAAAGAGCCCAAATAAAGATTCAACAATCCCAGAATCCAACAAATTGTCTCCTCTCCACATCCCGAGACCCGGTTTTTGAAACTCATTACTGACAAGTGTAAAAAACTCCAATGTTGGGCCAAGACCCGTACCAACTTCTTCATCATATTTCACTTCAAGAACAACTTTTTGTTTGGCATGAAGATCCATCATTTTAGCAGCTGATTCAAGAATTTGATGTCTATAAACCAGGAACTTTTTTCGAGGCAGAGGAGAATCATTTTGGACACCTGAATTTGACCCTGATGAAACCCGACTTTGACCCTGAGGGTTACCAAATGCAGCCAACCGGAAGTATTTACATCTAGCTTCAAAAGTAAACAAGAACGGGCATGATGCCGTTAATTGTGTACACCATGACGGCATACCACCAGTAGAGATGGATAACGGGTCCCGCATCTGCTGCTCTAGTTTTTCTGTTAACCTAATATTTATAAACTCGTTCTTTAAAGTACCTAAAATATCCTCATCTGTTGCTCTTACACCATCAAAGTCGCTAATTCCACCTTGAGCAAACGCATGGATTTTTTCATGTGACATTATATGGAACCTAAACCTGTTCGTGGCTTCCAACATTCTCAACAAAAACAATATATTGTAACATGGAGTTGGCTTTTCCACAGCTGACCCAATCTCAGAAAAAAACGTTTTTTTCAAGGAAGATGGCCAACAGGTGTGACATGCAGAATCCGCGGAGCTGATATTTTCTAATTTTGATGTTTTCTTGTATGTTACTTTGTGTACTTCATTCCACAACGCTGCATGGGTGATAGTGTCATATTGTGCTTTGTGGTGAGAAATAACAGCTTGATATAAAGTCAGCACTCGGTCAATTTGCTTTCCTTCAAGGTAAAATGTTAGACGACCATCAATTGTTCTGGATTCAGGATGTTTGGCAGTGATGCCAGTATCCTTTTCTGTAGCATTTTCTTCATGCTCCATAGATTCCTGAAATAAGAACACCAACTTGGTATAGAATACCACCTTTATGGAAAAAGAAGTATAACGTAATGTTAAATAATCAAAATCATTAAAACAGGTTGTAGGAGATATTGTTTTGATGTGCTTGTGCGATGCCAAATTGTGATAACTAGATGTTTTGAGTGTTTGACAAAATCTGATTATTTAGTAACTCCGCTAAAAGGATCGATAAAGACATATCTGTTAAGTGTGTCAACTATCTAAATTTAATATACATCCACTTAATAATATCTTATGTAAATTATTTATGAACAAGTTAATAAAAACTATCATATGTAATTCCAACTTATCTTTTGTTGTTACAGAACTGCTTCAATCACAAATGTAAGATGATAAAGAAGGTTACATAGTTACTTTCAGTTTTGCCTTAAAAGTTTACTTTGTTGCAGCTGGTATGAAACATATTATAAGGGTCAAATTATTTGGCCCCTAGATAAATAGACAATCAGAATCACTTTATCCAAACACTCAAAACTAATAAGCATAGTTTTCTCAACTTTCAATAATATAAAGATAGTAGTAAGATACTGATGTGTGCAGTAGTAAGATATTTACTAATCTATAGAATGCAGATAATTTTGGCAAAACTAATAGATCAAACATGAAAGGATGAACTTACAGATGGAGATTCATTCCCACATGATGACTCAGCAGAAGTCAGACCAACATCTTTTTGACTTGTAACAGGCCCATTTTCATCATCTTTCTTACTTTCTGAGCAAACTTTAGGCCATAAGAATTTTTCAATTGCATCAAAATCAGAAAACGGGTCAACATTTTGAACATCTCCTGAGTAGTTAATTAGAGTTGACTCTCCATCTCCCATCCCAAACATAACTTTCAGACATGGGTATGTCGTGCAACGCCTATATGGAACAGTAGCATATGAACCTCTGTGTTTGGATATACTGTTCAATACAACAGGAAAATCTTCAACAGAAGATAACCCACTTTGTAATTTAGAAATAAATTCTGATAATGAGAAGTTTGACCAAAAAAGTCTCACAAAAGTCTTAAGTCTTCTCTCTGCAATACAGTGTTGACTTTTTGACCCCTTACTTTCAGATACTCTTCTAGAACATTCAACACTGGATAGATACTTAAATAACGACTCCGTAATTCCACTTTCAACAAATTCAAAAGTCGAAATAACATCTGATCCATTAAGATGTGCCATGATTTGATGCAATACACGATCACACTCCTCTTCAACCATACTATGAGTCGTCAGAGAAGCTAATTCAGTAGATAAAGATTTCAACTTTTCAAGAATATCAGTTGTTCCATTTGTTGACGTGGACGCATTTTTCTCAAAGTAATTTCTTCTTATATTTTTTGCAAGAGTTTGAAGACAATCATTTTCCAACTTACAGTTCAGTAATTCTGAAGCTGATGAAGACTTACAATTGTCAAAAGCATAGCATAAGCATCGTTTTCGACTTGAATTATTCGATAATTGTATATCGTTGAACATCGAAAACATGAAATTTGAACCCTTTTCTGGGACTATAAGTGCATCAATGGCAAAAAGAACTCCTTCCTTAACAAAGGGGTCCACAAAAACATCAGTGGTCTTTTGAAGGATAGTGTCAGAAATATTAAGGGCTAACATTATTACATGTCTATCCTTCCGAGTGAACACCCCAGCCAAAAACCTGCCAGGTCACACATGAGCTCATCAGCCTCATTTTGAAAAAATAGCTGAGGTGGCAAACTGGGTCGAACAGGTAGTTTTTTAGTTTGGGTCAAAAAGGTGTTGGGTCCCACAAACACTTTTTTTTATCAGTATTTAATTTTATAAATTGACAATTAGTTAAATATGATTAAGAAGTATGTAGTAACAATAGTAGATTTATTCTTTTTATGATAAAGCAATTTAGAAGGTTTTATGCAATTAAATACAAGTTTTATGCAATTGAATACACTTTAAAAGACTTTTTAGTTAAATCTGCTATTATAACCCAATTGACCCAATGGAGATAAATCGGAACCCAAATCAACCTGTTTGCTAACTGTACTAAAACTAAATTGCAAAGTTGAGAATCAAGATTATTTCACCTTGAAATGTTGGTTTGTTTAAGCAATTCGAGAAGCGTATCAGAGTTGATGTAATAAATTAACTTGTCGATAACACATAGACATCCATAACAAACATATAAATCTACACCCGAATCAACAACCTGTTTGGGGATTATAAGATGAAAAAAATAATAAGTGCATCATGCCAATTATTAAAAAAACTAGTATATAAGCCTTACAACATGATAGCAACCAACCTGGATCAAGACATGTAATAAATCATTCCCAAACTTCTGCAGAAAATTAGGATTATTCACCAAAAAAGTAGTCTTTTCTTCTGCCAATGGGACCTCATCATTTCTAGCTACAACAGGCAGCAGCTGAATCAACAACTTCAAAACTTCTTGTGCCTGAGGAAAAAATATGTCATTCTCAAGCATTAATAAAATATATATATAAATCATCTTGAACATGTGCGTCATTTGACCTGATTGCTTTGACCAGCTGCTCGAGGGGAAGGCATTCCATGTGAAAGATTATAAGTTGATAAAATATCCCTCAAAATGCTACTTATATTAAGATCAAAAAGTGTCCTCACAGCTATCATAGAACCAGAAGCAAGTTTAACAAGTAGCCCAATCAGACCCTAAATATAATTTCACAAAATGTTAGAATTGATAATAGGAAGATATAAAAATTAAAATATATATAAAAAAAACTAAGATCTACATACAGTATCAACAGAATGAGATAAAGTGGTCTTGCTGTTCAAATCTATGAGATGTGCGACTTGATGAATCAAACCATGTTTAGAAAGTTCGTCCAGCATCTCAGGGGATTGGTGCACTCTTGCTGCTATTTTAATTAGGCATGTGGCAACATGTTCAACAAGCTAAAATCAAAAGAAATATGTCAATCACTTTCATTAAAAGATGTGATTAAAGTATTAAACATAATAATTTATAATTTAAAAAAAACCTGATTGTCCTCATACTGAAGAAGTTGGCAAAGGATTGGAACTGCATCCATAAATGGTGAAAACCCTTCAGAAGGAAGCTTCTCACATATGTTCACCACAGTCGAAAGTGCAACCCTCTTTTTTATTTTCATAGAAAAAGAGAAACAAATTTAATGCATTTTTACTACTTAACTAAATAATGTGATTTCAAACAATCAGTTATTTTATCCTGCAGTATTACCTGGATACTGGTAGAAAAGTAAGTAAGGGTTTATTGAAGCAGGCAAGTGGTTGCTCACGTGATATTTTCTCTAATGCTTGCAGACACTGTATAATAAACAGAGAAGCTTCATATCAGAATCAATAAAATAAGGTGGTCATCGGTTTGCAGTATGGAAAAAAAAACGATGGGTAAGGGTTTATAGCAGGAAGGAATGGGAATCAGAATCAATATTTTAAACTCATCCCCTTTTGAATCCTTTATTATGTGTATATGATTTCTGATTTCAGAAATCCTACCCTCAAACGAAACACCTCATATCATTCCCATTCCATTCCTATTCCCATTCCCTCATTCCCCAAACTTTACCTGTTCAGCTACATCCTCATACTCAATGGACAACAATCTCTGACAGAGTACTGGAATGCCATTATGTCTAACAATAAATCCTGAAGATCGAGGATGATTGTCACATATATAGGTTAAAGCCCTAATAGATAACAGCATAATCTCAGGGTTGTTTTCATGGCCAGCGAGCTTTATAAGAATGGGGGATAAGGAATTCGCCATTAAACTTGACATAGAACTATCTGTACAGAAAGACAGTATTTCACAAAGTTCTCTAAGAGCATCTTGTTGATTAGATTCCTCAATTTCTCCATTTAAAATAGATAATACCCTCTTGAATTTTGTTTGATCTCCAGATAGCCTCTGCCTTTGGTAGTCAAGTATTGCGTGTCTGTTTTTTCTATGTTCTGTATCATCCATGTCATCTGAATCACATGACCCGTATGCTGAATCTTTATCATCATCAGTCCGGCCTGAGCCAGATGAAGATGTTTCCATATCATGATCATGGGTTTGGTTTGTGGAGGTACTTGGAGTGGTTCCAGTTGGCGACACTGACGAACTTGGTCTGAACTCCAATGAACTACAAGTTCTTTTATCTGCTGGAAATTCATCGATTGTTTCTGCTCTTTTTTGCCCCCGGTTTCCCATCACAACTTCACTAAAAAATCAAAAACAAAACTTAATACCATTAACAACTCAACCTCTTTTCCAAACAGTTTGACAACATAAACAATCAAACAAATCTCTTAATCCTCAATCATGCAGAAAAGTTATCAAATATCAACACCAAATTTAGAACAAAGCACACTTCTATACCAAAACCTACTTACCCAACAAGATAAAAGAAAATTATCAAAATTGTTCACTATGACCATTAACAAAATCCAAGATCCTCAATCACAATCCATACCAGAACTACATGAAAACATCTTAAATCAATCAACATAATGATCAATCACAACCTAATGATCCTTAACCATTAAGAAAAACATCAATGATTACCACTAACATAGAACAAAGCACACTAATCCAGAAACATCTTGCCCAGCAAATCAGACAAAAAACATCAAAATCAATTAGCATAATAATCTATAGATAATGTCATAATCCTTAACCATACAGAAAAATATAAAAAATTACCAATCAAGAAGAAGTAACCAAAATCAGCACAACAAAAACCACATAATAGAACTCGAGTATCAGAAGAAAATAACTTAAATAGTTAAATTAACCCCTTATTAATTGGTTATTTGTCAAGCTTAAAACCGACATAAAGATTAATAAAGAACCACATGAACATGATTGATGATGCGTATGCTTTAAGAAAGATTATCTTTTCAAGTTTTCGACGAAATCACTAACAAGAACCCATCTTCATAAGTGGAGAAGAATCAAGGGTGTGATTGATTACCTTTTGTATGTTATTTCGCAGTGATTTGTGAATGATTACAAGAGTTGCAGAAATTGATGTTGGGTTAGACTGAAATCCCTAATTTGGAGTTGAAATTTAAAGAGGGTTTTACCCTAATATACAGTTCAGAAAAAAGAGGAAGATGATTATGATGAAGATGATGATGAAACGAGATGGTATTCGAGTGTGTTTGTTTTAGATTGATTCAACTATATAATATAAAAAAATAAAAAAAAATATTCATTCTAAAATAAATAAAATATATTAACATCAAGAAATTTATGTTTTATTCTAGTGTTTATGTTTTGAAAATAACTTTTTTTTTTATTATAATTGGTTGTTTATTAACAACTATATGAGAAATTTATGGTGTGTACATCAAGAAAAGAGGGATAATCGCATGGTAATCTTGTAAATATATTAATTTAATCAAAGAGTAAGATATGATTCCATTGTAGTTATCTTTGTTTGTTGTATTTCAAATAAATGATTCGGTATGTTGTATATAACTACGATCATTAACCATTATGAAGTGTCGGATATAACTACGATTATTAACTATATGAAGTGTCGGATGAGTATTGGATTTAATGATAAAGTCATTTAGAGTTATACGGTAACATTGACGAACCCAAGAATTTTAAATATGAGGTTGGAAGTTTTTAAAGGTCGGTTGTCTACAACTAAATATTAATATCTATCGGTCCGATTATGTTATGTTTGGGTCAGACACTAAAAAAATGGATAAACCCGTGTTTAATGTAAAAAATACATAATAAAAGTATTTCAGTATTAGAAACCCATATTTAAATATTATGTTTTTAAAGTTGCTATCTATGAGTTTCATTTTTTGCAAAATTATAGCTACATCATCATAGAAACATTATTAAACAAAGTCTTTTTAGATAGAACAAATATAATTACACTACATCATCAATTTCAAATGCAAATCAAATTTTACATAATTCATTACCGAAAACACATCTATGTACGGCACAGGGTTAGCTTCAAGTAATGGTACATTTATGTAAATAAAAAATGTTTCTTTGTTTAAACCATCAATTGTACAAGACTATAAAAATAATTAAAATTTGCAAATCTATACCTTTAATCTTTGGTTAACGATATGCACAATTCAAGAAAAATTAACAATTTATAAAATAAACATTTGGGAGAAGCGAGAGAGGCAACTCAGAAGTCAACAATATCTGTTAAATTAACAAAAAATAGCATAAAGTAAAAGAAAAAATAAACAAACCTTTGTGATTTATGTCTTTAATCTACAAATTCTAAATTCTGATTACCTTCACGACCGATGACCCGAGTATGCCTCTGTTGATCGCAAAATTCATAGTAGTTTGTTCCTTCTGTTCTTCTCACCTTCATTTATCCTTGAAATAATTTTTTTTTTGATCGGAATAAATTAAAGATTAATGGGTATTTGAATAAATGTTAATGAATTAAGAGTCTGATTTAAATAAATGTCGACGAATTAGATATTAACCTTTAACGAATTAAAGATGTATAGGTATTAAGAGTGTGGTAATAACTTGATAGACTAAATTGCTTAAAGTAGGTTTATAACTTATAGAGACTAATGAGTAATGGTCCAAAACAATTATTTTATAATTATAATATATTTATATTATTTTGACTGTTTTTATAACTTATAGGTTTATATTTGTAACTCTTTACAGTTTTAGATTATTATTAGGTGCCGTTGTTAAAAAAAGTTATCATGGGTCATTATTACAATTTTTTGGGTGTTACTCTTAATTACATTCTTTATATAAAACTATGAAAAAAAAAATTCATGGGTGTCATGTAACCCTCATACCACTAGCCTATGTCCACTCCTGGTGAAACTCTCATTAAGAATAATGGTTCGAGCCTCGATATGGACATATTGTTGTAAATTAATTGTGGCGTAGATTATATGGAGTAAGATAGGTAGGTGACATTTAACTATTTAAGAAACTATTATAAATAGTAACCATGTAAAGTCTTTAATGGATATTTTAGTGGTAAATTAATGTACTTTTCAATCAACGTAAATTAATGTACTTTTCAATCAAATGCAAATAAACAAACATATCAAGTAAAATCTAACTTGATAGTAGGGTCTCGTAGGGTGAAATGAGGACTAGTCTATAATAAATATTCGAATGATAAAATAATGTATTTTTCAATCAAATGAATTGTTGTGGTTTAAAACCTGCAAATTGCATTAGTGCAGGTATCATGATTTTAGGATTTAAATATAGAGTAAAAAGTTTGTATTTATCGGTCAAAAAAAGGTTATCTGTTTGTACTTTTTTTGTTGTCAATTTTCCTTACACAAATATAATGTATATCGGGGAATGATATCTTAACAGTGAATTATTGTTAAAAGAGACTAAGAAGGTACTAATTTTTTAATTGTATTATTATTTGTTAGAAAAATATGTTGTCTAATTGATTTTTCTACTATATGATTGAATTTTGATTGTCTTTTTGAAAATTTATAATATCAAAATCATAAGTTAGAAGAAATGATTTATCATCAATAATATATTCAACTGTAAGATGAGCCGATTTCAATGCCACTGAAATGAGTTTAATTGGAGTTTATTAAGTTGGTTTTAAGGAGGATAAAATCCTTCTAATGATATTAAGCAAAAAATGGTTCTTATTTTAATTTATGTTAATATATATTCAGTTGCGACATGCATATATTTATATAGATTAAATGTAAATTTCATTTAAAGCAGAGTTGTGCTTAATAATATACAAGTAATTAAAGAACAATATAGAATTCGTTAAGACTGAATTTACGTTTCATTCAAATAGATGTCCCCCTATAGAAGGAAAATCCTTGATATACAGTTTTTCTCGCTTATCTGTTGTCAACTAGTCACTCCAACTGACACGTCGTTTACGTGAAACGTGAATGACAAGATTGAGAGAAAACAATGGTGCAAAAGTGTGATGGGAAGAAAAATATCTATGAAAGTTTTGGGGAAGAAAGAAAACAAAATTTTCAAACCAATAGAAAATCAAATAAACCGGTAAGTTGAATTCAATAACAATCATGAAGCTACTATACAGTATTATCTTTTTCTCTCTGGACTTCTTATACTTGGTGATCTTACAACATTTAGAAGAGTTTATGAAATATTTAAATGAAAATATTAAACAAACATAATCATACCTTGACATTTTTTGCTAGTATGTTTCTTTTTCTCATCTTGATCGTTAAAAATGTTACAAACTAGTAGATATCCCCGCGCTTCACGGCGGTTTTCGTGGCATAAATCAACATATTCATTTCATAACCCACATCTTATTATTCAAGCAATTATCAACACCACCAAGAGTGGTACCAGAAGGGCTTCCATACTTTGTAATCAACCTTTGTTCCATCCTCATTCTTATTACAAAATAAATTCAAATTTGCATATCCTCTTATCCTTGTACACAGTTGCTCCTGTGATCATTTTCCTAATGTAAAGATCTTCTTTCTTAACTTAAGCAGTTCATATACCATCGTGTCGATAACCTTGCTCCCTCCCTTCATTGATCGCCCCTACCACTGCGTCCTCCTATGTCACCACAGCCACCGTCTAGACAGGCAATTTATCTTCTTGAATTTGCCCACTAATTATATTGCATATGATTCATGTTTGTATTGCTGTAACCGTTTGTAATATTGAAGTGATTAAAATTCAAAAACATATAATTTAAACCTATTACTACACGGGATTTGAAAATATAAACAAATATACCAAACGATTAAGTTGGAATACTACAACTTGGCTAAACTATAGGACTTCAGATAAAAAATAACTCTAAGCACTAAACAGAATCAAATACACACTTTAAACAAACTACTCATGATGAATCACCACTATAAAAATGGTTGAATGCTACCAAAAACTCCAAACATACAAACTATCATTTCCATATATGCACTTGCAAGCAAAAACACATCTAACTTACTTTAAACAAACACTCAAAACGAAAAAAAAAATAAGCAAAACATCGTACTTTCATTTATTTTTAGTTAGTATTCTTATTTTCGATATGTACATGAATGCCCACATATTTGTTTCCTAGCCGGGACCGCACCCCAACCCCATCAGGAGGAAACTCATTGCCGAGAAAACCCCATGGTTCAAGTCTAAGTATTTGCTTGAAGTGAGACTTGAACGCATGACCTCCCTTGTTCACAAGTAATGGGCACCTCATCTTATGATATCATTCAAGACATTCGGTGAGTTGTACCTTGTATTTTTTTAACTGATGAACAATAAATCAAAATTACTCGTGAATCAACAGCAAAAACTCTCAAATCTTATTATGAAGAAAAGAATACAATAAAGAACAAGAATAAAAAATTATCTATCTAATGATCAACTCACAACTCCTGTATATATTTTCCGGAGCAAAACCCAAAACTTCTGAAGTCAACAACCTCTAACAATTATATTACAACTAACACCCCGTAACAAAACATTAATATGTTTAATTCCTTAGTTATTAATAGACATAATAAAGCAAGATATATTACAACTACAGGTTAGGTTAGATGAGCACAACATCAACTTCTTGTACATTAAGCTGTAGCTGATGCCTGATGGTACATCCACTTGATAAATGTGTATATATAAATATTATTTTGGTTCTAAAAAGGTCAATGTTTGAGTTTGACTGATATTGTATCATTTTAAAACCTCCTTAATTAAATGGACCAAGATTCAAAATTACGCCTCAGTAGCAACACCGCTAGTATTTCAAAATAATTTAGTAAATCTATTTATATTAATAAAAAAAATATTTTAGAGATCACATGGCACATTTTGACCTTCTAAATTTTATTTTTTTGTTTCTTTCTTTTATTAAATATCACGTTAAATATTAATGATATTATTTAATTCTTTTTCATATTAAAAATATTTTTTTATTAAATTAAAAAAAGATCTTGTTACAAATGCAATTTATTAAATTTAAATACAAATATTACTAAAACCAAATATTGCAACCGTGTAAGTTAAAATGATGGTCCACAACAACTCTAAATTTACACCCAACCTCCTACAACGCAAAAACCTTACAAAATGACAAAAAAAGGAAAAAAGAAATCACATCTCCAATTACCAAAAAATTAACACCGCACCATCATTCTAACAAACTATCCCGAATCCAACTTCCAAAAAAAACTCACTTCAGCTCTTAATATAAGCATCTGACATTCAAGATATGAAATCCAACAAATCTCTAACTCACTTAGGTCTAATCAAATCCTCTCCTTCATGAACGAATATAGATTTCTAACTCCAACAAATCTCTGAGAACTTATCTTGAATGAAGCTCACATGTCATGATATTCAATTCATCCAGACGCCGATAAAATGTATCAGGACCTGAGAGAATATTATTGGTGGCTAGGAATGAAGAAAGATATTGCCCAGTATGTTTGTCGCACCTATTCGAAGGTTAAAGCAAAACATCAAAAACCCTCAGGATTACTTCAACAGCCTGAAATTACTCAGTAGAAATGGAAACAGATTTCCATGAATTTTATCACCAAACTACCCAAAACCATCACAATGGACACGGCTTGATTTAGGTCATAGTCGATGGCTTGACTAACTCCGCTTACTTTCTCCATATGCGTGAAGACTTCAAGTTGGAGAAGTTAGCCAAACTCTACATCATTGAGGACGTGACTAGACATGGTGTTCTACTATCCATCATCTCTGGTCGAGACAATCGTTCACTTTCAAGTTCTAGAAAACATTACAGAAATCTTTAGGAACACATGGATCCTAGCACGGCTTATCACCTCAACCATTGGCCAAAGTGAAAAACTATACAAACTCTTGAGGATATGCTTAGAGTCGTATTCCCATTGTCAAAGTCAGAAGGAACTTTAAACGAGGTCCTGAGTTCACCTAGGAACGCGAATACCAGATGAAGCTCAAATACCCACACCTTTTTCGAGCTAACACGACCTCTACTAGTTATATTTTGGGACGAAATTTTCTTAACTAGGGGAGTTCGTGACAACCATGATATTCTATTGCTTTTGTGTTAAACACTTTCGTTTATCTCAATTTGAATTCTATGATTATCTGTTTGACCTCTATCTTATAATCTGGATTGGATACTTCATTTTTATGAATCCACATTGTTTCCTACTTGATCAGGATTCTTAAATCTAAAGCTAATTTGCTCTATCATTTCTATTGCATTTTGAATTCTATTATATGACATCCACAACTTCTTTCTTATAAAACTATTATCACTTTATGAATGCATAGTAAAAGGACATAGCACACTCGTGTAAGGTGAATTGACCATTACGGTGCGTAACGTAATGGTGAATTTACAAGTGCATTGGTGTGCGTAGAAATCCAGTTGTATAGCTATTACCTCACACCTTATCAAATTTCTAAATTCAATCTCCCATGGCAAAAGCTTTGAAAATATATTTATGCCACCCAACACTATCAAAGCTAGTGATTAGTTTTGGTTGGGGACTGGTACACCTTTGATGTGCCAGAAGTGTGGTAGGTTAGCTGTGGAACACTCTATATATAAACACTAATGGTGCATTGAAGGTGGGACTAGAAGCTGGACCAAGAACTACTCCTAGATAATAAATAATGAACCAATATCTCTTTTTAAGATAGCACATACATTACTCGTTGAATTTCAGGACGAAATTCTCTTAACTAGGGGAGACTGTAACACCGTTGATTTTTCATACTTAACCTACTTGATTAACTTTTTAACGATTATAGTTATTTCTATACGTAACCACTGATTGAATTCAAGAACTAATTGTGGAAACTATCTTAAATTCCATACATTGTGATTCATTGTGGTACTATTACATGTTAATGTGATTCTATGATAACACGTGTGTAAATACTAGGTCTTGCTATAAACAGTAACTTGGAAGTGCCCTAATATTAACGAAATTCTAAAACAATGCTAAATTACAACATAAGTGGAATATATATAACTATAAGGGCAAAAAATTTGCATATGTGTAACTTAGGGTTACATATGTAATTTTCGTTAAAAGGATAAAGATTTAATTAATTAAATTAAGTCTTATGATAATAAAATAGAAATATATAATATATATATATATATATATATATATATTACTATTTTAATCATTTAAGTGATATATATCTAATAAACTAATAAATAATTAACTAGTAATTATCCTAAATCTAAAAACTAATAAATTAAACTAATATTAAATCATATCTATCTATAAAAATTCGTTCAACCCCTATCTCTACAAAAAATATGAATTTTATTAATAAAATATTAAGAAAGCTTATCCTGATTGAAACCTAAAACCCTAATTTTTTCAACTATAAATAGGGGATCTTATCCTCATTATCTTTCACACCAAACTCTCAATCTAGAGCTTCTGTAGAATCAAATATCAACTCATAGCACATCTTTTGAAGATCCAAGAAGTTTTCCCTATCGAGTAAGTTTTTATGTTCTTCGTGTTCTTCGTGTTTATACCTTTCCAATAGTGTTTTATCAAAAAGTAAATTATAACTAGCTTGGATCTAATGATTAAATAAACATTCTTGTGATTTTGACAGATTCATAGGGCCAACTTCGGATAGTCATATATCCGTCATAACAAATCCTTTTTCGATGATTCTTTTTTTAAAAATAAAATTCACAGTTTTATCTTTCCAACCATATAAATAACGTCTTTTAACTTATTGATTTGACCCCTAAAACAGCTCGTGCAAGTTTAGTGCGTGAATCTATCCAAAGCTATTAAAACCCTAGATGTTGCAACATTCTAATAATTTCATGAATATAATGTAATGAAACGATTTTTATTATAAGATAAGTAATATAAACATGTTTTAAACAATAAAAATCCAAACTTTAATGATTATTATGATTATCTATCAACTTGAATCATGTTTCTAGTAAAATTCTTCATGTTTTCAATTGTAACCCTATACTATACAAATCTCCTATTCCTATCCTTGCTAAACTTATATTTAAACTTGTTTCGTATACTTTATAAACATAGCAAACACACCTTTGACTTGGTCTAGTATACACCTAGAATCGTTTCACCCGGTATGTAGTCATATGGCAAACAAAATATTCTGGCTAAGGAAAGACGGGGTACTTAAGTGATGAAAATCCACCAACTCTTTTTTGGGAACCTTTTATTGGATGTGCTACTCTGGGATGACACATATCTAATATACGACAACCATTTTTGAACTTTTACAATAACAAGCCCTTAACTATCGACAAATACAATAAACTAACTAATTAAACTTACTTAGGGCAATCCTCACTCCAAGTTACTAGAAGTTGCAAGATCAACCCACTTACTTTACAAGGTGAGTTCATAGCCCATTTTTCTTTTATATTTTGTGGTTTAACATGCTCTGTATATCAAACTGGAAATTCAAATTCTAAAGTCAAACTAGTATTTTGCAAACTTAATGACAACTTTCTTATATTAGTAAAACTAAACTAATTATTCATGTTGCTATATTCTATGACACTTTTTACTATAAAGTCCCTCTATTTTTCTAAAATCTACACGATCATTAACTTCGGGGAAGCCACGGGAGTACGTAGATAGATCTATTGGCCTGACAAGCCCATTCGGTACTTGGGTTGATGCATGCCAATCAATACCGAGCGTCCTTTGAGTCAACGTATTCTTTTTGACTTGAAAGGAGCTGGATGTTCAGAAACTGCATACTAGACAAGCATACTATTAGTCTGACCTCTTGTGTCAAGGGGTTAGACGGGAGGACATTCGATCACTAGGGTTGGTTGTGGACTCATGTATAATAGTTTACTTACTTGTATTTGAAAAATTGTTTATTGGTGTGTACATTGTTATCTACTATATGTATACTTGTAAACCTATGTGCTCACCAACTTTTTAGTTGATATATTTTAGCATGTTTTCAGGTAATGGAAACTAAATTCGTTGCTACTCACGCTAGGTTTCAATGATAAGCTTTAGTTGGACCTATTTAAACTTTGAATAAAATGAAGGCTTATTTGCTGGTTAAGTTTATTTGTTTTTAGAATTAGATGTAACCAACTATTTAGTTTTAATAATAATTTCCTTTAGTACTCTTTATCCTTGTGTTATGATTCAGTTTCATCATTCCTTGGTGTTTCCGCTTTAGCCGGGGTGTGATATAGATCAAGAGATTTCATGTTTAGAATCGAATGCCCACGTTCTCATACAGCTATTTCCATTCCCTTTTCTATCAAGATTGCATCTTGTATATCCTTTATAACCTTAGACATTGAAGGTCTCATGTTCCGTGTGGTTGCACGCACATCAAAGCTTTCTTCTGCTATCTTTCGCATTGATTGGATGTCGTATTCATTACCAAGAACTGGATCAATAATTCCTTGGATATCCTCAATCTCTATACGCATATTCGCCCGTCATTAAATCATTATACGGGTGACAAAATGGGTTGGTTGAGTTGGATAATGGTTCAAAACCAAGCGGTTTAGACCTATCACAGACAACTTTTTTATTTATTATTGAGATCATGTACGCAAAAACCACCCATGTATTTAATTTTTACTAAATAAGTCACTCATACACCAAGAAACATAACTAAACGAATACATAGAAGATTCAAACCCAAAAACATTTAAAGGATACATATATACCAAATAATAAATGTT
This sequence comes from Flaveria sonorensis, assembly GCA_025506505.1. Classification (NCBI taxonomy): domain Eukaryota; kingdom Viridiplantae; phylum Streptophyta; class Magnoliopsida; order Asterales; family Asteraceae; genus Flaveria; species Flaveria sonorensis. The sequence continues at coordinate 63,676,005 of CM046434.1, read as the reverse complement.
AAACAGTAAGTTCTCGATATACGCTACTGGTTTCACATTTCAAATTGATCAACAAATCTTTAAACCCGTCATCGCCCGTCTAATGTCATACTACTGTATTTAGTGAACCAACCGAGGAAAATTAAACAAATGACCCGACCCAACTGTTGCAGCCACTTGCTGATTACAGTATTACACCATAAACATGATTGAACTACTCAACTCCTGTACGATAGAACTATATTAATGAAGACACAAGAGTATACGCACGTGAGCCGTTCTAGCTCAGTTGGTAGAGCGCGTGGCTTTTAACCACGTGGTCGTGGGTTCGAGTCCCACGGATGGCGCTGTTGTGTTTTAATCGCTTTTTTTTTTTACTGTGAACATTGCATTATTATCATCGTCACAGTATTGTTTTCCATTTTCAATTAAAGCGATTTAATTATTTGGTATCTTGTGAGTTGTGATATGAATTTTTCACAAAGAAATTTATAATAAGTTTGTTGTTTTATTAACTTTATAAGGTAATTTGTTAATAGCTACATTTTATATATGTTAACATATTTTTTTTTTGGTATTACTACATTTAATAGAAAACAATATGATGTGAAAAGAATATTAGGAAACATTATTCTTTAAAGATTTGACAAAATTGAGTTTCATTGATGAATAAATACAATTTATAATTTATAATGGAGTAAATTTCGTTTTTAGTTTTTGTGGTTTGGGCATTTTAACTATTTTAATCTAAAAGAAAATCTTTTGTCGTATCATACCCAGTGGTTTCACTTTTGTAACGGTTTTGATCAAATACACTGACTCTGTTAGTTTTGTTTGTTAAGTCTAAGTTATTTTGGTTTATTCAATCCTTTCTCTCTCCCACCATCTCCGGTGACTACCAACTTCTCTTCCGGCAACCTTGTTTTTACGGCAACAACACCACCATCGTCGGTTTCATTAACATAGTTGTTAAGTCCCCTAATTGCAAAACCACCACCATGTAGAAGCAATCAAACAAAACCTTCTGAAATGCAACAAGAGCGAGGATTACGACCAATTGGGAGTAGTTTTTGATGAATTTGATTTAAATAAAGGTTTTTCATTTCAATTTCAACACAAATTGCCGTAAAAAAAAATAGAAATCTCTACACAAATCAATTATCATAATCTTCTTCTTCATCATCATCATCTTCTATTAAGCTTTTTATTTTACAAAATCAGATTTCTTCAATTTGAAAATTGAGGGTTTGTTCTTTTTGTTACTAAAATCAACCCCATGTTCTTAAATGCAATTCTTACACCAACACAAAATGAATCACCAAATTGTTTTTTCTATTTATGTTAATTGTCATTTACTTTGGGCATTATCATAACACTCGACTTGTTTACCTATTTTTTCAATAAATCATTGCTTGTGCACCTGCATCAGCTTTGAATTCTTCCTTACCAACGACGCTACCGTCAGGACGCCACCGCCACCACGCCACCATCAGGACGCCACCGCCACGCCACCACCTCCATCGTCTCCTCTTGAGCCAACGTCGTTGCTTTGAACCGCCACAACACTGTCGCTTCTACTTTGTTATTCTATTTTCATCATACAATGATTCTTTTTCTCCTTTAGATCATAATGTTATTTTAAGCTGTAACTTCAATCAAATAAGAATAGTTTTTTTCGTTGGTATACTATTCCAGTAAGATGGAATCGAATCCGGTTCCCATATTGATTTCTTAGTTCCTATGATCCTATCCATTCTTGTAATGTAAAAAAAAAACAATTTGAGTATTTCATTTTTAATATTGAATAGACGGACCATATCCTTTTTTTTAGAACGAATATGTTTTTATGTTATTTAGTACTGTAGAATGCAAATCTGGCACAATAATCTTTATGTGTAGATCTATTTTTCAATTAGGGGATCTAGCCGAAGATGATGATAGTGGTCGTCGGAGAGGGAAGGTGACATGGGATCTAGCAGGGGAAGAGGAAAGAAAAAAGTGGGGTGGGTGGCAAGTGACTTGTGATTTCTGACAAGAACAAGATCAAAAAAAAAAAAAAAAAAAAAAAGAGATATTCGGTTAGATTAAAAAGATATAAAATATCTTTGAATTTACAGACAAAACTAACAGAGTTATTGTATTGAATCAAAACCGTTACAAAAATAAAACCACATGACACAATATGACAAAAGATTATTTTTTAAACTAAAATAATTAAAATACTCAAACATCGATGATCAAAAACGAAATTTAGTCTTTATAATTTATGTTTCTTCAATAAATCAATACACCAACATGTATGGCTTGGTGGGTATCAAATGAACTGTTATGTAAACTCGAAGTAATATTTTGATTGATTGATTAGAAACAAGAACACAGATACAGTATACATCATAATTAAATCGTACAACCATTTATTTATACATATAAACTTGTAACACTTGAATAAAAAACACATATGAGTAAACTACATTTTTGAATGAGCGTGCACTCGTTCTTGTATAACAAGATCTTTATCGTCTCGCGCCAATATATCATCTAGCTCTTTGACAAATCTCTTCATAGCAGCAGTCGGTAACCACATGGGTACCACGATTCCAGACTCGCCCTTATGATTTATATAACGCGTAAAGAAACCAGCAATATGATGATCCGGCCCTGCATACACCGCTTTCCCCCATCCGAAATCGAGGTCAAGTAATCCCATTCGTGTCACATCCGATACAACATAGCTTCCAACAGTTGTGAAGCCGGGTCGTCCTTTGATTACCATTAGATCAGCGACGGATCTCACGTACTCTTCTGTGACTTCTGATTTTGCTTTCATCACACGCTCCAACGCGTGTCCTAATGGTTTGTTACATAGGTCGCGAGCTTTGGAAATGGCAGCCGGGTAGCTGAAAACATTTCCATAATATCCTATAGGGATAGGAGGATTGAACTTTGTACGCGCGTTAACAACGCTCATCATACGCATTTCATCTTCGGGGTTTGGTTGGAGAGCGATCGTCCGACAACGCCAAAGGCAAGCTGTTAGAACCTCGAATGTGGTACAATTTTTTAAGTGTGTTGGAACCAACCTACGGATAGCGGAAATTTGAGTAGGTCCGAACAAAAACGACCTATGTTCCATGTCATCAAATGGATGACTGTGCCATCAGTGTCTGCCACTTGGTCATACTCGCGATGCGTGCATGTCACGCGCGGCAGGTCCCTTGCACAAAGTAACTCTCTCTGCCAAACTGGCATCGTCGATGGTGTCGACGCGCCATTTGCCATTTCACACAATGCTGTCATGAATTGTGTGTATCCCGTCGCATCACACATGGTGTGATTCACTCGTACAGCGACGATAAAATCTCCGCATAAAAGTCGTGTCACCTATCAATCAAAACCAATAAAAACATGTCACATTAAATTAACTATGTGACCATACTCAACATTTTCATTTTCACATGTCACATTAACCTATGTGATCTTACTCAACATTTTCATTTTCAGTAGCAAAACGGTCGTAAACTCTGCGACCACTTTGCGACGTGGCGGTCGCTAATTCACGACCACTCTGATTTCAGTCGCAAATTTAAAACTAAAACTACAAAATCTTATTATAGTCATTAACTTTCACCTGAATAAGCAACAATGGTGAATCAAGAACACCACTGGAGCCAGGAACATCATACAGAAGCTCTTCCCGGCAGGGGAACGGCGGGCGGAGCTCCGCCCCAAACCGCTGCAGCGTAACATCAGCCTCCGCCTCGATAAACAACACGCCCTGGCCGGAGCAATCCACCAAAAGCTTCCTAGCCGGACCTTCCTTCAACCGTCCGGCAAACGGATAATAAAACACCAGCACTTCGCCAACGCCTCTCGGATCACACTCGCCGGATTCTTATCTCCCATTTTCGGGTTCCTTCGGTATATATGAATCAATGGAATTTGAAACCTTAGGCCCTCTTGATCATCAATGTCCGAGAGCGGCTTGAGCTCTCGAGGTGTCTGTCTCGCCGGAGCGATGAGCTCCGGCGGACCGCGCCGGACGGTGAAGGTTAAGGAAGAGTGGGTTTGAGCCATGTGTGGTTTAGAGTTGTTGTGGTGTTAAGTGTTAAGTGTTAAGTTTGAGGTTGAAATGTTGAATGACAATGGTGAGTGGTGAGTTAATTTATAGTGGTGTGAACCAAGGGTCACATACTCACGTCACTATCTATGATCGAGTCATATACGGAACCATGTGGTTCATTTGTTCACGTAACCATGTTAATACATGCATAATGGTCCTAATATTGGCAAATGATCACCGCGTGTATTAGAACTATTTTTGGTATGATGTTAATATGGAAAAATATATGGTTTTTGATGTTATTATGAGAAGAATTTGGTATTTGGGTGTTTTGTTAGTCTGTCTAGTGAAACTTGCTTACGTGGCAGGGGTTCAGCAAGTGTCAAGCGAGATAGCTGAGGTAACAGGTTAAGTGTTGACTGTTGTGTGTTTGCTAGGTAACAGGTTAAGTGTTGACTGTTGTGTGTTTGCTAGTTTGACTAGCGGATGTTAACAATGCACGATTTGACAAACTCTAATTATTACTTTTCGTATTCTTATTCGTTATTTGAAGAATTTTTCTGTAATTCAAAAAGTACATGAAAAATAATAGAGCAGAGCTGTATCAAGTGTTGTTGGCATTCACTAGTCAAATTAACAGAACACAACAGTTAACATTTAACATGTCACCTCAGTCATCTCGCCTGACTTTTGTTGAACTCCTTGCCACATAGGCAAGTTCCACTAGTCACACTAACGGAACACCCAAAGAACAAAAACATTCGAAAAGCACACCAAAAAATATCTATTTTCTCAAGTTAACGTTAAAAAAATCACGTTTATTAATGAATTAATGTTATATTGTTAATAAGTCTTTATACATATGTTGTATGTTTGTATACCATATCTTACACATTACGTATAATAAAGGGTGATTTATGTGGGTACAAATAAAACACGTCTTTTATATATGGTTCTATTTTGAGGTTTTATTTTTAGATTTTAACCCTCCATTTCGTTTTACATATATAAAATAACCCTAAAATAAAAAGTTGCATAATCTTCAACCCCATCTTCCCGATTATACCTTATATTTAACGACGAATCCAAGATTTTTCTTAAGAAGGGCATAAAGAAAACAAGACGGTAAAAACAACTATGCCATAACAGACCTAAACACGCAGATTAAAATGAACATCAAATTGGATGAACTTAAAAATACAATACTACTCATAACAATTACTATGTCATATAGATAAAGCACAAACTAGAACATAACATTACTATGTCGCATCAAGTTCTCCATCTTCTTCATTAATTTCTCATAGGTAACTTGTGTGTACAATATTGTTTAATGACTTTTTTATATTATTTGTATATCATAAGATTTGAACACTTAACTTTATCAAAAAAACATCTATTATACGTATAGTATTTTAAATGAAAAAAACATAGAAACTTAAGATTTAACAACATGAGAACAATAACAAATGTCGAGTACTTGTGTGGCCAAAAATTAATTCCCTAGTCACTTTCAGTTTCGTGATTCACGTGTATAGTAATTAAAGCACCAATTTGCATAACATGCACGTGGCATATTATGATGTCATATTCATCATTTCAATTTTATGTATTGTGTGATTTGCAATTATTCAATTGAAATACAACATATGATAATTGATAAATGTGCATTCTATTCATATTATGAATCTACCATGAATCTACGATGGACGTTGAAAATGGTGTAATTAATGTTAGAGTTAATTACACCAATAATATTTGAGTTTTAACAAATAAAAAGAACTGACTTTATAAAGTAACATTAATGTGATATATGATTTATCAATTTATGATATATTCAAAGTCTAACACTAACTTTTGTTTTAAAACCAGTTTTAGAAACAGTATAACAACTGGTTAAACAAGCCTTCCTGAGAGATGATTCCATGACAATAATATTATTGTAAATTTTTTAAAAGAAGAATGATCTTGACCTTTAAAAAAATGTAGTGCAGTATGTAATATAACCATGCAATTATACCATTTACAGGGTGCGACTATTTTATTTTTCACAGTGCAACTACGTGGTATTACGCTGTACATAAATGGATACAAATACCACTACCGCTTTAAATTTGTTGTGTTTTTCGGATTTTGTAATGTCTTGAATAGTTTTCTAGATCGAGTTCTATGAATCTCTTATAGACTAAAGTATTTTGAATGTGTACCAAAATCTTTAACCAGACCAGACCTAAATACATTTCTAAAAAAGAAGTGTCTAATTTATGTGAAAATTTGTATGAACTAGTGTATCAAAATTAGACCAAATGAATACTTGTATAGAGGTTAGAACCATCGAAATGATGAAATAAGAGTATATTTTGGGCTTAAATCCATATCATAGACTTGTACTTGACGACGAGCTATGTTGTGACCAAACATTGCCAAGAAAGGAAACAAATAGACTGTAGTATATATGGTAAATTATTCGGGTTGAAAGAATCAAGATACAAATGTACCAAAGGAAAGAAAAAACTTTAGGATATGAGGCTAGTACTGTGGTGTACAATGCTTGATGCAGAACACCTAGTCTTGATCAATGATATTTCTAACTTTATGGTTCTTGGTGACCATTAGTTTCAGATTTCACATCTGATGTCTCATTGGCGGCTTTACCATCATCACTTGATGGTTTTCCCTGCAAACATAATGAGTAATCACTGTTTGCTTTGGTCAAAGCATATTCTGTTGCTTCAAATCCTTTTAGAAACAAAGGAGCGAAATACAGGTAAATAAGCACGTTGGATAACATGTCAAAATGGTTTATGTCAAATCGGATATTTTAATTTGCAAGTGAAAAGGGGTTGGGCAGACCCATTACAGTAAAATACAAGTACAATTGACCAATTTCCGTTGAATTCACACCTAGAACAAGTTAACATCTTTCGAAAGTGTATTCAAATGCATCAAAATCCCCTCAACCGTTTTATTATGAAAAAGGATAAGAATTCTGTGACAATATACTTTCTGTGATCATATTTAGCATATTATTTGTTTAGAAAGTAAACAAAATAATATAGGATAAGTTTGCTTGCACACCCAATCCACCCGTTCTGACCCGTTACCACCCAACCCATTTTGCCACATGTGATCATTATAATTTGTAATAATAACAGACTCACAATACTAGTCAAGATTACTTACTAACCTTGTTTTTATCGCGCCAACCTAGACCAAATGAAAGTATGCCTGTCCTTTTTGTTGTGTTGTTGTCTTTAGACTCGGGTTGAATGTTTCTATACAACATTGACAACTTAAGTCAGTCAACACAGTAGTTAATGATGCATCAATGCATTTAACATTGAAAAAGTTTCTAGAAATAGACTGTCCGAACCGTTTGACCCATTACACCAAGCTATATTCTTTAATATTATCCGTTTGACCCATTAGAGATGAAACATAACCCGAAGTAAGTGGGTCAAAATTTCAACCTCTAGTGAACCACATGAAATCAATAATGCTTTATCTTGGATAAAAAGAAAAGTAAATGCGCATACCCTGGCGTTGCTTGTGCTTTAACTTGGCCAGAATTATATTGCAATGTTGCCTCTAACATAGATTCTGCCATTACAACCCTCTTTTCCATTTGAGCAAGTGAAGTCATAGCATGTTCATATTTCTCCTGCAGTGAGCAATTAAACGTTTATTCGTCTTTAAAACAATTGTTCTTTGTATGGGATATTCGTGTTGGATGCCGAAGCTGTGTGAGCAAAGAATATCAAATGATCAAGAATTTGAGCAAGTGAATTCATAGCTTTATCTCTCATATTACTTTATCACCTTTGTTAAGGAGGGAAAATATGTAAACAACCAAGACTTCTTAATCAAGAACCCATCTTTTTTAACTAGAATTAACTGATTTCTATAATTGTTCATTAATGGTAGTTCTGGTTATGTATGAAATTAAATTCCCCACCTAGTCACTCTTTTTCTGTTCTCTAAAACATGACTAAAATAACTTTGAAAGAGTTTCTACTTGTTTGACCCATATGCCATGTTTCCTTATAAACTAGCTCTTTTTCAACTGACCCGTTAGTGATATAAACATATCCCATAACGACACGTTTATAAGTATATGAATTGAGAAGGTACCTCAAGTACACTCACTAAATATCTCTGAGCAGCTGCATCTCGTTCTGCAGATCTACGGGCATCATCTGTGATTTTCTGTTCTTGCTCAACTCTCATTAGCACCTACATGAATATACAGATGGTGTTAGATGATATTCAGAGTTCTTGACATACAAAAGTTGTAGTTACTTGTTTATATAAATGTTCACAATATATGATATAATAAATAGCACAATAAAAGAACATAAATATTTGAACCTCAAGCATTGCTTTTTCCTGTTCTTTCTTATCTGAAAGAAGTTGATGCAGCTCTGATAGCTCATGTTCCATATGCTCAATCTGAACCATGTTCAAAAATATTTAATCATCATTTTCACAATTCTTATAGAATAATAGATGGTGTAAAGAATAATATTTAATACTTAAAAATAATTAAAGAGGTCCTGAGTCAAACGTAAAAATTTGAAAATTATATCACCGGGACTGTTATTCGTCATAAAAATGAAAGTTGGGAGTATTACCGGTCAAATTAATAGTATGGATTATTATCGGCCAATAATGGTTTGGATTATTAAAATTCAATTTGCCTATAAATTATTACTGTAACCATATAGTATATTTGGCACACTAGTTATCAGAATAAAGGATTTAAATTTGGACAAAAAATGTTTTTGAGTGACCAAACCTCATCTCACCGTACCAAATATTACTCGTTTAACCCAAACCCAATTTGATTAGTTATGCAGTGGGCCCGACCCACCCATTTTGCCACCTCTGTTTACAGGTTACTAGTCCTCTGTTCTAAATGATTTAAAGCTTCCAATTTTGAACATACGATACGAGAATACCTTTGCGCTTAATTCCAGCCTATTATCTTGCTGGGCCATCTCCATAAGTGCTGTCTCCAACTCCTCAGCTCTATAAAGTACAAGTAACTTTGTTATAGGTCCATTGATATGCTTTCATGAAGGACACAACAAAATGAATTTAACAGAAATTTTGCCACAGACAGATATTCCTAGAGGTGGGTTTATTCTGACCCATAAACAGTTCTATCTGATGTTAACAATGATTACAAAAACAATACTGATACAAAAACAATATTATTACAACAATAATCTAAATCTTTTAAAATGGAATTTAGGAAGTTGTATAAACAAAATCAGACTTTGGGCTACATTCAACCCGTTTGACCAATTTCTCTTTTAAACTAATTTTTCATTTTACCAGTTTGAGAAAAAAACACAACCCACATTAAGTCATTCGTAAGTAAATGGGTCAAAATAGCCACCTCTAGATATTTCACAACCAACTATATCTGATCAGCACTATGTACTAGTGCTTATTGGAATATGAGGTTCTCATTATTCTCTACTTAAAATTTGTTATGTATTAAATGTGCCCCATTGCGCCCCTAAATTTTGAGGCCATATGCAAATCATATTAACCAAAAAAGCACCTAAATCCATTCGATATATATATATATTTCATCAACAGTTTTGCATATTTCATCTTGCATATGTGTGAGCATCCAGATTGTCAGCACAAGGAGGTTATACTGGTCCCTGCAACAAAAAAACTTCCTGAAACTAACCTAACTGTAGCAGATCTCTTGTCCTCCAGCATTGAGCATAACTCGGCCTTTAACCATATAACCTGTACATGAAAACTAGTATCTAAACACTAGGACCTTCATATGCTAATGAGCTATTAATAAGTAAAATTTAAATCATATACAAAGTGAGAGTTTAATATTTACAGAAACAATCACTCACGAGATGACTATCATTAATTAAAAAAAGTAAGGGATAAGAGTTTTCAGTTATTAAGCTCTTCAAAATTATAAAATAGTGAGCTACCTGATCTTGAATATCTGGAAGAGAGTCTACTTTTGCATTAATAGGTTCAATGATATTAGATTGATCGCGTTTAACAGGTGACATTAAGTCCATAGAATCTCTGTCTAATCTCTTATCACGGAGCCCTTGTTTCATACTAGGCTCACGCACAAGTGGGGGCTCACGTTCATGTTTGAAACTATAAAGTTTATTAGCCAGCCCTTTAGAACTTTTCCTTAAATGTTCCCCTTTTGTTCTTTCTTCAACAGCAGCTATCACATCTGGTCTATGTTTTTGTCTAAGCTGTTGTAATATGTCTTCTGTTACGTCCGCGAAACTTATGCAGGCAGTCACAACTAGATTGCTGCTATCAAAAGTTGAACCGAGTAGTGATTGTATTAAGATAATAGCATCACCAGCATCCATGGCTGTACCTAAATCGGGACCTACAAGAAGTTGTTATTTAAGTGTTAACGATCGCACATGATAGCATCATAGTACAAAAAATGATGGAAACTAGAGGTGGGAAGATGGGCAGGTGAGGTAACATGTCAAAACAAAACGGGTCATAATCTAGTACCAGCCAAGTTGACATACTAACACTTTTTATCTGTTTTTCAAAAAAATATTAATTAATAACGCATTAATTATGACTAGAAAATTTTATATTTTACCCATACACCCTCCCATTACAAGAAAATGCACAAGGGTGAAAGGGTAAAATTGTAATTTTTAAGGTATAAGTGGTGTATAAATCACCTCCCACTAACAAATAGACTTGGGAGATTTCCAACCCGTTTTGACCCATTTGACATGTTCCCCTTTTAACTAAGCTTTTATTTTGCACATTTGACCCGTTTGAGATAAACCACACCCAAATCAACCCATTCAAATATAAAATGCGTTGGAATTGCCACCTTTAACTTAATGATAGAGGAATGTCAATACCATATATCTCCATTAAAGCCAATGCAGTTCGCAATAACATTGCACGGTTTCCTTCAAAGAAAATCACGTCCCAAACACGAAGAACTGAAGGTAAAAATAACATAATCATTATCACTGAAGAATTACTCTTGAAAGTTATCTTTGAGTCTGTTTTAGAAAACTAAAATAATATAAGCCTCACCACTTTCCCATGGAATCATATGTACAAATATTGAAAGAAACCATGGTCCACATATCCATCCCATCTGTACTCCCATGTGATCAAAATGATTGACTATACAACAAGAATAAAAAGGATGAAAACTTGAGTTTTATAAATTAGTTAGTAAATTATCAAAATTTATCAGTGAAGAAACCTAGATTAGGATATCGTTCGCGCAATAAATCTTCAAAAACAAGTTGATCCACCTGAATCAAAAGAGTAGTTTATTCAGCAAGTGAAACAAAATAATATATGCCTAATTTTCTATAAACTTTAATATAACTATATTCTGAAAATTCAAGAACATTTAAAAGACATGCCTGTGATTCTATCATTTCTTTTGTAAAGTATCCATCATAGTAATCATCAATCATGCCCACTAAAGTCCTGAAAAACATTTCAATTGAAGTAATGTGCCAACAGGTTCATCACTGATGCCAAATATGTAACTTCTGTGACATTATAGTATCTTATAAAACAGAATACCATGCCATTTTAACCATACTTAAAAACGATTATCATATCAAACCAGTGAATGCGTACCAAAAAGCATTTTCTTCGGGCATCATCAGTAGTAACATTGCAGCAAAAAAATTCATTCCCTACACAAGAAACAGTTGTTATTAGACTAGTAAACTTGATATAGAGCACTTGTGTAACTCTTTTATATACACAGTCAATATATGATACTTTTTTGGTTTAACTGACATTTAAAAAGGAATGTGTAATCAGGTAAACTAAGATTTTCAATCAACCAGTCACCTGACAATAGCCAACATCAGGGTTGTGCCGAGCGTATGCTAAAAGTAACCGCCTCAAGGAGTTCCTACCTTCCTCGTTTAATGCAGGATGACCAGGAAAGGTTCGTTGTAAATCCTGCATTCGGTAAAAAAGATTAGTTCACTAGAAGAAATAAAGTTATATGTGTAAAAAGGAATGACCTTTTCAATCTGTTTTCTGGTTTTTTCTGGAACAGGAGCTCTTTCTCCTTTCCCCCCGGAGATTCCATCTTGTAGATCAGCATCACCATCATCCAATAAGCTCTGGTAATAACTCTCCACGCGGTGTGCTTTCACACCAACAAACGCTTGCCATGTCTGAAAAAAAAACAAGATCTCACAAGTAATATGATATGTTCATACTAAAAAGCAGAGTTGGCAAAATGGGCGGGTCAAACAAGTTGGGTAACATGTCAAAGAACGTATTTTTCAGCCGAGGGTTCTCTGGGTGCAGCCTGCATTTCTATTCTAACAGTAATAATGGAACGGTTATGTAACATGGTTTCTCTCCAAATTGGTTATGAATGAAACGAAGTACATTATTGCAAATGTGGTCCGTAAAGAAAAGTAGTTTCAGTAGTCGAGTGGCCTCAATGAAAAAGGTTGAATAGTTGGGTGGCCTCGGTATACATTATCCCATTTCTTTGAAATATTTCATGGGTTTAAGTATGTTTACACAAACTATATTGTTACAAAAATAATCTTTTTCTAAAGTAAAGCACTTTAGAAAGTTGTATGCATTACCTTAAGCAACTTTCAAAATGCTTTGACTAGTTTTCATCTCAGCTTTAGTTTCTGATATTACCCATTGACCCGTTACAAATAAAACATAACCCAGACAACCCACTCATAAGTAAATGAGTTGAAATTGTCACCTCTACATTTTAAAATATTTTGACTAGTTTTCTTCTCTTCTTTAGTTTTTGATACTACCCATTGACCCGTTATAAATAAAACACAACCCAGACATGAGACAACCCACTCAGAAGTAAATGGGTTGAAACTGTCACCTCTACTAAAAAGTATAATACAGTTGATGACGTGTCAATACGCACCTCTCCTCTAAGGTCTCTTGGCACGCCCCCGCGAACAAGTGACTCCAACTCTTTCCAAGGAAATGAATCTGAATCCTCATTATCTGTTAGATTTTCTTTAGAATCTTCACTAGTGGGTTCATCCTCTTGAATAGATTGAAGATGTTTTGCATTTTTATTCTTTTCAACACGACGACACATCATATCCTCAATGGGGGTTAGAGATGGTCTGACTTCAGCCCATTTTTGCACAGCGGGTTTCTTTGTTTTTGTTGCCTCTGAGACCACATTTTCGGGGACACTCTCTGTTTGATCATCAGTTGTCGGTTTCTCATCAGTTGAAACATTTTCATCTCCACTCGGTTCCAATATAGGATCGGTTTTATGTTCTGTAGTTTCAGCATCAGTAGTAGATGAGTTCAGTTGATCAAGTTCTGAATACTGCTCAAGGAAGATCTCCCATTTTGTTAACCTTTCTTCTTCCTCATTCTGAAATATAAACCAAACCTGATATGATCAACAATACTATACATACAAATCTGTACATATACATGCACACATATATATATATATAGGAGTAGGATCAGATACAAAAAACTGGATACTTTTAGGCACAAAACAAAGAACCTAGACGTAGGACAGTCAGATACATTTGAGATGAGTTTTATAGGTTATACGAGGCACCAACTAATCCTAAACCTTAAACCGCTTATGTTTAAGAACAAATAGCAATGTCAAATCTCTATTTTATCCATCTAATGGACCCTGATTCGCGTATTCTGAAACATGTTTAGAATCTTGTTCTTCAAGAAACATTTACAAAGTTACCTTATAGATAGCATCAAACTCCTTGAATGTCTCAAGGTACTGAGGTCTCACAGTAAATCCATATGCATCCCTGTGAATTCAATTCATTCCCCAAGTAATTATTATAATCTAATTGCAGCATCAATACACTGTATGTTCAATATGTCATAAAATTCAAAAAACTGAGATTATACCTGAAATCGGCCCGTAAAGTACGCTTACTCAGCAAAGATAACAACATACTGCATAAATATTAACAATCCTACTTCCCATATCGTTGTATTCGCTTCATACCACGAACACCGAGTTGATGTTCAAACCAACATTTTAAAATTTGCAGTGAAAACTCAGATCTATGATTCCTCCAACACACACTATTTGTGCGCGCGCGCTATACTAATCCAACTGATCAAACTAATTCAAGTTAAAGAACCCAAACCTTGATAGAAAAACAGACATTGATCCATGTAATGCATTATGCATCTATATCTCAAAATTCATCAAATCTGATGTGATATAATATCATCTTTTAGAGCCAAAAATTTGGAAGAATAACCAACATCATCAATCTGATGATCTTAAATTAGCACTCTTGTAGATTAATCACAAACAACCCAACCCTAGTTTTTTTTGTTCAGAATGTTGTAGATCCCCTTTATGGTGATTGATGTTGTCTGAATGAAACAACTTTCCTAAAATTTCTGACCTTAATTTTGTCAATAAATATTTACAACTCAATTGTAATATTGAGTACGCGTGTAAAATCACATGTCCATGCATTGTTTTGTAGATTAACGTCTATGCATGTGCATGTAAAATTATAAGATTATCATACGTACAAGTAATATCTTTTTAAATGGGTCCTATTTTTAATGAACCAAGTATTTTTTAATTGATGTTGTAAACGTATTAAGTTATATTTCTAGTACACGATTATTTATTTTAATAAACTATGTATATTTTGAAATATGAATAAAGGTAATACGGTTATATTATTAAAATTCAAATCAAATACAATGAGCGATGTTACAGATTAAACAGAAACACTCATTATCACAAGACCAGTCTATTACATGTGAAAGCTCATTTGTTCTATAAACCTCTCATTTGTTCTATAAACCACTCATTTGTTGCTTATACCACTTTGAGAAGGCTCGAACATCAGTCTGTTAGATAAGAGAGCTCATTTGATCTATAAATCCCTTATCTGTTGCTCATAAAACTGAATCTCATTTGCATGGTTTTAGTCGTAACAAGCCATCTCAAAACATATAATAGATCAAGCATTTTAAGCCCTAGTTAGTACGTAAATCACAAAATCATTAATCACAAAAGGAGTTTAACTTCAAATTTTGTACAAACGTTCTAATACAAGCAACAAAGATACACTAAAAGAATATAGAATATCGGTGTATTTGTGTTCCGCGTGTTAACATATTACATATAAATCCATCTCAAAAAAACAAGCATTTCACAAAATTGGACACACATTGTACACAATATTATCCGTCAATCCTGTTTGGTACTAGAAAGTCTAGCACGGTGTTTCAGTTCTGCCCGTTTCCATTTCACAATAAGCTGACGTAGAGAAAAGAGCGTGTTGACCTGGAAACAAAAGTCAACGTACCGGGTAATTATCAACTCTTGTTTCACTTCACCTTGTTCTCAAGTAATATAACATGTATAGACTAATTAAAACATAAGGAGGCGAAAATGAACATTCTATGACATAAACCAAAAAGAAGATCCAAGTATAATCATTGGAGGTGGCGATTTTTACCAAATTTCTTACCAATGGTTATATTCTCGGTTGTAATTTATCTCTCAAACGGGGAAAACATAAAAAAAAACAGATAAATTCATGGGTTTTTCTCAAAGCATACGACCTCATAAATCATTTTTATTCAAAGATTTAGTTATTGTTGTAAATTTGTAATTATATTGCTTTTGTAATCTTAGTTAATGTGTTACTTGTTATTTAAAATAAACAGAATTATAAATTCACACTACTGAACTTCCCTTTTATTCAAGTTTGAGTAGACATAGGTTTGAGATAGAAAACACATCTGGACTCTTGAGGCTTCAATATCTAGAATGTTAGACTTAGTATGGACCACACTGATTGAGGCCACCACTGTTCACAATTCTCTTTCAGAAACTAGTTTGGTGTATTTATAAGATGGCTGGCTGATTACATTTTACCAAAAAGATGTAAATAACAATCAATAACTTCTAAGTTCTCATAGGTTTGATTACCGCCGAATATTCGTTTTTGTGGGTCGTCTTTTACTTGAAACTTAGTTAGTGCATAGTAATTTCTATAAAAATCCATGAGGAAAGGTGGCATGAAAGAAGCCAATGAAGTTATTCATAGCTGGTTGCATTCCAATTCGAAGCTCAGATGAAATTTTCTCAACAATTTCTTGCATTTGATCCAAGTGATCATTCATTGTGGTCTTAAGTTCATCCATTGATTCAGATTTCTCACAGTTCGGTTCACAAAATTTTAACTGTTCCACTCACTGAAAGTGACAATTGTTCCCCTCACTACAATCAAAATAACTTTTGTCAATTCAGAGTTAAAAGGTAACTCATTTGAAACTCTAAATAAAAGATGGGACTTCCCAAACAAGCAAAAAGATTGAATTTGAACAATGAAAATGGGTGCATCCATATTTGTTTCTAAAGGACTACCTTATAGTTTATGCATCCAAATTTGTATCTATATCTTCGTTGTATAGCTACATTCTGACAAAACAGCTTATGAATCACATAAGTAGATGAAAACTACAGATCAATGACTATAAACACCAACAGTAAACTTAACTCAAAACCTCATTTGAGTTTAATATTTCAATAAATAACTAATACTAAGTCTGTCTCATAACTATAACATACAAGTCTGATATTAACATGTTAGATAACAACATTTACCATGGACAGAGGCCTAGATTGAGATATAAAATCCAATAACGATGCAATAATTAAAGTATAAAAGTTGATTTCTACATATTACATAAAAATGTTTTGAGTTAACATGGTTATCAGTAATGATGTAGCGCACGGAATGAAATCGAAGCTCAAACACGGATTATCTGCGAATACCGTGATGATCTTCACCCAAACCCCAAATTCGACCCCAAAAGTCACGAATTTGAAAGACAAACTTTTAATTACAGAAATAATCAAGTGACCACCAAATTACATCAAGACAACTTAAATAACAAGCCAAAATTCAAACGGGCCTAAAACAAACAACCATGGGCCAAACAAAAGCCAAACAAACCGAACAAAAACTAGAAAAAAACATAAAAGTGCCAAAAACCCATTTAGAGGCCTTATTTTGACTGGTAGCACTTTAGAAACAGAGGCTCGTAGCCCAGGTTATGCCCATTTTCGTGCAGCGCGGTCTTGGGCCTCCAAAAACATTAAGGCCCAGTCTTCAAACACTTGGGCCCGCATCATTCCCCCCTGGGTAGACAAATTCGCCTCGAATTCACAACCGGTTCATCATCAGAAGAGTCACCATAGTATGGCAACAAATGTTTCACATTAAAGACGTCTGAACAACGAATGTGACTAGGCAATTTCAGCTTGTAAGCATTGGGGTTTATCTTCTGCACAATTTCAGCAGAGCCCAATCTCTTGCTGAAGCTTGTTGTAGTCTCCCACTGAAAAACGATCTTTAGTTAAAACAGCCCACACGAAATCACCTTCTTCAAAATCAACATGCCTATGTTTTGGTCAGCAGCCTTCTATACTTAGCATTGGCTTGGGCCAAATTATCATGAACTGCCTTATGAACTTCATGCAACCTCTACGAAATCTTGAACTTTCTTGGAACAGGACCAGAAATTGGAAGTGACATTAAATCGAGTGGTCCTCGGGGCTGAGATGAGTAAACTACCTGAAATGGGCTAACCCGGTGCTCCGATTAACAGCATGATTATGCGCAAACTCAGCTTGGCACAGTTTTTGATCCACGCTTTCACATGATCACCAACCAAACACCGCATAGTTTTTGATCCCACGCTTTCACGAGGTAACCCCAACACAAATCCATACTAATATCGAACCATGGCTGCGAAGGAATTGGCAAAGGCTATAGAGACCCGCATTAGTAGTCGGTGCCCTTTGAAACTTGGCAAACGCGACATCTCTTAACATAGCGATCCACTTCTTTCTCCATCAGATAGGCCAAAAAAAAGAAGTTTGCACCAACTGTAAAGTACGATCACGACCAACGTGCCCTTCACCATGTAATTCCTTAATAATTTGCAAGCGAAGGCTAGAATCAGGAATACATAGCTTATTTCCTTTGAATAGAAAACCATCATGTAAAAGAAAATCTGACTTCTGCCTGGTTTGCATACCCTGCATAACAACTGAAAATATGGATCAATGATTAGCTACTCACGAATGACATCAAGACCTGGCACATCAACTCTCATAGAAACAAGCAAATTACTCCTTCTGCTTAAAGCATCAGCAACTCTGTTTGAAACACCAGTCTTGTGTTTGACCACAAAAGTGAACTTTTCAAGAAATGCCTACCAGCGCCCATGCTTATGGGATACCTTGTCTTGTGTGCGAATATGCCTTAAAGAGTCATGATCAGTGAACAAAACAAACTCTTTATGAAACAATAATGATGCTAATGCTTTACAGCTTGGACCACTACATAAAACTCCAGGTCATAAGTACTATACCTCAACTTTGGCCCTTACAATTTCTCATTAAAATAAGCAACAGGCCGACCACCTTGGCTGAGAACCCCGCCAATCCCAACCTTTGATGCATCTGTATGAAGTTCAAAAACTTGAGAGAAATCAGGCAATACCAGAATTGGGGCTGTAGTGAGCTTGCCTTTTACAACTTGAAAAGCCCGCTCAGCTTCTTCTGTCCAAACAAATATTTTCCCCTTCATGCAGTCTGTCACTGGGGCCATAATAGAACTGAATGTGTAATAAACCTTCTATAAAAAGAAGCAAGCCCATGAAAGCTACGAACTTCAGTAATGGTAGTAGGGGTTGGCCAGTTTTGAACCATAGTCACAGGATTCGCTCCCCCACCCCACGAACCGCGAACCGGATCGCGCGAACCGGATTCGGGTACATTCGCGTACCAATCGCCTTCCGATTCGCGATCCAGTTCGGTGTAATAGGCGAATTTCGTTTTCAATGGAAATTGAACCCCTATACTCCGATTCGCGAATCGCTGCGAAGCGATTCGTGAACCACATCGCAAAGGTTCGTGATTTCGATCAATTGGATACGCGAATCGGAATCGAAAAGGCAATGTTTAAACTTTCCATTTTATTAATTAATCGAAAAGGCAATGACTGTTCGTTGATTTTGGAACCAAATCGTTGCTTTCAATATAAATTCACACAATCACAGATTCACATAAAATCTTCAATATCAATTGATTCAATTCACAGTAGGACTCTAGGACTTTTAGCGATACAACAAGGCCGCAAGAAACTTCTGGTACTTTTTATGAATTTATTGTTTTATGAATTATGATTATGAGATGTTTTTTGGTATTCATATTATGAACTATCTGTTTTGAAGTTTGAATTGTTTGGTTATGGAAGTTTTTTAATATGCTTATAAAATGTGTTATCTTAATATGTAATTCACTCATTATCTTTAAAAAATATAATATAGGATACGGTGTACCGCACTATATGGTACACCGTACCGCGTACCGGATTAGCGTTCCGAATGAACTACCCCCCCGCGTACCGAATTTTATAAATTGACAAATCGCGTACCCGTTTCCGTACCGCGTACCGGAACGTACCGCGATCCATGTGACTATGTTTTGAACATCTGCTACTTTAGATTCATCCACCAAAAACAACATACCCAAAAACAGAACTTTAGGGGTCATGAACACACACTTCTTTACAGCTTCATAGAAACTATCCCTACGAAGTAAGGCCAAGACCTGCTTGACATGTATGACATGCTCACTGACAGAAGCACTGTAAATAAGAATATCATCAAAATTACAACCACAAACTTCCCATTAATAGCCTGAGCAACTTATTCATCACACGCATAAAAATGTTGGGTGCGTTTGATAAACCAAAAGGCATTACCAACCACTCATACAACCCCTCACGAGTCTTGAAGGCAGTTTTCCATTCGTCTCCAGGTCTTAGACGAATTTGGTAGTATCCACTTTTCAAATCTAACTTCGTGAAAACAGTAGCATCACTAATCTGATCAAGTAATCATCAGAGTCGGGGAATAGGAAACCTGTACCTCACAGTAATCTTGTTGATGGCTCGACTGTCAACACACATACGCCAAGTGCCATCCTTCTTCGGGGTCAACAAAGCAGGAACAGCACAAGGGCTCATACTTTCACGAACATGGCCTTTAGAAACCAACTCTTCAACCTGTCTACGCAACTCCTCATGCTCTCCTGGGCTCATCCTGTAATGTGGCTTATTGGGTAATTATGAACCAGGCTCTAAATCAATGTGATCTTGGATGTCAAGCAAAGGTGGTAATCCATCAGTAACTCGTTAGGGAAAACATCAAAAAATTCCTCAAGTAAAGGAATCATAGCATCAGGAAATCCAACCCCTTCAGGCACTTTCTTCCCTATCAACACAAAAACATTTCTTGCCTCCTCCAATTCATCTTCAAATTGACTAAGAGTTAAAGATTACCTGACGGCTTCGTGGATAACACCTTCGGCTTGCTAGGAACTAAGGTAATTTTCACACCACCAAACAAAAAGCTATAAGTGTTAGACCACCCATTATGTTCGATACTGCGGTCATACTCCCAAGGTCTACCCAACAACAAATGACATGCATCCATGGGTACCACATCACACCAGACATCATCCCTGTATGTCGTACCAACAGAAAAGGAAACAAGAGCTCGTTTAGAAACCATTACCTCGCCACCCTTCTTGAGCCACTGGAGCTTATAAGGTTTTGAACGATTCTCTGTCTTCAAAGCTAACTTTTTTTAAAACCATTTTTTTTTAAAACATCTTTTCTTAAACAAATTCTTAATTTTTTAAACATTGTTTTAAAAACAATTTAGTTTTAAATGTCTTTACTAAAAAAGACAATTTTATAAAGGTTTAAAAAACCGGCATATTGGTTTAAAAAATTTATAAACCAAACATTTAAAAGAATACATTTTTTAAAATATTTTTTATTTGTGTATTAAATAATAAACATATTTATAATCAAAAAATTATAATAAAATGAAATTACATTGATGATCCTTACAATTAAAATAATTAATTTGACAAATTTAACATCACTAACTGAACTAACGGAGTAGAGACCATTGATGAAAGATAACTATAACATTAGGGACTATATTTGCAATTTTAAAACTTTAAGGACCAAATCCAAAATTTTAACTAAATCACAGGGACCGTCCATGTAATTTACTCTTCTAATAATATATTAGGGTAAGGTTATAGAAGGTGTTTAATCTAAAAAATTTAAAAAATTATGGCCTTCACACGTGTCATTCTATTGTTTTTAAGAGGTGGCCATTATGTTCATTATGTTAAATACTTTAGCTAATTGTGTTTTATATGTTCATTGTGTCAAATATCAGTTCATTGTGTCATATATAATACATCATTTGTTATATGTATTTATCCTTTTCTTTTACATTTTAGATTATTTTGTGTTGTTTTTGTCATTGTTTCTATAGACTATATAATTTTGTTATTGATCATTGTTTTTTACAATTAAAAGTACACAATAATATATTTTCATCAATATAATTTTCAAAACACATAGTGTTAAAGATAACATAATATGTTATTTTTGTTATTATTTTTATTTATTATATAAATTTATTGTTATAAATCATTGTGTTTTACACATAAAAGTACACAATGATGTTATTTCACCAATGTATGATTTAAAACTCATAGTGTTCATGATTACACAATAACTATCAAAAAACACAATGAGACATTGTGTAATTTTGTCATTACTTTTAATGTATTAGATTAATTAATTGTTAATTTAAAACTCTCTAGTATTTTACTAGTATTTTACATACTAGAGATGTTTTCAAAAATCATTATTTAGAATACCACAATAGTATTAAAAAAACACAATAACTAAAAATATTATTGTCTTCTTATATAATAATATTGTTCTCGTTTTGAAGATTAAAAAAAGCTCGTTTTATGATATTTTTATAAAAAAAATAATATCGAATGTAAAAGTTATAACCGTTTAAAAAAATAGAAGAAACTTAAAAAGAGTCAACAAAAGTGGTTATGTCTAAAATACCACTCTAACAAACTTATTCCTACAATTTGATCTCAACCATTGATTAAAAAAATTAATAGTTAAGATTACTTCTTACATTGTTTAGTTTTAGAAGCATTTTTATTTGACCTTTCTCAATAAATTAAAACATATTAAACTATATGATTTTTATTATATCTTATCTCAAAATATATTTTTAAATTTTTTTTTTCTATCTATAATTTCTTAAATATTTATTATTTTTTATGTCATCAATGACTAATGACATATAACATACAAAACATTTATAAAAATTAATGATTTTAACATGTTTAATTTATTTCATTCACGTAATACGTGGGTTTATAACCTAATAAAGGTATACATAAAGTTATTTCACATATTCCGTAGGTATAAAGCACTAGTGTTTATCGAATGGGGATTATGCATATTCAAACAAGATTTATAGAAATTTATTTTTGAAATTCGAAAGGCCAATTTGATTTATGTTAGGTATGAGTTTCAATTTTTGTATTTCAATTCGAATAACACTCTAAAATAGGGTTAGAAACATATGTAACATGAACTATGACATGTAAATATTGCAAAAAAAAATGATTATTTCCTCGTAATTTTCTCAAATGAACTACTTACTAAATGCTTTAAAATATTTTCAATAGAAAATAACACATAAAAGACCAAACCTAAAGTCAAATAACATCATTCTTGATACATAAGAGGGTGTTGGGACCTAAAACTCACTTAGGTTTTGTTTAGTTAAACAAAATAGAATAAAAACCCATGGGAATGGAATGATCATTCAAGTATACTATTTGGAGCTCACTTACAAATGGATTAAATTAAATTGCGAAACAAAAATATACATGTTTCTCAGTATATATTAAATTCCAATTAAAATTACACGATAATTTTAATTATCAGACTTCTTATTTATTATTTCATGAGGTTAAAAGAAAAAAATAATAATAACTTTTATAGCTCTTTTGGAAAAATAAAAAATAGTTTAATTGTGCAATTAGATTAAAGATTTTTTTTATTACTTTATTTAATTGTGCATTTAGATTAAATATTTTTTAATTAACTTATTTAGTTGCGCATTTAGATTAAAGATTTTTTAATTAACTTATTTAATTGTGCATTAAACAAATTGCTACTGATTTTACATTTCCTTTCAAGAACAACAATTATAAGAAAAGAAAAAAAAAACATGACTTTTGGGTTCTTCCCCAACAAGAGTAAAACCGAATGCTAAACGGATTTCTTCAATAAACTCAGCAAAACCCCAGCACTAAGAGTAGTTGCCACACAGCCGAGAGAAACTTCAGTCGGTACATGGTACCCTAAACAAGAAACAAGATTTCAGGAATTCTCATCTACGTGGTTTTTGTTTTTGTTTTAGTTTTATCTCTAATGAGCAAGCTGGTTATGCAAAAAGATTTAAGTAAAAAGAAAACAGATTAAACGGGTCAAGAGTCATTAGAAGTGTATTAAAATGCAATGTTTCATCTCAAATGGGACAAATGAGTTAAGCTCCTGAATCATTAGAAATGTTTTCAAATGCATAAAAGCTCCTGAATCCCGTTACTAAAAAAAGTTCATAGTAATCACATTAATAAATTATACAATTCAAAAAGTGAACAAAAAAGAGGTTTAAGGGCTAGCCCAAACTAAACCATCCTGTTTTATTAAAAAAGTATTGTTGTTATGGTAATTATATGAATTATTAACATAATTATGACATTAATATTTCCAAAAAAGGACAAAAAAGCAGTTGTTTTTTACTTGAACCTGTTTGACCTGTATCTGACCCGCATTTTGCAACATCTATCTTTAAGCACGAGTGACCAAAAGAACCTGATCATAGAGATACTTACCAAAGAAATCTAGGATCATTTTGCATCCAATGAAGCCGAGAACTACGCCAATGGAGGGCTGGTAGCAAAAAAGGTAAATATTATCAATTTTAAGCCCAAATCATGTTCGAAAATTATAAATTTTGACTTGATAGGGAGGTCCTAACGAAAATTTTTGACCGTTTGTCAACTTTTTAAAATGTCTTTTGACAAAATAGGGGAGTACTGTGGAACAAGAGATTACCAAAATGCCTTTTGTAATTTCAACAAGCGTAAACAGTTTACAGAAGATAAATCATTAACTCAAATCACCATCAATATATTCATAGCAAACAGGTCACTTTAATAGTAAACATTTCAGAATATAATATGTTCCAAAATTTACCTGTAGATACTCCAACTCTCCCATGCTTTCTGAAATCAGTGTGTATAGAGACCTTAAACCTGCATCAAACACAAACTATATCATTAAATGATCTTTGACCAATTAGATAGAAGTCAACCATAGTTTCCTTGAACTCTGATTATTACCTAAAATAGCAAACAAATTAGATGTGAAAACAATGAAGGGGTCTCTTGTCACACCAAAAACTGCTGGTATAGAGTCCACCTAATAAAGATTGGTGCGAATGAACTTAAATTGTATTTATAAAATATATCTAAATAAAATAGTTAAATTTGGAGTCTGAGAAAAGTAACCATACAGCGAATGCAATATCACTGAGTTCAATGACTGCTACAGTGAGAAGCAAAGGTGTAGCCTGTCCAAAATGTTTGATGCCTGTTAGAAACCATGTGAAAAACAATTCAACACGACCCTTTCAAATCAGAATATGAATCGAGAAAAGATTCATAGTTTTTAATTAGAGGTGGCCATTTTGACCTATTAGTGAGTTGATTTGGGCTGTGTTTGATCTCAATGCTCAACAGGTCAAATGGGTCAAATAAAAAAAACATGGATAAAAGGAGGACAGGGAAAATGGGTTGAAAGTCGCCCAAAGTATATATTTAATGCATACAAGTATACAACCTCCTAATCACTTAATCAAAGATCTAACTTTGACTTAATTACACGGATGGTCCCTGTGGTTAGGTCAGATTTCACTTTTGGTCCTTAGCTTTCAAAAATTACAAGGTTGATCCAAAACTTTGCACAAACGTAACATGTTTGGCCCCCGAGTGGGATGGATGTTATCTCTGACTGTTAAATATCTTAAAATGACTAAAATACCCTTTTACTTTAAAAAAATACATTCAAAATAAGGGGGACCCACTTTAAAAGTAAGACCCCATTACTTCATCTCTATCAACCTGAAGGTCCCAAACAACCACCTACCGTCGACTATCTTTTTCTCACTCCGCTTCCCATCACGGCATCAACAGCAACTAATACCCTTTCCCTAAAGTCACCTTCTTCTTCCCCACCCAATCCACCCATCTCCCTCAGCACCACCTCTAGTCCCCCTTGCTCAACCCAACCGCCAACACCCCTCCAATTACATCACCGACCATAAGGTCAGCTTGTTATCGTCCACCGGTTTTAGCCCGTTTTAGGCCATCGTCACCATCACCATCTTGTTTTGTGGTTTAATTGCAAGACTGTCGGCGATTGCGATTGATGGGAGGGTAGAAAGTGAGGTGGAGGACCGGAGAAGAAAGACAGGAGTAGCAGTGAACTGTCATTTTAATCGGGCAGAAATTATGGTGTTACAGAGATGGTGGTTATGGTGGGTGGCATTGCCGGAGTGTGTAGCGTCACCGACATGAGAGAGAGAGAGAGAGGAAGGAAAGAAGAGATTGATGGTGATGGCCATCGCTGATGATCCAGACTTCTAGTGGTGGTGAACGGGAGGAGGCGGTGGTTTGTATAAATTGCCGACCAGTGCCACGGTGGTGATGGACTTTAATAATTAATTATTGTATAAAGTGGTTGTAGCACCACTCATTTATTAGTGTTATTATGTTATTAGTTTTAGGATTCTAATTTTAATTAGTGATGGGCACATTAGTAATTTTACACTTAGTTAACAGTCAAAGATAACGTCCATCCCACTCGGGGACCAAACATGTTACGTTTGTGCAAAGTTTTGGACCAATCTTGTAATTTTGAAAGCTAAGGACCAAAAGTGAAATCTGACCTAACCACAGGGACCATCCGTGTAATTAAGTCTCTAACTTATTACTGTAATAGTACTGTTTTCACAACAAGAATTAGCGCATTATGATTTATGAATATTTATTAAGAAAAAAATATGAGCAAAAGGTGATTGTGGGTCAAACCACCCTGGCCCGTGTCAACCCATACTAAAAAAGACAGGTTAACTTGTTACCCAACCTGCTCAAACGGCCCATCATCCCACCCCTAAATAGGGTTTAGGGTTGGCATGAGTTAAAACCATGAGCATAGAACACATAGGTCCTTCCAAGACAAAAAAGTTGGAAGGGTAGAATGGGAAATATAAGTCTGATATAAAACCATGGATTGTAACTCAAAAATTTCGATGGGACCTTTCTTTTATCCTTATGTTTACCTTTTACTTTTGTTGTGTGGGTGTGGGACTGTGGGTACATGTGATTTAATATTAACAAAAATATCCATATTATTACTTACTTTCCAAGCTCCATTCACAACTGTAAAAAACCTATCGCCATCATATGCAGCTGCAAAATAAGGAAAAAGACAGATAATGTCAATACCAGACTTACCCTTCATATAACAGGTTATTCAGTAGCTACTGAAATACAAATGTGTTAACTTCTTTCCAAATAAAAACAAACAACTCATATGCGCATCAAGAAAATAATAAAATATTAAAAACTTTAGGAACTCAGATCTATCACATAAAAAGGGATATTATTACATGTTACTGGAATGAACTTTTGGCATGTATTCACAATAAAATTGTCAGATAGATCATCGTCATCGTCTTCAGCAGCAAAAACAACTGCATGAACACATGGAAAAATATATTGTCATGAAAACTTGCATAAGTATTTTTTTAAATATGGCCCAGTTAGACAATTTGTCTATTGTATCGTCTTCTAAAAGATGACAAAATGAGCAGGTCAGGTAAACAAGTCAGTGATATGAGATCCTGGAGACAACAGATAAAAGTGAGGAATTTTTAGGAAAACGTATAAAGATGGTCTTTGATGGGGCTTCGTATCTTGCCTCTTACTTTAACAAGATGTGCCTTTAGTCTTAGGTGTCAGTGTTAGATACTCGTTAGGTTTGCCTTTAGTCTTAGCCAATTCGTATCCAGGCTTGTACTTCACTAAGGTTTTCCTTTAGTCTTAGGAGTCGATGTTATCTATTTTTTGTTTGCCTTTAGTTATTAGGTTTGCCAAAGTCTTAGCCACTTCAGTCTTAAAGATTTTTATGCCTCGTTCTTTCATCGTCTGCTACTAATAAAAAATGTTATGATACTTGATTTTGTATGTATTTTCATTCTGTTTTTTCCCTTAAAAAAGATGTTCTTTCTGAACCAAGGTCTCTTTGGGAGCAACCTCTTTATCCCTTAGGATAAGGGTACCCTCATCCACCCTCCCTGGAAGTCGAGAAGGAGTTTTGTTCGGTACGTTTGTTACAATTAGAAGTAAATCTAGAATAAAACACATGTTAGGTTTATAAAACATATTCGAGGCAACTTTCTACTAATTTGACATGTTTACGTTTTTTACGTAATTTTGTACTTGACTCATTTTATCCGTTCGAGAAAAAACACAACCCAAATCGACCAATTTATAAGTAGAAAGGTGAAAATTTCCATCAGCATTCTTTCGTCTTACTATGAATCCTTATTGCAAAAGATACCAAACATTAATCCAAATCGTATAATACAAGAATCTGTGCAATGGCCATTTATGTATGCAAATTGCTAAACCAAGTATATACCATATCTTCAATTTATCATATATTATAGTAATTACTTAATTCTGTGGTAATTACAATCCTAACAATAACATGTGAGAAGTGTTTTAGTACTATCCTTCATAGAAGCAACCAAGAATAGGAACACTACCTTAAAAGATGTGTAAAGAAGTATGGATGCTAGCAGCAAGTTCACCGCCTCAAACCTCTAAAACATATACATGAAAAAATTAAGAGAAATAACAACAAAAACACGTTTATCTTAATATAGATGAAAATTGCAACAATTTACATTCTGGAATATCCATGTAGATTCCAACAATTCCTCATTTGGCATTCTGTAAAAAGTACTACTAGACATCCTCAACCTTTCATATAAATTATCATACTGATTTGGGATATATTATCTTATTTTGTCACTTTCAAGAGTAATTAAGACAATTTACTATAAAACTAGTATTCCTTAACTATATCACCAGTCAAATCTTGCAATTTCCAATTTTCTATGAGACAAATGGAACATTATATAGTGCAAGAAATGACCTGAAGGGTTGCTGTTCCAAGAAGTATTAATGACAAGCGGAAGATTATCGCACCAGCAATGCCATATGAAAGCACCCGATTCTGTGATCACAACATTATACTTACAAAAAACAATATAACAGAAAATATACACAATAAGATATTGAAATAACTTTCAAGTAAATAACTATATTTTAAAGTAATTTGTTGAATATATTAGAAGTATGATAATCGAGAAGAAAGTTTTATACCGTACCTGATAAGCAAGTGGCACCTTGAAGTATTTGAATATCAATACAAAGACGAAAAGATTATCAACAGACAAGCTTTGTTCAAGCAAGTACCTATGTGAATCTCAAATAAAATTAATAATCAAAGATAAGATAGGATAGTTTGGTAGGAATAAAAGCAAAATATGCAAATCCACCATCACATGAAAGTTGCAACTATTATTGGGATGTCTAGACGAAGAAATTTCAACCCATTTATATGAATAGGGTCAACCCGGGTAATATTTTATGGCTTAAGGATCAAATTGGTACAATTAAAAGAATAGCTAAAAGAAAACGAGTCAAACAAGTCAAATGGTTAAAAAGTCGCCCAAAGTGTTTACCACCTACTTATTAGTTATTTCTTTGTTCCTGAAAATTTGAGCTTATTTTAGAAAAAAAAACTTGTACATCATATTTAACATTTTTATCATTTTAAATTAAAGAAAAGAACAAAAGTTTTACGAACCAGACTAGACTAAGTCATGAAATGGACCCATTTTGCCCAATTACACAGCCATCCCTTGAAAATCGCACTTCGTATTTCTTTTTGGCAAAGTTTCACACTAAAATTGCATGCATGCCCATTTGTCAATGGCACGATCCATTATTGCTACTCTCTATTGGGCTGTTATGGAAGACTATTTTAGGCATTTGACTAACAGTCAAACATTTCTGTTGAACAGCATGTTGAGTCAAACATTACAATTTTAATGGGCCATATACTGTAATTAACTAGAATCTGAACCTAAAAAATAACTAAAATGTCTATAATCCTTTCATATGCAAATAAAAGACCTTCAAGTCATACCCAGCAAAGAACTCTGAAGCCTTGCCAATTCCATCTTTCAATCCCAAACCAACACCAAATGCTACAGCTGAGAAAACCTAATACAATGAAAAGACAATTTTGACCCTTATATGAGGATAAATAAAACTTCATAAATTTAAACTAATATTTAGGTTTTACTTACGCACAAGGCTACGGTTTTAACAGATGTCTTGTACTTCTCAAGATCTTTGGTCTTTTCTTCTATATCATTATCTATAATGAGATGGCTTTTGGATTTAGCATTATCAATGTATGAATTGGAAGAGGGTGTCTCCCTCTCTGTAGAAGCAATAAATTTGTGCAGCAAATAGTGAGTATTTATGTAAAGAAAATAAAATAAAATAAAAAAAAGAATAATCCTCTTTCCATCAAAGATAAATGCAATACTTCAATTCAACAAAGCTCAAATTCAAAAGGAGGGTGATTTATACACCACCAAACTTACTAGATGCACCAACACTCATGGTATACAGACTTGTAAATTGTGCAGTTTCTGTTGTAATTAGTGATGTATTAACTGTATTTAGCAAAGTTGGTGGTGTAGAAATCATCTCCAACCAAAAGCCACAATAACAAAATCCTGATAGCATCGATTCTGGCCTCCAACATTCCACCAACTTGTTGTTGTTGAGGGCTAGTTTAATATTTTATTAAAAGTGAATATCTTATAGCATGTTTATATGAAGACAGTTAATTATTATAAATATAGGTGTGCATTCTATATGAGTATACAGTGTCACAGTATAATAGCATCTTTTAATGAGAATTAGTTTTTACTTTTTTCATAGTTCTTTACGGTGACAGAACAATAACAGCTCATACACCTCAAACAACCCAATTTGTCCGCCTCATCTCTTTCTACCTCAATTGCTTTACCACCTTTGGTTAAGCCCATCACTTTCTTTCATGGGCAGAACTACACGAGAGCCCTGTTGTCAATAGCGGCTATAGCGACCGTTATAGCGTGCTATGTAGCGTGGCGCCCCTCCCTCGCTATTTGTAAATTGCGACCACATAGCGGAATTTTTTATTTTTTTATTTTTATTTTTGTAAATATGAGATTTAGATTATTAGTAATCGAGTATTTTAGCTATTTTGGGGGTCTTTGTTTAGATTTCCTACTACTTTATTGCTAAACATGCTTATCTATTGAATGTAAAACATTCTTACATATTATTCTACTTAATCGCTAAACACGAAATAGCGGTCGCTATTTACCGCTATTCGCTACATAGCATATAGGTGGCTTGTCGCTATTTACCACTATTCGCTATTGACAACTATGCACGAGAGTACTAGCAAGGGGGGGTCCATTGAGCCTCCCTCTGGCCAAATTTTCTATAAATAGGGATTCAGAATAGATTCTTTTTTACACTCCTCTGATGAAGAAATACCGAGAAGAAACAATTATATCTTTGTTGACCCACTTTTTTAAATTTCCATCTCTTTCAGTGGCAGATCCAGGATACTATACAATTGGAAGCACGTATTCATAACTGATTAGTCTTGAGACGAGATACTTATTACTTCTAAAAGCCAAGCCAAAACACAAAGTCTAAACAAGATTTATCCTGCAAGGTTAGTCTAGTGATTAATTACTTTCCATATAGTTGTTAATTGACTTTGATTTAAAGTTTAAAGTTTAAAACAACTTGTATGGCTACTTTCTGCACGAACGAAGCAGTGTGGATATGAATGTAAACTGTAGTCATAATACTTAGCTATGATTATTTCAGTAAGATTAGTAACCATTCAACTTCCTGATCATCTAATGTCAAAATATTCACACTATGCATTGAAAAGTTGCTCTAAGTACCCACTGTTGAGATGAATGCAATATTACCAACTTCTCACTATCTTTAATCTACTGCTTAACTGATTATCTAATTTTAAAGAACCAACAAACAAACCCATCAAGATCTCACTCATAAGAATAGGGCAAAAGGGTCAGGAGACGTGAGATGAGCTCAAACTTCCATAAGATACAGAGGCTGCTTCAATAGACTGATAATCTAATTATATTATTCTAAATTCCTCTAATCATATCAAGCACCCCTAAATCAGTGATACTGCATACACCGATTCCTGCTTACAAACAGTTACCTACATGAAATATCAAACTTAAAGATTCATTTTTTTCACCTGAAGAAACAGATTCTTCTTCTTGTTCAACTCCTTTTGCACGAACAATCCGTAATTTTTGCATCCACCGCTTTCTACAAACACCTGCAGTCGAATTTTTTTCATCGAAATAACTAATTACTAGCTTACCATCATCAGACATCAGTCCATCAACACCGATATTCAAACTGTAACGCTACCTGAAAGATTGGGGGAATTCGTGAATTGAAGATTGACCCATTTGGGAAATTGATTAGAAGTTGAAATTGGAGTAAACCTAAAGAACCCCACGTCGATTTTGACCGGGGGTTGCATCCCATTTTGAACTATTGAAGCTAATTTCATGGCTATAATACCAAGTATGTTTGTATGGAGTAGATGTGTGGGTGAATGTGAGATGCACACTGGTTTGGGGTTCAGATGAAAGGGATGAAGGGGGGTGCTATTTGCTAGAGTAATGATGTGTGTTTATCAAAGAATTAGAAATTGATTACTTTGGCCCCTTTTTGAACGGAAAATGTAAGACCCGAAACGAATGATAGGTGTTATTTAATCAAGCTTATTTAATTGTTTTTCAACAGAAATCGTACCCTCAACCTTCTCAAAAGAAAACTCATTACTGAGAAAACATCCCGACTCAACTTTAAGAATTTTGTTCAAAGTGAGGCTTAAACACTTACGTATAAATTAATTCTATCTTTTTAACATTTGTAATTGACGCGACACAAAACTAACATTAAATTTATTAGGTTGTCTTGTTGGGTTTTATTTGATGGATTCGGTTTTCTCAGGTTAGATCAGGGTTAACTAGTCAAGTTTACAGGTTAATTTGTTCACTTTATAAGAAAATAAGATATACAATGATATTTTATATTAAAACTTATGCATTTTAAAGTAAAATATTTTTACTTTGAGTACTTGTTTAATCTTTAACCACTTATTCATTAGACCATTTCTATAAACTTAAAAAAAATTAATTTATAAAATATGTCTTTATAATCATTATATAATTTCAGCAATCTTTTAAGTAATATTAAGCTTAAACTAAACATATCTAACTTATTTTGTAACATTTTGTATTTGGATATGCAAGGACGTATAAACTTGTTGATTTGAGAAATCAAAAGTTCAACTTATTTAATTCATCTGTACATGAAATGATTGATTTATGGCGGTCAGATTTGAGAGACTTTTTAAAAAAAAGCTACAAAATTTGAAAAGGGTTTGTTGATGTTATAGACCGATTCGACATGATCAATCTCTCAAATGATAGGACCCTTTAAGCGGGTTAGACTCCAAAGAAAGAATAGAGAGAAACAAGACTTAACCAATTTTCTTCCTTCGTTTCATAACAAGCAAATGCCTTTTTAAATGCTACAATAAAATTAACTACCTACATGGCCACTACTTCACTAACACAAAGAGAAATAAATAAAGAAAACTAAATAATAACATGCATGAGTAACATGAGCTATGTGAAGCAGCACATAAAAAAACCATGTGCTGATCTGTTATGAAACTTAAACACATATTAATTGATAACATAAAAAAATAATGAGACACGTTAAATTATTCATTTGAACCAATCTGGACACCTAATATCTAGTGTTGAAACAAAAAATTGATAGTGACGCACCTCTATAAAAAAATTACTTTAAAACAAGCACATATAGGACTTGTTTATCCTTTTCTTTTTATACATTTTTAAATGATTACAATGCGTACGTCTCTCCCACAAGACAATGTTGCACGTCGTTCTAGAAAAAGAGGAAAATAAAAACTATGTTATACACTATGTTGTACGATACAACTATACAATATAGTTGAAGAGAGACTAGACATATAAAGTGAGGCCCGAGCTTTAGCCTGTTAGTTTATTTGATTTGTCTGACTCGAGAATTGTTTATCGTACATACTAGTTTGAAATTCGAAACAATTATCGAGAACCTAACATAAAATGATCAATTCTTAGGTAACATCTAGACATGTTAAACCATCTAACTAGTTCAACAAAAGTCAGTTTAACCCTTTTCAGAACTTTATTTCATCTTGTTTACAACCGGTTGACCGTTTAGATGTGGTTTACGAAGTTAGATAGCAAAGACAATATGTTAGATAACAAGTCAAACCAATTCAACAACAACAATACTATTATTAGAGCAGTGATTCTGTTGCAAACAAATGAATAGAAATTGCAACTAAAATGCAATCCAAATAGGATTTTTATACATATATGAATAGAAATTGTCCCTTTGAGAGGCATAAACTGAAAAACACACTTGCATAAAAGTTGATCAAATGGATTCAATTCTTCTCATATTAAACAAACCTGAAGAACATCAAAACTAGATGCAGAACTTGTTGGGGGCGGGTAGACCAACGCCTCCTTTTATAGAGAAACTTGAGTTAAAATTCATTAAAGACGGGTCGAGGAAAACAACCACAACTGTAATATCATCATGGAAATGTCTCCTCACGCCTCTTTCAATTTTCTTTAAATCTGAATATCTCATTTCTCGTTTTTTCGCTGCTACATGAAGTGCAGCCTTCACTAGTCTCCTTGCAATCCCCTGCAAACAAAAGAACCAAAACAGAAATTTAAGAATTAGTTGAGTTTACGTGCAACCAGTGCAGAGTAGGTCACACGTCACAAGAAGTATAAGGCCCTACATGTTGTGATAGAAGTAACTTAGAAAGAGCTTTACGGGCCCTAGGGCTAGGGTTATGTCTAAATGGGTTGACCCGTCTAACATGTTTCATAAACAAGGTCGGCCCGTTTAAATAAAGAAGTAAAGAAGAGTAAATACGTCGTTTGGACCCTTTACCCAACCCACCCATTTTAGCCTTCTGTTATGTTTTTGTTTTCTTTAATTTTTCAGAATAATGCAGGTCATGGTCAATCCATAAGGATCATAAAACTTATGTATTTAATTGAACATAAAAAAGCTAAATAAATTATAGAGAGCGAAAGAAGGCAAAGGGATTATAAACTTACATTACGTGGGTAATTATGAACAATACTAACAGCTTCTTCATTGCTAAGATGCTCCCATAGGCCATCAGATGCAAATATTAGAAACTCATCCTTCGTGTTTATTTCATGTACGAAGATTGAAGGCTCGGGACTAAGAATTTGCTTAGAAAACGGTTGTGGGAGCCTAAACTTTGGCAAAAGCGGCGGTCTATTGAACTCAGGACTTTTTAAATACGCATCACCTATGGATCTTGAGACCTAAAAACACATGAATTCAATCAAATCACTTCCATTACAGATAAAATAAATTAGAATGTGGCAATTTCGGCCCATTTACTAGATTAACATTGATTGTTGTTAATCTCCAACATGTAAAAAGTAGCTAAAAAAAGAAACATGTCAAATGGGTAGGTAGAAAGTTGGCCAAAGTGCTTATTTTTTAAGCAATAAACCTCATAACTCATGTTATTCTAAAATTTAAACTAATGTTGAAATAATATATGGCTTTCTAAACATATTTAACACTGTCATTGTTTATATGAATATTTTTTTTTCTGGACAAGGTGTTATGAGTTAACCAACTTTTTGTAAACTTATTTGACACGCTTCACTTTTTATATGAAAATTCTAGGCAAAAAGTGTTTTGGATCAACTGTATCCAACCCCATTAACCAATTACCCCTTTTTGCTACCTCTATATAAAATCAATTCAAAAGAATCAGCAATTATACCTGAATTAGTCCTTTAACACGCCAAACATTATGTTTCATAACCACGATTCTTGGATCCTCGGGATGTAAGGCCCGAAGTTCATCTCGTATGGGCTCAAAATTTACATTGTGTTCTTCAGATAATTGAATGGCCGAGATTCCTCTACCACCTCTCTCTACTCTCCCCAAGACCACCCGTGAATCCCCAGCGTTTGCAATGTATATTAACCCGTTACAGATAACGCCCACTAAACAACATGTGCCCACTGAGGCAATCTGTGGGCACGTACACCATTGATCTCTAACGAGAGAGATAAATTCCTCCTCAGTTTTCAGGAAAGATTTTCTAATGACATCCGCCGACATTTCCTCATCTTGAGATGCAAATTCTACAAATTCAAAATCAGAAATCAGTTTCTAAGGGAATACAATACAATGCATCAATCGTTTGAACTCGTTAACAACTTGTGTGGATTGTTATTCTAACCATGACTAGCTTTTAGCCTTTTATATGTCAAAATCTTCAAAAGTACATAATCAAAAAACCATAATCATAAACAATTTAAGAATGTAAATGATCAACAGCAACATTCAAAAAATTCATACATGATCATTCTTAAATCAAAATATAAAGAATTCATGTATAAAGGACGGGTAACGTACTCTTAAGATTGAAGAAAAGTTTTTCATTCACAAATCTTGATGCTTCCGGCCCACCATGTCCATCATAGACCCCGATAAACGTCCCATAAAGCCCATTTCTTGACGAGCTCAATTGACCCGATTCAACCTGGCTTTGATCCTCCAACAAATTGTTTGCTTGAACAACCGCCATGGAAAACTCTCCACTTACATGACTCCCCAAATCCTTATACCACAACAACCCATTTGTTCTTCCATTTTGCACCCCTCCTAGTCTCCCTTTCCAACAGGGTTTGACCATATCTAAGTAACTATTACCCGACATAAATTTTGCACATATATCATCCAAAATATTCATCAACAACAAACCATATAACCCTCAAACCAGCACCAATTCAATAACTTACATACTACACAAAATTCTTTCATCCAAAAGAGCCAGCAAACGTTATATTCATCAAATAAAGATCAAGAATCAAACCTAAAGTCAACCTCAGCTCAAATTTGTGCCTATGTTCTAACCCAGCGACCAAGATTCTTGAAATTATATAATACCCACGGGAATTAAAGGACGTAGACACCATTAATGTCAAGAAATACAAAAGGGGTGAAATGGGTATGGGTCAAAATTGCCAAAAAAGCCCTAATTTGAGTCAAAAGACAAGAAAACAATGATCTTTAATGGAATTCAGAGAATATGGAGATGTGTTCTTGAAGTACATACCGTGAACCTGCCTTTTGGTTCATCTAGAACTCTCATTTATTTGTCCACTTTCAAGAACATCCTTAGCTGTAAAACCCATAAAGAATATGACTTTGTGACAGAGATTGTTTATGGATCAGATGAAGAAAACAAAGGTTTTGGAGTCTTTTGACAGACGATCGTTGTCGATTGGGATCTTGAAGATTATAGGAGGCTGATGGGGTTTAAGATTAGGGTTTAGATTTCACTTTTCATCGAAATTGAATTGGAGTGTTGAAGTGAATAATAACATTAATAATAATCTTTTGGTTTCTTGAATATTATAATCGTTGTTGATTGGGGTTGGTGTTGACTTTTGTGGGTCGTGGTTGAATTTTGAATTTTTATTGACTTTGTTTGGATAGTAATCCTTGTTTATAGCCACAATTAGCTGATTATTTACGTGGCTAATCCGTGTTTCTAGAATGATCGTTTGTTAAAGAGTTTGGAGTTTTGATTTGGTCAAATTTGTTTTTTTAATAGTTGTCATTGCTGGTTGGTGTATATGATAGTAACTAGTTTAAACTAGTATTTTTTTATACATTTTAATATTTATAGTTTTTTTTTTAACTCGGGTTCTTCATAAACAATTGGACATCTAGCGGGTTTTCTCATCCTTGTTTATAGTGTAACTATCGGTCAAGCTACCAACCCTAATATTAATTTGTGGTCTTGAATTTTATGGACTGAAATAAAGTAACATAATATGTCCGGAAAATAAGAAAATAGTTTGTCAAGACCGACTTCAACCCAAAAATAAAAGTGTTTGTCTTGACTTCAGGGTTGCAACAAAAAAAAATCAATTTTGTTACAATTTTAATAGTCATGATCTGATTTTACTATTCTTGTTTTCAGCTTTCATTAATAAATATTTTTAGATCTGCTATGATGTTAGAATCTATTATTGGAGAGAATGTTTTCGGATTTAAATTCTAAAAAAGTAAGTTCTTCGATGTGTTTTTAAAAATGATACCTTTATGTTATACCAAAAATATTTTGAAGTTTCTATCATAAACGATAATCAAACTCGCTAGATTACATCCATAACAAAACCATTACTATAGTCTATGAATGATGGGAAGTATGTAACCAATTTCTCATCTCAAAGGATAAAAATAAGTGATTTCGACTTTTCTAAAATTCCTAAGTTAATACATCAAATTCGCTTAAGATAATTAGTTAATATATACTAGATTTAGTAAACTCGTGTATTACAAGGGTTGAATAAATAAAATATTAATATAATAAAAATTAATAATTATAAAATAATATTCAAAGATATGATATGACTGAAATTACATATAAGAAATGACTATAAATAATAAAACAGTGACATCAATTTTTTAAAATTTTATTTTTAAATTTTTTTCCAAAAAAATAAACATTTTGTTCTAAAAGAAACCGTATAAAAATATCATTTTTAAAAAATTTCTTATTATAACTCCTAAATTTGATATTTTTGGTTTTTAAAAAATTAACTTTTCTAAAATACCAATTTTAAAATATTTCATATTTTTAAAAAAGTTTTGTGCTTTAGAAAAAATTATTATTTCATAAAAATATTATTTATTTAGAAATAATATTAATGAATAGATTTCTTTCTTAATTTATTAAATCTAAAAATGTATTAAATAATATTATTAATAATTAAGGTAATTATTTAATATGTGAGAGAGGCGGGAAAATTTTGGTGAGAATAATTTTGGTGCTGTCACATGTCATCTCAAGTTACTCTTATATTAGATTATAAGATAAAATTACTTGTAGGATGTGTTTTGTACCGAATTGAAAAGTTGATCAAACTTTATGTTCTATATTATATACACATCACCTCTCAACAGTAATTAACACGTAACTTTTTGTTTTTATTTATCTAATACTGAAAGGCTCTAGCATGGTTACTAATCAGGGATTTCATCTATAAACCAGTAGTAATTAATGATGGAATTAGAACTTTAGCATATAACATTTAAATAAAAGATGCTTAAAACACGTACATATTTCTAAAGTTAAAGGTTGTTACATACATATTTCTTATATATAGTAAGGAAACTCATGTTTCCTTAAAAAAAGAGCTATGTTTTCTTTCTACGTTGAAGACGATTCGTTGGTCTAGCTCATTTTAGTAGTTCTGATGGTTGTTTTGTCCGTTTTAATATTGTTTTCGGTTCCAGTAATGTTTTTCTGACTTTATTTGTACACATATGTTAAAGGGAAACAATCACAATTTTAGTTTGAGTGATTTGTCAAATAAGTAACAGTCTAGATTATGTAGTTGATGTTATATTAATCTTCCACTGTTTATAGGATTTAGGCTACATTTCAACTTGAGTTGCATATAACGTTCATGTTGTAATTAGGTTTTCGAGTTAATAAGGTCCAAAGAACACGCCTTTAATCCTATGGCACCATGAAAGTTTACCTTTTGGACCTACAAACCCATAACCCATGACATTCACAACTCACCTCATTCTTCTTCTTATGCATAAGAACCAAGAAGGGCACTAAAGATTAAAAGCTGGACCATTCTTCCATATACAAATGTCAAAATCAATATACAAATAAATGGCATGAGTACACATGATGGGTTCATATAATAATAATTTACAAAGAAGAGATACAACGTCGAGTTAGGGAAAACCATGTCACGTCGAGTTCTATGTACCAACAAATAATATCCCGTACTCATGGGCTCGATAGGAAAACTTATCCGTTTGTCACCTAGTTCAAAGGATCGACCATTTATTTTATCCAAGTTCTTATTGGTTTGTACAATATTTAAAAGAATCACAAAACCGATTTACATGATAACAGGGCTTTAGAGTTTAATACACAAGTCACGACTAGTAACAAATATGCTTCTATATATATTATTCTATTTTCTTATAAGTCAGTTTTTGTAGAAATTAAAACAAAAGAACCAAATCAAAACTATAATTAATCTTATGTGAGAAGAATAAAATTACGGTTGTAAGAACTAATGGAGAACATGAGTATAGGTGTTAGATGTTCTATAGAATCATAATCACAACTGATACTGTCATGAGAAGGATGAAATTTTAACGTAGGAAACATATGGATTACACGAGAAATACAAGGCTTGGCTTTGTTAGGTAACAAATTATGTTTTCTATATTATTTTGTTATGAACCGATTTATTGCAATTTAACAACAAAACCGGATTAAAATTGTAACAAATCATTGATGCTATTTTTATATATGAATATGTAATTGGATTTTCATATATTTTACAGTAAACTGCATTTCTTTTTACCAACCAAAACTTTATCATGTTACAATTTTCTTTTACTATATTTATATTATATGTTTCTTTGTCTCTTCTCAAAGAACATATTCATTTTTTATATAAGAAGTCACTCTGAGTAACCTGTATAATATATAAAACATGTAGAGTGGCCGATCAAATGCAACATGTTATGGGCTTAAATCTGTTGAATTGTGAACCCAATGAGAGACCGAATTGCATGTTGGGTTCAGAAGTTAGTCTCATTGTCTACTAGTTTAATGGCATACATTAATTTTTTAATCTTTTTATTTTCAATTATATAATGTATTACATAATGTATAAATAGATAGATTTATAAACACTTAATTAAAAGATGACAGGCACAAAACAACAACTTTTTTCTAGTTTTATGTCATACATTATTATTATTTTTTTTATTTTTTATTATATAATGTATTACATAATGTATAAATAAATAAATTTATAAACACGCAATGAAAAGATGACAGGCACAAAACAACAACCTTTTAGATTTACTGCATCACCTAATATTGGTTATAATTGTATGCATAATTTTTTTAAGGAATTTTGCTAAGAAAACTGGTGACAATACGTCTATGGTAGTATAAACAACATAAAAATTATATAGAAATACAGAATACATGTATATATGTGATCAACTCGATTGATGTAATCGATCCATGTCCACAGCTAAGTATAGAGTTTACTAATAAATATCGATTTTGTTACATAAAATGTGTCAAACTAGGGGTTAATCTGGCGCGCTCGTTCTAAAAATAACCTGATTCCTAGCCCCCATAAACCAAGATTGTTTCACTTGAGAAGTTGAGGACCCTGCAAACAAGGCGTTGCACTCTCAACCCTTGCCTATCAAACCCCTTTCGCAACTTCTAGTATAGCTCAACAAAAAGTAAGGTTAGGTTGAATGCTAATTGCTTCATACATGCAAAAAGTGCAATGTTTTAAGTATCGTTTAACACTTCGTTTTAAGTGAAGTATCAAGTATCTTACTCGCTTCTCGTTTTAGTAGTGTCCCTCGGGTTTTAAGACAATAACTTGGTATAACTACATATGATCAATGAAGTTTGTAGATAATGTATTGGAAAGCTCTAGAGGGGATAATATAGCCAAAATTATATGACCATTTTGTTTGTCTACAATCTATACTAATAGTTTTGAACCTCTAAATTGGAGGTGACATAACTACTAGCAAGTTAGGCCTTCAATGGATATATATCATGGCTGGAAATATAAAGATATATATTGAACTTTTAAATTAATTTATTAACGATGATATTTATTAATATTGTTTAAGGGTGCTAAAAAGGTCATGTTTGCAGTTTAGTCGATCACATCCAAACGTAAAAAGTTTATAAGAACCAGACAATCGTGTCAGACACATAAGTGAATATGACAATGGTATTTGAGCGTTGGCACAAACACAGACGATTTAACCCAATTTTTTTTCTTTGTTTTACTATCTTTACGTATTAATACTCTAAATTGATTTACAACCAAAGAGCAGAAGCGTGTAAAAATTTACATTTTAACTATTTCCAAATTTCGAGATAAAATGCAACGCATGTTTAAACATACATTTCAGCACATTTATAGCAGAAGTGATCCTCTTTATCCAATATATTATATATAGTTACATAACTAACATTAAATATGTCCATATCATATCAAGATCAAGATCTTGTTATGTTTGTGTTCTTGAAGTAGCTTCTAACCAATAACCCATAATATATAAAACAGAAGAAAGAAGGATCATTGCACCTAAAGATCTTTAGCCTCCATTAGTGATTCCAATATGAACTGCTTTTATATCACCATTTTCTTGCTTTCCTAATTGAGCTTTTCTAAATGAATCCAACAAAACCTCAAATGGTGGAGTCTTGAGTTCTTCTGTGTTGGATTTGTTCAATAATTCATCGAAATTTGGTGTTGAGCAAACAGAATCATCCACCTGTTTGCAAAGAGGTGCAACATAGAATTATATTTCATGCAAAGTACATAAAAATGTAACCTGTTTCGTCAATTTTCTATTTCAGATAACCATCAAAGTTCCAAATGGTCAATTTAAGTTCATCTTTTGAGTTAACCGGTTTCCAGAAACCACATTAGAAAGAAAAAAAGTCAATAAGGACAAAGTTCTCGACTCAACCTCCATGTCATCATTTTGACGGTAATCGGACTAGATCAACTTAAGTTAAAGGATTTTGGAACTTTAGTTGTCTTTTCTGGCATAAAGAACTTGGTTACCTAAAATAGACTTTAACTAAATAAAAAACTGCAGTTTTCAACATTTTACTACCATGTATTCATTTATCAAGCACTTTTCAGCATCTTTTGTGATCTCCGTTATTTTGTTAGAATGAGCAGTCTCCATATCGTTCATAGCATCACGAGAAATTCTAGTTAGGGAATTTACCCCCTCATTTTCTTCATGGTTAACTCTCAATAGGTCTGCAAAATAAAAAATATATGAAAACATTTAACATGGATTAAAGATGGAAATAATAATGCTTTTAGCAAAGATAATAGAACCCTTTTTAATTTGTCTTCCCTTTAAAAATATCAACACTGGACAGATCAAGTAGTTAAATAGAATTTCTTTTTGTATTTGTTATCATTAGCCAAACGAGTAAACACATTAAAAAAATTAGAGAATAAATTTGTAGGCCAAAATCAATACCAACATGTGAGTTTGGGTTGTCTTTGATTTATATAAGGCAAAAAAAGGTATAGAGAATTGACTGAAAATGGAACGAGCCAAATGGATTAAATGGGTTAAAATTCACTAAAGATGTAATTCAAATGTTTAGAGTGTCCTATCTTGTTATATGTGTATAGAAAGCACATCGTTATTTTAACAATATAGTTTTCTTGTCACATTCATTACGGTAACTATTGACAGAAAAAAAAGACAAAAAGTGATGGTCTGACCTCACATGTCAGCCCACACATAGTTTTGGCCCATTACCCAACCCGTTGTTTTCTACCTCTAGTATTTTATTGTAACCATTGCAGGAAAGCTGGATAATTTGAACTTGAAATTTTGCATTGGAATGTTGCAGTTAAAATCAGGCAACCCAGAATGGGTTTTTTTACACCTTTTATATATTTTTGGATTAACATATCTTACATTCAATGGATGTGAGAGATCCACTATGTGCAATATCTACTTGTTCAAGCATTGATGAAGCCATGGATGAAAATCTAGTGTAAACCCTTTGGTTGGTTTCAATGGCATCCCTGCATTAAAAAACATGTTCAAAACAATTAAAGACTGGATAAAAGAGACCACTTTAGACACAAGTTACAATCAGTTTGCCAGCCCAGATCAAACAAATAAAGTCAAAACTTGTACATAATTTTTTGCTTTTAAATTTTCTTTCAACAACTACAGTTATCTCTCTGACAGATTAAACAACCAGAGAGATAATGATTTAAAATTTGCCAAAATCAGTCAAATACAAATGCCTGAGTTATTCTCAAAAGTAAAACAAGTAACCTTATAAAACTTACTTGATTTTGGAATCCACAGATTCTATATGCCTTTTCTGTAATCCGCTTAGGGATTCTTGGACTTGCCTCCACTGTTGATCACCCATTCTTGCCTTGGTTTTCCTTTTCATTTGAAGTAAAAAGAATATTAATAAGTTAAATATATCTAATAAATTTGGTTATTATGAGAGCTTTTTTACCAGTTTTGGAGCATGGATGTCAAACCACTTTTCCCATTTTGGATCGTGCTTTCATCCTCAATATAATGTTTCTTTGTTTTTCCCAAGAAACTTGTAAATTCATCTTCTGTGGAGGAAGTGAGAGCATGCATGTTTGACATTTTGTTTTGTAGCATGTAGGTTTTGCTGCCAATATAGCTACTAATATCATCTACTACTGTTTGAACCTATTAAAAATAGCAAATCTATTAATTCATTTGTAAAAAACAGTAATAAAGGTGAAAAACAACAGATTGGGCGGGTTGGGTAACAGGTGAACTAGTGTTCATCAAATATAGTACGTGTTGAAACAAGTCAATCAATGCATTAGTTATGATTATAAACACAATATTATTGAAATTAATCAAATTTCTTATATAGAATGATTATGGAGGATATATGCATTAAATAGAGGCTACTTTTAACCCCTTTGACCCGTTCACCTTCTAGCTAATTTTTTTAATTTGACATGTTTATAAAATACAACCCAAATCAACTAATTTATAAGTAAATTGGGTCGGAATTGCCATATATAGTCAACCTTGTGTGTGTTAAGGCATCAAGAAAAATCACAAAACTAAGGGAAAAAGTTGATCACCATCTGTTTCTTTTTAGCATTTGAATTTGCTAAAAGTTCTGCCATTTTGTCTAGTAGTTGTTTGTCTTCACCATCAGCATAGTCCTATGAAGAAATTTTAAGAAGGTTATAATTTGCATAGAGCATAAAGATGAAATCTGAGAACTTTTTTATGTAATGGAATCAGAAAACCTCAAACTTTTTCTTAAATTCACTTAGTTTCTGGTCATATGTAGTTCGTGCTTCTTCCACCAGCTGAATCACAACGAAAATGTCCTTGCTTAGAGTCTTGAAGAAATTCACTGTAACACTAGATGCAGATTGAGTTGTCTGATATGCTCTCGACTGGCTCTGGTTACCAAAACAAAAGAAAAAAAGATAGAAACAAAAACATCAGTGAGATGTGACACAAGTATTTTTTTTTACCTGATCTGACTAGTAGCTAGTACTCCGTTCATCAGCATGATTACAATATATTTGATTGCAACATCTCTTTTTGGTAAAAAAAAATTAAGCTAATGTTACC
Source organism: Flaveria sonorensis (assembly GCA_025506505.1). Classification (NCBI taxonomy): domain Eukaryota; kingdom Viridiplantae; phylum Streptophyta; class Magnoliopsida; order Asterales; family Asteraceae; genus Flaveria; species Flaveria sonorensis. The sequence goes on along the minus strand of CM046434.1, from coordinate 63,631,341 downwards.
TAACAAAGCCCATTAGCCCATTGTCATCTTAAATAAGGGCATACTATGTGAATGGGGTAACACGTCAACATGGGTTCAGGATAAATTTATAATCTAATCTTTATGAAAAAATAAACTTAGGAATTTTTGTGTGGATTTTTGACCTGTTGAACATAAAATATAACTCAAAGCCACCAACATTTGATTAAACAGATCAAAAATACTGATTGCACTATTTTTTTATCCATGTTTGCCATAATGCCACAGTCAAAGGAAGATTAGACATTTCATTTACCTCATGCTGCTGTTGCCAAAATGAAGCTATACTTTTCTCTTGTTCGTTAAGGTTATCGTGCAAATCATTAAGTATGTCGCCAACTTTGACTGAAGCTTCTCTAATAAGCTGCATAGCAACATAAAAACATTATAAAATATTAAGTCCATTATTTTTCTAACCATTAAGTAAATCTGCTGCAACATTGAACAAGATTCAGCCTGCTTACTTCTGTAAGGGCAGAAGAATGCTCAACAACTTCAGAATTTACATTGCCAAATGCCGTCTCTGAATGTCCACTGAATTCTGTAGCCAGTTCAGCCAGAGATTCAATTCCGCCAGTAAATACATCCTTAATCTTTCTTACCCGCATCTGAAGTTCTTCATTAGCCTACCCAAACATAAATTGAATAATCCCAGTTTGTAAATTTTATTTTGATTGAAGACAGAGACGTGTCTCTAAAATGCTTACATAAGCATGTGCAAAGCTACATGGAAGCCAGGGTATGCATTCGAGGTTTCAAAAGTTTTTGACTGTGTTCAATGTGATTGAAAAAATGTATCATTTCAAATTATCAATAGTTGCCCAACGTTTGGAATATAATACTTTGGAACGAATTATAGACCTGGTTCCTTTTGGCTCTTTTTTTTGCCTTTACCATTTGACCCATAACAGACAAAAAACTCGAATCGACCCATTCCTGAATCTGAAATATTACACAAGTTAGATAACTATGTTTTATAGTTTACCTTATCTTGTTCAGTTATGAATGACTTCATGTGTTCTTCAATTGCATTTAATTGTTTCTCTTGGTGTGCTACAGAAGAAACAATAATCTTGTGAAGAACTTCAAGATGTTGAGCTAATAGTGTCTGAAAGCTCTGGACTAGCATTTTATTTCCTTCCTCTATGTGATTCTTATGCTCTATCACACAAAAAATATGAAGCAATATCACTTCAAGTTCTTAAATTAAACATGTAAAAAGGGCTATTTTTTAAGAAAAAAGAAAGTTGATACAAACCAATTTTCGCGAACAAGCTGGATACCTCTGACGTTGCATTTTCAAGCTCGCTATGAAGCTCAGCCACTCTTTCAGTGAGTGTTTTTTCTAAATAATATATTAAAATTGTCAGTAAATTCGAAAGTTACTGTTATGAAAGCTAATAGAAGTGGCAAAATGGGTGGGTCAGCCACGGCATAGGGTGTCAAAATGGTTTCAGGTTGAAGCGGATTGTCTTTAGTAAGATTTTGGTTCATTTTTATAAATAACTAATCTGAGGTTAAATATGATTTCAAAAACTACATTATTATAATAGTAATCAGTTATTATAAATAAAAACATTTAAGAGGCCGTAAGCACGCACAAGCACTTTAATTGACTTTCGACTTGTTGGACCATCTAATTAGTTTCCCTTTAGCAAATTTTTATATTTGAGCCATAAGGGATGAACACAGAATCCAAATCAACTCATTCATAAGTATAGGTGTCAAAAATTTCCACCTCCAAAATATAATATTAACTAAGCTCACCTGCTCCAAGAAGATTACGTATAAGATATTCCTTCTCTTTTTTCATCTCATTCGCCTGTTCTAATTTATCTTTTAGCTTGGATACATCTTTCTTGCTTTCCTGGAGTTCTCTCTGAAGTTAAGTGAACCACATCAGATAAATACTTTAGATAACTATTACCAAATTGAGAACAAAAACAGTCTAACCTCGGTGTTTTCAAGCCTTTGACTTAGGTCTATAGTCAACTTTTGCTGATGAAGGAAGAGTTCTTGAAGATTCAGTAGTTCCTATCAAAAAGCAATTTCTCAGTGTTTAATAGTATGATAAGAAGGAATGGATGATACTCATAAATTGGGATGTTTACCTTACTTTTTAACTCTAATTTCTCGGTCATTTCCTACAAGAAAATGGTGACAAAGTTAATATTATACACAAATGCGCTTCAGCAAATTTTCAAGTTACATTTACTTCTTTGCACTTGTCATCAATACAGATTATTGATAATTCTGATTCTTATTCTGATCTAAAACAATTTCCTAACTTTACTATTTAAGGCAACTTTGATATTTGAGTTCTAGTAACACACTTCCATTACACATTTAAACTATTTATAAAGTCAAATAATGGAAATATTTCATTATATTACGTTTGGATCCAAACAATAGAGCCTTATTATGGAAATTAAAAAAATTAATATGGAGGTAAACCTTCTTGGCAGCTTCTTCCCTTAGGTAACGATCATGTGGTATGCATACGCCATTTTTCTCCCTTGTAGCATGCAATTCTAATGAGAGAAAAAGAACACAAAAGCAGGCGATTATACATTCTCAACAACCCACAGATATTAAATGTTTTTTTACCTTTCTTGAGACAGTCGATTTCAGTGTAGAGTTCTTTAACCACTACTGATTTTGTCACCTTATGATTAACCTGAAGTGTTTAGTAGATGGAAAATTAAGGCATATTAAAGGTGCTCGAAATTTTAAATTACAAAAATAAAACTAACCTCTGGTCTATTCTTGATGCTTTTAGCCCTGTATGCATAATCTAGTGTGTTTTGTGTTTCTTCCAGAGAGTGGATAGAAAGCGACACAGTAGCTATTATGCATGTTTTTGTTTTTCCTCCTAATGAATCTCTTAACAACCTTGTTAACTTGCTGTCCCTGATGTTTTTAAGTATTATTTTTACAACAAATTCAACGAAAAATTGCATTCAACAATTAATATTTTAATATTTGTAGTAAAAAACTGTCACCTGTATGGGACATGTCCAGAGTGGTCAACCAGTGCGTTTATTACACGACCAAGTGTAAGCAAGCTCTTGTTGATCTCACCAGCTTCCCTTGCTCTTCCTGCCATTAAGATGAAGTAAAAAAACTCTCACTTTTACTATCGAGTAGAGGTCGCAATTCGACATGTTAACTTACAAACATTTATGTTTTGTTTCTCTAACGGATCACTAGATAAGATAAGAAAAGAGCTTAAAAGACAAGGTCAGATTGTTCACACGGGTCAAAAGTTGCCCAGGTGTACTTTTAATTCTTAAAACCTTCTAAACCATTCGATTCAAAATATTAGACTGTTAGTAAAATAAAATAGTTTTTGCTATCATAATGAGTATTGACACACCAATTTTTTATAAAAAAAATGAGACAAAAAATGTTTCATCACACCAACCAAACCCATTTGACCCATTTCAGAAACTACCAGCTTTACTGGTTACTCAACCCAACCGAGCCACCCAATATTTCCATATCTAGTATATGGAACTATTTTATACCTCCCTTGCACCAGAACGTAATATGTTTTCTGAACCAGCAAGATCCACCAGATTTAGCTTTCCACATTTAATTATTTCTACCCCGTCTGAAGTATTTTCCTTAATTTGAATTGTGATGGTAAATAATGAATGTGATCGGTTACTTTGTGTATTAATAAGTGTTTCAGCTGTGTGTTTTCTTAAAGAACCCCTTTCCAAGATTTTGTATATTTCATCTGCACTGGATACAAGTTCCTCTTCCAACCCTCTCATGAAAACTGCACCTTTCCCATCTTCCATCAAAGATATGGGCTTTTTGGACTTTTCATCAGGGGCCAAAAGATCTGTTATTTCCTCATTATAGAGCTCTATGTATGTCACTTTCATGCTGTAGTCTGCATGTTGAGCTTCAAGAGTGTTGAAAAGTTGCTCGATTGCTCTTGGAATAACTCCAACATCCTCATGAAACTCTCCATTCTGTAAACAAACTATAAGTAATAAAGTTAAACTGGATGAGACACAGCTACAGGTAGCAACTTTGATCCATTTGCTTATAATTGGGTTGATTTGGGTTCTGTTAAATCTCCTACAGGTCAATTAGCTACAAAAAAATATGTCAAACAGCTTGAATCCACCCAAAGTGTCTTTTCAATGCATATGACCTCTTAACTTGCTGTATTCAAAAACATATATTATTATTGTAATGATATAGATTTTGCAATCATGCTTAAACACATTAATTTATGAAACAGTCTTGACATCAGACAAAAAGTGGATGTGGGTCTCCCCAACCTGTACCAAAAATTATATGGTTCGACCCGTACCCCAACCTGTTAGACCAGCCCATCTTGCCAACTTTACAGAAATGGACCTTTAAGCTGTAGTTTGACTTTTAAGTCAACAGTACAAAATAGTAACCTAAAAATTTCATATTGGATCTTTAAACACGAAAAGGAAAAACTGGTACACACGAAGGGCTGAATGTGAAAAGATGGTGTTAAATTCAAGCAAATTCGGAATTAAATTCGAACTTGTGATGTATTGGACCTCAAAAGTAAAGCGTTGTATTTTTTAGCAAGAGTAAGACCTTTGTTTTTCCACCTTCACCTTCCATTGTATAAGTTTTTCCTGTACCCGTTTGCCCGTAAGCAAAAATGGTCCAATTATAGCCCTCAAGAGCTTCTTTAACAATTGGAGCAACAACTTGAACATACAAATCCTTTTGTTTTGAGCCTGGACCAAACACCTATACAAACAAATATATCTTTGATCAGGATTCAAATGGAAGTCCATCAAACTTTAGATATTTACACGAACATAAATTAAGAATCATACCTTGTCGAAACTGAAGGTTTTATCTGACTGCTTATTACCCATGTTTTGGGTAACAATTACTTCGTTTTTATCCTCATTACATGTAACCACAGCAGGTGTTTTTGCCCTCAGATCATCTTCACTAAATGGCCTGAAAACCATACATTAGTGAGAAAAATCACAGTGATAACAAGCTTTTAAATTATAAAGGCAACCTATTGCAAAATAGAGGCATCTAGATGGGCAGGTTGGGTTCATCCAAAACGGGTCATTTTTCAGCAGGAATTGAACCCGACTTTCAACCTGTTTGACCACCCGTTTTACTTGGTCTCAGTATACCTAAACTCTTTTGATAAAGTTAGACGGTAGGTTTACAATGAAACAACGACTGAACAATATTGACGCATCTTACAAGTTACTTTTTACCATTTTAAACTAGAAAAGATTTAGGCATGCTTGTCTGCCAATGCTCCATGTCCAAACTGAGGTTCTCATTTATGTTAACTAAAAGATAATATAATGATACTCGAAACAGACCTGCAACGCAGAATAACTTGCACATTGACACCTTTGTCTTTGTCATCTTTATTACATGTACCATTTTCACTTGACCAGAGCATTTGTGTTGGTGAGAGAGGGATCAAGCTCCCTCGTCTTTGTTGATACGACTTCGTATTATCCATAAACGAAGCCCGATTAACCACTCGCTCCCTGTAAATCCATAAACAAAATCAATACCAGATAATCAATTAAACACATCACAAAACTCACAAACACAAGCAGTCTATTCATAAGTTAAAAACATCAAGAACCTAAACTAAAAATCACCCATACCACAACTACACATTACCAACATAATCAAACTTAAAACAACCGAATTCTGAAGAGAAAAAAAACAAAACTTGGTTTGAGCATTTTGACAAACATGTGGAGGACATACATGAGACTCTGAAAGACTGAAACAAACTACATAAATGATGGTCTTTTTCTATCAGATGAATATGGTGATCCCCTGATCAAAATCTAGTTGAAATCAATGGAAAAAAGTAAGAAACTGATGAAAATTGAGTAGTTGAACAACCACGGCCGGCTGATTAGCGACAAAAACCAAGAATCTAACAACCGATCGGCGATTAATACTACCTTTTGTCAAGAAAAAGAAATGGGATTTTTGTGTTCTTGCGTTTGTCAGTTGGAAAGATGGAAACAGTATTGAAAATTGAAATCAATGGCGTTACGAAGAATTCAAAGAAGCTTACTTGAAGGACTCATGAGCGTTTAGTAGGTTGACTGTTAGAATATGAATAAATGTTTTAATGTTGGATCCCAATACGTTATGTTGGTGTGTGCGTTTATGTGTGTTTCATATCTTAATATTTCTTTTTCTATAAAGTAACATCTCTTAAATAATTATAATAATAGGAAAGATCTCAAAAAGATTTACAGAATATATTTAAAGTGATTCTCATGATTACTATTTTATATCGTGGTAAAGAGGGTTCTAACAAAAACTTACGTGTATGAATTAGGATCTTTTCAATTAATTTGTGTTCTATAATATATCACTATGAATTAGCACCTTGCGTATATGAATTTGTATGTTTTCATGTGTTATTGTTATGTTTTATATGATGTGGTAAACAAGCTTGTCTTGAAACAAATACAATTTAAAATGTTTTTTAAACAACTTGTTCGGTACGTAATATAGCGAATGTGTTTATGCAAACGGAGTGGTGTGCCTACACATACAACATCTATGTAGCGAATTCTTGATCGTTTGTCGTAAGTCATGCTTTTAAGTAAAATGCAAATCATAAACCATATTTAAGGTTTTTTTAAATAATAATCTTGATTTGTTTTTTAAAAACTTAACTTTTGTTATAACGACGAGTGAGAAATTACACGCATCTACTTCTCATCATGTTTCTACACTACATTAATATTAATTTAGCTCGTTTTATGATTTTGTACATTGATCTTTAAATAGTATTTGGCTTTTGTCAAGCCCAATTAAAAACTTTACGTATTATAACTTATTTTGTTTAAGTTACATGTGGTTTAATAATTTTATGTGTCTTACTAAAAAAATTGTACCTTTTTTAGCGTTTGTACAAATAAATTATATAAAACCTAAAATGATGTTTATATTTACTTTAACTTTGGATAATACAAATCTTGAAATCAATCAGTTCACTATTTAAAAATGTTTCAATTAGGTTACTTATTTTTTTCCTAAATAATTGGCATTTTGTTAATAATTTATTTTTTATAAATATTGTTAGTTTTTTTAATATTTCAAAAAAAATTTATTTTATTTATTTCTTGCAATTAATGAATGACTGAATTTGAAAATTCCTTAAACTTTAATGCTCTGATTGAAAAAAAAATGAATTGCTTGATCGGGACAAAAAAAATTATGAATGACCTATTTGGACAAAAAATTTATGAATAACCTAATTAAAATAATCCTGAAACTTGATATTATTTTATGAAGTAGGGCGGTTATATACAAAGTGTCTTTTTCGTGCGAAACATACGAAGTTTTGGGGTGGAATTATCACGCAATAAACATTATAATTACACAAGAACAAAGTAATAATTACGCAACAAGAATTACACTCGCGTGAAATTATCACGCAGAGATAGAATTATCAGCAAGAATACCTTTTTATGTAATAATTCAAATTTTTCGTGATAATTCTATCTCTGGGTAATTAATTTTTGTACAATTGCGTTATAATTCCACTCATAACGTTCATTTTGCGTGATAACTTCCTACGCTTCGCATGAAAAACGCTTTGTATGTAACCTTTTTCTTATAAAGTAATCTATAAATCCCACCTACTTTCTCAAATGATTTGTTATGACCAACTGTTTGTTTTATTAAACGTATAATTGTTAAAAGTTTTAGTTTACACGTTATATCTATTTGTATAGCTTATTAAACTTCAAAGATTTTAAATTTAATTCTAAAACTTATAAAACCAATAAAAATATTTGATCTTTTAACAAAAAAAATATATTTATTTAAATTGTTATGTTATGTATAAAATTCATACTTCTTACGAACTCTAATAATTCGCATCGTTACTATTCTTGGGGAAATCACCTAACTGTTAAAATTTAACATTCATATTTCTTAAAAGGTCCTATTATTTTGTATCTGTTATTAACTTGTTAAATCGTCTATATAATTTATTAATTAAATTTGAACGTTTGTAATTATTATTAATTATTTATATTAGTAATTAGGGGAGACGGAGTCGAGGCTAGAAAACCAGGATTGCTTGGACAAATGGGGGTCGGGTGGGAACACAATGTACCCGGGACTCGAGTTTTTTATACAATGCCTGGTGAATTTTCAACAGGATCCACGGGTACCACCACCCACTTTAAAATATTTTTATGAAAAAAA